>JBBBDQ010000284.1:6380000-6432500 GCA_037127315.1 Ascarosepion bandense | reverse complement strand
GTTAGAGACAGAGAGAAAGAAAACGTTAGAGACAGAGAAAACGTTAGAGACAGAGAGAAAGAAAACGTTAGAGACATAGAGAAAGAAAACGTTATAGACATAGAGAAAGAAAACAGACAGAGAGAAAGAAAGCGTTAAGAGACAGAGAGAAAGAAAGAAAGAGAAGAGGATCAGAGAGAGAAAGAAACAAACAAACAAACAAAGTTGGTGAGAGAGAAAAACCAAAATTGAAATAAAAAACAAAGAGAGAGAGAGAGAGAGAGAGAAAGAGAGAGAGAGAGAGAGAAAGATATAATGACGAGGAGAAACAAAGAGAGAATTGCTTCTCTTTAACTTTTTTTAATCCTTTATTTTTCGCTAGACGATGAATGGAACAAGACGACAGAGAAAGAAGAAGTAAAGAAAACAAAATAGTGACAAGTTCAAATCTAATTAAGGCGTATTTATTTATTGTTATTATAAACAACATAACAAGATTTTAATACACACACATTCGCCCGACACATCGCCAAGAGAATAAAGGCATTGAAGATGGTGTACACACAAACGCACGCACGTACATGATATTGGTTTTGCAGGCAAAGCCTTTACACATACATGGCGTATTAGTCTTTCTTGTCCTTTTAAATGCGGAATACACGTAACATTTACCATTGTTTCATTTTTAAATAGACCACTTTAAAAGGGATACGGGAATTCGCGACTTAATCAACGGGAAAAAGAAAATAATTTCTTTACAATTATTTAAGCCAACGCACCTTTCCATAAATGAATTCCCGGGTGGAGAACGTCAGAGCTTTTTTTTTTTTTTTTTTTTTTTTTTTTTAGAAATATAATGATTTTAGCTTGAGTTTTTACAAGATTAAGAAAAGTGTTCAATAATTGAACACACGCGTGTGCTTTTCTATGCTGACTTAATAGGCGAAACCTAACGCAGTAAGAATTCAGCCGATCAAACATACATATGTTTGTACCAGCAAAATAGAAATCGGAAAATGTATCTTAAGAACCGGTAAACAGTTTCATGGTCTGCATTTCAAGATTAAATTAAGGAATCAATACTATTATTTATTTTATTTATTAATGTATTTATTCTGTCGTTAAGGGAGTTACATATTTGACACGGAAGACGTATGGACTTAATAATTATGAAAGACAATAACAAATCCGATAAATTTATGGCAATAAGAAAAAAAAGAAAATAAATTATACATTTTCATAGCTACCCAGATTGTCAGGATTCGTCAATTCAGCGGCCATTCTAAACAATTTAAAAATGTATTTTTCGTTTGACACTGAATTACGCCTTTTTTTTTGTCAATGTTGTTAATTCTTTCGCCTTATGATTATTGCTTCATCGGTTTATTTTCTCACTTTCCACAATTGGAAATTATCATTATCATCATTAAAAGGAATGCTGAAAAATACCCAGCCCAACCAAAATGGATTACAAAACAAAATTTTATGTTTGGTCATATTGGGTGTATGTTGGGCTGCGAACTTTTCAACGACTGCTCTCCTTCCGTTTTAATTTATCAATTTATTATTATTATTATTATTATTTCATTTTTCATTATATTTTGAATTCTACTATGGTCGCACTACCAACCAAGTATGCGGAAAGACCTAAAGTAGGTCGTGGCGTGTTGTTATGGCTCCAGTTCATGTTTTTCTATCTTCCCTATCATCCTTAGCGTTACAAAGATAAAGTTTTCCTTAGTGTGTGGACTGTACTTAATAAGACAATTTTTTGTATATCTCTTAAGCTGGGATTTCCAGGGATTCTTTCAGTGTGTTGTTTTGTTCCATTTTTTATCATTCCAAGTGCACCTACTATCACTGGCACGATTCTTGTTTTCAATTTCCACATTTTTTTCTATTTCAATTTCCAGGTCTTTATATTTTGACAGTTTTTCAAATTCCTTGGTTGCTATGTTACAATCCGCTGGACAAGCCATATCAATTAATAGACAAGTTTTTTTCTCTATGGTTTTTAACAATAATGTCCGGCGTATTTGCTTCAATTTTTCTGTCTGTCTAGATGGTGTAATCCCATAGAATGGGGACATCTATTTCTGTAACCGGTGCTGGGTGATGTTTTCATACCAGTGTTTGTTTACATATTTTCCATAGTGTTTGCACATTGTCCAATGTATTATTATTATTATTATTATTTCCCCTTCTTGTGATTATACCTTTTATTACCATTATATTTTGTTTATTAACGTCATCATCCTTCATTATTATTACAGTTATTATGATCATCGTTACTGTTCTATTATTATCAGTTTCCTTTATTGTCATTTCTCTTGTTTCAATTATTGCTTTCATAATTATCATTATTCCTCGCTGTTATTATTTTCATTCTTATTCCTCTCTCATTATTTCACTGAGTTTTCATTATTATTCATTTCATTAGTTTTCTTATTGTTTTCAATATTATTATTACTACTACTCTTTAATTATTTCCCTGTTTTCATATTATTATTATTATTATTCCTTTGTCATTATTTTAGTTATTATTTTCCTCATTATTATTATTATCACCATTATTTCCGTTAGTTTTCGTTGTTATTCCTTTTGTCATTATATCCATTATTATCATTATTGACATTATTACTATTGTGGTACAGTGGATATCGGCTCAGAACGAGAAACCAGGGAGCCGAGTTCGAATTCCAGTTGAATCCATTGTATTCACTTACGCGCAAATACCCTTGGGAAAGGTATTAATCCGTCTATTCCTTCCAGTTATGGGTTAAATAGCAGGATAGATTGGGTTCTATAGCCTTGGTCGGCAACCAGTCTACCGCAGAAAGCAATGGCAACCTACTGCGGGATAATCTTCTGCCCAGTCAGTCATGTCTCTTTCGAGACATGATCGCCCAAGCGTGTATCACGTATGGCACTTGAGTGACTGACTATTATTATCCTCACTAACATTATCCCCAACGTTTCCGTTATGACTGTTATCTTTATTACACTAAAGACTATTTATCATTATAACTATTATTTTTTTTTAATGATATCACCCCGAGCAAGGCGGTACGCCACTGAAGCGCAGGGCGCTACGTAGGAATGAAAAGATTGGAAAAGAGAAAGCCGGAGACCACATCCTAAACAAGGAACAAGGGATGAGCCCCTTCACCTGTTCAATAGACATGGGTGGAGTGTGAACCGGGCGATAGTTTAGTCTATCTACTCCAATTGAAAAAAAAAAGAAAAGAGTGAAAAGAAAAGATTGGAAAAGAGAAAGCCGGAAACCACATCCTAAACAAGGAACAAGGGATGAGCCTCTTCACCTGTTCAATAGACGTGGGAGGAGTGTGAACCGAGCGATTCACACTCCTTAAAAGGAGAACGCAAATCATGCATATTTGCTATGAATACCTGGTAATCATTTGCTAGTCCAAGGAAGCTCTGTAATGAATTGACGGCATGTCTATAAGCATCACCACCATTAACTTTATTATTATCATCTTTTCCATTTTTTATCATCTTTATTTTTATTCTGATAATAACTGATATTTTTATAATTCTAATTCATTATTATCATCATATTTTCCATTATTATTGCTGTTATTACTCTTTTACATTATTTTCATCTTTATTTTTACTATACTAATAAAACTGCTATTTTTATAATTTCCAATATTTCCATATATTTCCTTAGATATAAATTTATAAGGAAAGCATTTCAAATTTTAATTTGAACTAATAACTGTGTCACACTACAGATTTATTGATGCATTTTCATTATCTTATTTTCATTATTATTTTTTATTATTAATTATTATCATTATAATAACCACCATCCCTTTATTATTAATCATATTTTCCATTATTATCATCTTTATTTTTATTATTCTAATAACTGCTATTTTTATAATTCCATTTCATTATTATCATCATCATCTTTTCCATTATTTTTATTATTATTATTATTATTATTATTATTATTATCATCTTTTCCATAGATCTAACTTTATAAAGAAAATATTTCAAATTTAAATTTGAACTAACACTAACAGTGTCACGATACTAATAACTGCTATTTTTATAATTCCAATTCATTATTATTATTATTATTATTATTATTATTATTAATTCTGCCATATTATTTTGTACTCGTTTTTTTAGTCACATCCGGTGGTTTTCGCTGAATATCAAGTGATAGCAAATCACACTAGGCCCGCATTTGCCCGAATATTCTTGCCAATTTTTAGTAATTCTGTTGTCTGAAGAGTGTCGTCTATTCTTTCTCTTTGCATTGTTTTCAAAAGCCTCCTTCTTTTTTATTATTTACTTTTTTTTTTTATTTCCCTGATTATTACTTCACTTCCCCGCTTCTTTCTTGTCTTGTTATTATTGGGGGAAGCTACTCATTGCACGTAAAAAAGGAAGGGCAGAAAGAAAGAGAAAGGGGGGGAAGGAAGACGCGTGAGACGCTTGGAATGCATAAGGCAAATTGGCAGTGTCATAATTTTACTTATTTATCTATTTATCTACGTATCATTTGATTTAAATATTCACCTGGGAGCTAGTGATTTTTATCTGAGGGTTACATCGAAAGGTTTGGGTTAAATGGAAGAGCAAATAGGAAGAGAGAGAGAGAGAGAAAGGAAGAGAAAAGATGATTAAAAGAGAAGTGAAAACAAATAAACAAAAATAGAAGATTGGCATCGTTCGTAAGTGGATTACCTTGAAATACGTTATGTTTAAATAAACATGTCTGCATGATGTGCGGAAGTAGGAAGCAAGCTGGATGCAAAAGTGCATTTTAAAATAGTCCTCACGTGTCTTCTTACGGATAACTGATTTTATAACGTCTCTTTATTTCGGCTTATGTTATGAGATAAAGACACGGAATATAGTGTGCCAAGTGCATTGATATTTAAGTATTAAACTATAAATAAGATACAACTCCTTAACGTGTGTATATATATATATATATATATATATATATATATATAATATTATTAATAATATGATAATAATAATATGTATATATAATAATACTTAAAAAATCTTATTTTATTTTACTGATTTGATTTATTTTTTTATTTTTCTACTTACTTATTTATAAACAACAACTTGACCCTCAGAAACAAAAGAAACTCGATATGTAAAGCCACAAATTTATTCGCCTGAAGAGAATCTTAGACTCGAAACACGTATAATAACAACAACAATTAATATACACATTAAACAAAACGTTCACGGCCTCTCACACTTTTTATTCTGTACTAATTTCTCTCGTTGGAACAACCCTATTTCATTTCCTATATAAGATGAGAGAGAAAGAAAGAGGTTTCATTGACGATGAGTAATAAGACACTGCGATTAAGCTTTGTAGCATATTTTCTTCTATGACTACAACATATTTCTTTTTATTAGTTCGCGGGGGTGGTTAGTCAATTAAGTGCCATACGAGACATAACTTTCGAGACATAACTAACCAGTCATAAGTTTTTTTTTCCCCCGCAGCAGGCTGCTATTACTTTCTGCGGTAGACTGGTTGCCAACCAAGGCTGTAGAATCCAATCTGTCCTACCGTTTAATCCATATTTGTAGGGAGAAGAGACGGATTGATATCTTTCTAGAAGGTATTAGCGCGTAGTGCGTAACAACCTTCCGAACGACCTTTGGATTCAAACATTTTATTATTAGACTTATTTATTATAGGATGTTTATTTTTGTTTGTTTGTTTATCAGAATATCTATATATTTATTGTTTTTTGTGTGCTTTTTTAAAATATAGTAATAGAAATATTTTAATTCTTGAAGACGGCCACCATGTGCTAACCGTGTTCGGGAATTAAAACATTTCTAGTGCTATTGAAAAAAAAAATCGAAATATTCAGATTTACTTAATCCTTTCCCAAGACCAAGCATCTGTATTATCATAATCCGATATATTGGGTGCACCACTTTCGAAGAGAAACGTTTCTGTAGAATTTTAATAAAATTATGTATATCAGTAATCCCGCAGACTAATGAGCAAAAGCAAAAGTAGTTTTTTTTAAAACATTACTTTTAATCATGATATCATTGTTAATTCGTTTCATTCGACAGTAAGCATTAATTCCAGAGATCTAACTTTATAAAGAAAAGATTTCAAATTTCAAATTTAAATTTGAATAACAGTGTCACGCTACGGATTTATTGATATATTTTCATGTAGTTTGACTTTGTAAGTTGGTTTTCTTTGGTTTGCCTTTAAATATATATAAGTTACATGAAAAAATACGCGCATGAAAAGTAATATTCTTAATATTATATTAAACCTGGAAAAGAACAGGACAAGTTATTAAACCTGGAAAAGTAAAGGACAAGATATTCTAGTGAAGTAAGAAATAAGAAATTTTACTTAAAATATTGCAGCTAAAAATAAAATTTGAAATACTTTTAGCTGCAATATCTTAAGAAATTTCTTATTTTTTACTTCACTAGAATATCTTGTCCTGTTCTTATCCAGGTTTTTAATAATTTGTCCTGTTCTTGTAACTTTTTTTTATCAAAATGTAGCTAAGGAGGTGTCCTATCTAAGACTGAAAATTGTTTGAAATTTGGTTGGGAACTGAATTAGTGGTGAAGCTTGAAAGCTGCCTAGATTCACTCAATGTCGGACTTAAGAATATATTCAACCACTGCCGTGGTTGAATGATGTATTAGATAAAGGGAGATAGTGTGCGTCAGGGGATAAGTAAAACAAAAAAAAAAAATATTCGCACTTCAGCCATAATATATATAGGTCTGTCACACCACCTTGTGTTCATGCGTGTTTACGGTTGGTATTATTGTTATCGCGTGATTGAAATTTCTTTTTGCTACAGTGTAAACATGGCCGTTGCGCTATCACTATACACCAAGGAAGAACAAAGAGCTTATTTTTCTTGTATACGTGGAAAAAATTTCTTTCTTTTTTTATGTAAAACTGTTCAAATAATGTTTGGATCCAAGCGCTTTCCGTAGGCAACTAATCTAGGAGAAGGACAAGTATGGAGAAAGTCATTCCATTACTATCCTCAAGAGAAGTCTACATATATTGAAGAAAAGAAACTTGTGGAGAGCCATGATCATCTATGTCTTAAAAGGATGAAATGATGCAAATCATTCCAAAAGAAAATGTTCCTTTACATCAGCTGATTTTTTTTTATTTAAATATATCATAAGAGGCAATGAAAAAAGTGTTACATAGAACACAAAAAGCGATACATTGACACAGGTAAATCTCCAGAACCAACATCAAAAGAATGGCTAAATCGGGATATTATTCGTTTAAAGTTCTTAAAAGGCAATGAAATAGTAAATGCACACTTATACGTCCAGCAGTTGCAACATGTCCATTCAATTTGGATCGAAAAGCATCCTGAACTCGTGAATGTGAAATATTGTTCGTCACCATAATAGCTCAAGGTCGCACAGAACCAGAATAACTCGGGGAAAAAGATTTTCACCTAATCTTTCGTTAACCGAAATGCTTTTACCTTTATCGATTTAAAAAAAAAAAAAAAAAAAAAAAAAAAAAAAAAAAAGAGAAAGAACTAAAAAACTTGTAACGAGAATATTTTCTCTAATGCAAATCAGATTCAAGAATTTTTCGAAAACTATTTTCACATCAACTTCTGAATTTCCACCGGAAAATATTGAAGAGCTGCCTGATGGACGACAATTAGTCATTTCAAATAATGGTGAATATATATAACTGAAGAAAATAGTCAGTTAAGTGCTATGCGTGATACACGCTTGGGCGATCATGTCTCAAAAGAGATATGACTGACTGGGCAGAAGATTATCCCGCAGTAGGTTGCCATTGCTTTCTGCGGTAGACTGGTTGCCGACCAAGGCTATAGAACCCAATCTATCCTGTTATTTAACCCATAACTGGAAGGAAGAGACGGATTAATACATTTCCCAAGGGTATTTGCGCGTAAGTGAATGCAATGAATTCAGCTGGAATTCGAACTCGGCTACCCGATTTCTCGTTCCGAGCCGATATCCAATGCACCACAACGCACATATAAAATAGACAAAATCATAAATTATTTTTCATTCAACCAAATAGTTTGCCGTAAAATCATAAATAATGTGGCATTCAATCAAGATCGAATTCACTACATTGGTCATCGAAACGAGCCCCCTAACCACAGATCTCTGGCAGGTACGAAATAGATAATTGGTTTAGTTTGTCACAATACCACTAACAACATAAATCATTCTGAAGATCGAGTTATCAAACACTGACTAGCGTTGATAGTAGGTATGGAAAGACAGGAGAAAAAAAAAAAAAAAAGAAGAGATAGAACTAAACATCAATAAGAAGACAATATATAGTTGTTAGCAAAAAGAACAGCCCATAATGCTAACTACGTATTGAAGTCACCAAAATCAAACAAGTACAAAATTTATACATCTAAGAATTATTTTAAAAGGAAAAAGTGAGACCAATATCCGAAGACGCATTGAAATAGTGAAAAGTAGCTACCAAAAGTATTTAGAAACAAATAAATTTCGTTAGAGCTAAAAGCAAAAAAAAACGAGTATTGAAATCTTATGTAATATCGATCTTCCTATATGGCAGTGAACGCTGAACAATCTCTTCAAAGATTAAGAGACTTGAGGTAATAGAAATGTAATTCTACAGATGTATGCTGAAAATACCATCGACTGGCCATGCGAGCAATGACGAAGTTTTAGGAAAAAAACAGTAACAAAAAGAATACTTTTACTTAGAAACAGAAAGAAACAATTTATACGTCCAGGGCACATAACGAGAAAAGAAGACTTTAACTAAATATTCATACTTACAGAATATAATAAATGAAAGAGGGACAGAGAAAAATAGCGAATAATCCAACTAACGAGCTCGTGTAAATTGCTGGCAGTAGAGGGATTAGAAGAGATAGCATAAAAACAAAACTTGCTAAAAGCTCTAATTGCATTATTCGGACTATTGTCCTCATCTTAGTTGCCATTTATACGACGTTTCGGCCGTTGCACACTCCGGCCTCCTTCAGGAGCTAGGAATTTCGAACCGAAGTAGTCATGAGTTACCTCCCTCTAACCCGAATCTCTAAGTTACTTGTTCACCACTGCTGTAGCCTGCTATTGAACTTACAACTCAATACCAGGCTGCAGCGGTAGGGAACAAGTAACAGAGAGTCGGATTAGAGGGAGGTAACTCATAACGAGCAAAAGAGGCTTCGCACAAAGAATGAGAATGACCTACCCCAGTGATCGTAATAAAGGGTTCGGTTCGAAATTCCTAGCACCTGATAAGGCCGGACGGTACAACGGCAGAAACGTCGTACAAATGGCAACCAAGATCAGGACAATAGTCCGAATAATGTAAATACTATATATACTACCTCATCTCAAAAATATAGACAAATTGCTAAAAGCTACAAACGACAGGAAGCTTTGGAGAGCCATGACCGCCTATGCCGTAAAAGGTCAAGGCATATATATATAAAAAAAAAAAGAATAGTAGCATGTCCAGTAAGAAATTGTCGCTGCTCTCGTATTGGTCGGAGAGAGCAACTTAACAATGCGGGAATTACTGTATTTTTAAGGTATTTAATGAAAATAATATAATATAATATTATATAATATAATATAATAATGATATATAATTATAATACAATAATTTATTTATAAATTTACTCGAGCCACAAGATTAGCAACTAGGTCCCACCCTTTTACTGTGAAACCAATAAATTGTAAACGCAAATTCTATTACACCAGCTTCTTTTCACGCACTTCCCGGCTGTTGAATCCTCTTCCATTTACTTGTTTTCCCGACAGCTACAATCTCCAAGAATTTAAATGTAAAGTCAATAGTCATCTCCTATCTTACTAACCTGCACCCTCTCTCTCATGCTCCTTTCTCAGTCCATTCCACTCTCATCAGTATTCTCATCCTTCTCTTACCCACTTCCTGACACCCCCTATAACCTGTCACTCTTTCTCATAACTGTCCTCCTATATAACCCCCTGCAAAACAGTGGCAGTAAAATCCCTTGCTTGGGACGATATGAATAAAAAATATATATATATAAATGACAAACTATGAAATCGAGTATGTGATTACTGTAATAAGTACACTTTTTACCAAAAAGAAACAAATCACTTGCGTACATTAAATCATTTAGATAACCTAATTCGAGAGAATATAATTTGTGGAAGGGCGGGAAAAGCAGTAAAACAAATGAGAAGTATTGACGATACGTTTAATTTATACTTCTAGGAAGTTTTCGTTTATGAATATCTCTCATGTGCTAGTACTGTATACATAGTGATTGTGACTGTATTCGTTTCCAAAATCTAAATACACATCATATACGACAAACTTTATTTCCAAAGAATAACACTTTGAGACGACCACAAATAAGTGGACACTGAAGTCTCATAGTCAACTTTTATTTTTACAAATGTTCTATCCCTGGTATAGAGAACTTTTATCCATAAATAATGCAGAACTATATTTTTATCATATATAATTTTAAGGTATAATATATATATATATATATATATATATATATATATATATATATATTGAACATTATTTTTACCGATACTCGTATTTAAGTAGATATAGAGTATCGGTAAAAATAATGTTCAAAATAATTCATTACAAATTGTCAGTTGCTTATAACCAAGTTTCGTTAAAATTCGTTAATTTCCATATATATATATATATATATACACCCGACCGTTGTTGACATAAAAACGTCCCGAAATCAACCTGCTGACAATCTCCAAACATAAACAATGTCTGATCACACACACACAAATATATGAACACACACAAACACACAGAATGTGTACGGAAAAACTAGAATTATGATACACTTACACATACATTGTACACACGAACATTGCTTGACTAGTAAAAATTAAACAGCACAGAAGCATATCGTTCTCTGATGAAGCTTTAATAAAAGCAAAAGGTGCTATATTTATAAATGTCTCATATTTGTTCATCATATGCACATATATAGACGTTTTCTTAAATTCAAAGTCTTTGTTTTCTTTTTTGCTCTACTTTTACCCAATTTTCGAATATTCATATCCAAATAAACATCGTATAAACTACCAAAGACCATGTTTTCTTCCGTTTTTGTTAACGTACTTTTGCTTGTCTTTGTCATTACCTAGAAGTAGATTTTGTCTGTATGGTAAACTAGATTTTGTTGGATATATCCAGTTTTTTATTTATTTATTTGATAGCCAACGTTGTACCAAATTTTACGTCACCCTGCTCCTTCCACACACTTATCCTTTAAGTGATGCCATTTGTAAAATGGTTATACAGAGCTAGACTACACCGAAAGAGAAATGTATCTAATACGTATACGTATTATTTTATAAGTGTACTAGCAGTATATCCCGGCGTTGCTCGGGTGTAATGCAAGCTTTTATATATATATATATATATATATATATATATATATATATTATCGATTTTCTGCACTATTGTAAGAACTGCAACCTTGAAACTTCTGAATATCGTTTCTTATTTCTTTGTCTATGACTGTATTAAATTTGATTAAAATCAGATCACTCCTTCTATAACCCGATTTTTTCGATTATCGATATTTATCGGGGGTACCTCGACACAAAACCTAGCTAAGAACACTCGCAGTTGCTTATTGTACAACTGTGTAAATTTTCAAGAAAATCGGTTCAGCGTTTTGGAGTCTATATGTAACGGACACACACAAGTTCCATTCATAAGTTTAGATTAAACGAAACGAACTTTGGACGTTTTATCCAATTTTAATTCCGATGCACAAGTCTTATTCGAAAATTTGGCAAAATATAATACAAGATTGAACAAACTTACCTTGTCTTCTGAATTTAACAAAATCTGCTTGAAAGAATTCTAGTTACCTAAAGATGCCTTCACACGCACATATATATCAGCCATCTTAAAACCTTATACGCCAAGGTGTTACATTATATGTTTACAGATTTTCGCGAGGAAAAAAGTTTTTGTCGTAATTTTCGAGATGAGGAATTATCATTATTATATATTTATCTCTTTGTGTCCATCGTCGTTATTATACCCAAAACATTTGCGTCAGACTATAACGACCAAAACTAGTATGATGAATCGAATAACAAAGGATATAAAAATTATCAGTTTTCTAAATTAATGTTTTGTTTAAATTCTTTTTGTTATTTTCCTGCTATGATTCAGAATAAAAGAGAAAGGGGACAAAGCTTCAAAATCTTGTAACGAATCAAATATGGCCCGCAGATAATAACTGAGAGATCCAGGGTTCAAATGACACAGTAGCAAAAAAAAAAAATAATTGATTTTTATTAAGCTGAGAATAATATGACAAAGTTATAGGCGTGAGGTCCTGAATGAGAGTGAAATCGACTGCAGCACTAATATCGTGAGAGTCTACTTTGGTAGTAGTTATTTTAATGTTAGAGTGGTAATCAGCATAGTAACGTCTGAAACAGAGTCAAATAAACGAGCACTTTGTTAGAATTGAACTTACGAAATAACCAAATGGTTAAATATGACTAGTTTTATAACGATCGCTTACCGTATAAAACCGAGACAACAAAAGGATAAGGGAAAGAAACAAGGAGAAAGCATAAAAGAATATATAATCTTTATATTCCGTGGACTTTCAGGTCGTAGGCGATCATGAACTTCTATTTACCCTCTATTCCTTGTCACTCTCAACATTTTTACACTAGGTATCTCTCTAAAACCTGGCATCCACTTACTGAAGCCCAATGAGGTATGTATCGCAGTACTTTCCCCTGTCTTTTTTCTTATATCCGTACCGTGTAAATTAAATTTTCTAAGCCTTTCTTGTACCTCGGAAACTTTAACTGTCTGTTCGTGATGTGAAGTATAAGTTCCCTTTTCGTAAAGTGATAAAAACAAAACAAAAGCCGGTAAGATAAAAAAAAAAAAAAAGGAGTGTAAAAAATGGAGAGAGTAAAAACAGAAAAGGTTGAGAGCAAGGAAATGAAAGAAGAAAGTGGGAGCAAAAATAAAAAAGGAGAGAGCAAATTAAATGAAAAAAAACAAAGAGAGCAAATAAAATTTTAAAAAATGAAGGACAAAAAATAAAGGAAGGTGCAAAAAGGAGTTAAATACAGATAAAGCAAAAAATAACGTAGAGAAAAAAGGAGAAGTTATCTTTGTGTGTGTGTGTGTGTGTGTATATATATATATATATATATATATAGATATATATATATATACACACACACACAAAGATAAATTTTGCACAATTGTTAAACAAATTAAAATTATCAAATTTGAGAACGTCAATAGTAAATATTAACTTTGGGCTCCATTTAAAAATTGTATCATTTTCATTTAAGATAAAAAAAATATCACCTATTTGAATACATGACCTCACATGCTTAACTATTAGTACTGTAGTGAATAGTATTCTCACTGGGTGCTCCAAATAAGAAAAGAATTAAGCTTAGTAGATATTCATTCCATCTTGCTGTCGCGTCATGTTAAATGGAATTTTTTGTTTTTTTATAATCATATCGCCCCAAGCAAGGCATTTAACTGCCAGTTTTGCAGGGGGTTACATAGGAGGAAAGTTATGAAAAAAAGTGACAGGTTATAGAGGGTGTCAGGAAGTGGGTAAGAGAAGGATGAGAATACTGATGAGAGTGAAGTGGATGGAGAAAGGAGCATGAGAGAGAGAGAGCGAGAGAGGATGCAGGTTAGTGAGATAAGAGATGACTACTGACTTTACATTTAAAGTCTTGGAGATTGTAGCTGTCGGTGAAGCAAGTATACGGAAGGGAATTCCACAGGCGGGAAGTGCGAGAAAAGATGTTGGTAAATGCTTAACAGTAAATGGGTGGGACCTAGTAAAGTCATATATAGGGGGCACCAGAGAGATAAGTTCATCGGAGCAGAAGCCAAGAAAGTATTTGTAGAAGAGACGCAGAGAAGCCACATTAACTAACATGTGATTATGAAAAGTATTGATAAAGACAAGTGTTAAAAATAACAAAATACAGTGCGTTGCTTAAGAGACATTTTGGCGTGACATTGAAACCAGCGTTACTGTCCAATATTCACATCTAAAGACTCCGTAAGATGCAACTTCTGATCTCAAATCATCGCACTAACGACTAAGCTAAAATCGCAATGTGTGCTTTAATGATTAAATTAGCTTTAATTCTTAACGAGCGATAAAGTGAATCAATCGTAACACTTAATACGTTTATGTTTTCTTTCAATAGAAAGAAAAACTGATTACCTTTAAAAGAAAAAGAATGTGCCAAATATTTTTTTTTAATATTCAATTATTTGTGATAATGATTTTTGATTCTA
Organism: Ascarosepion bandense; assembly: GCA_037127315.1. Lineage (NCBI taxonomy): Eukaryota > Metazoa > Mollusca > Cephalopoda > Sepiida > Sepiidae > Ascarosepion > Ascarosepion bandense. The sequence goes on along the minus strand of JBBBDQ010000284.1, from coordinate 6,418,162 downwards.
AAAAGTAAAAAAAAAAAAAAATACATAATACAGCTGTAAAAAGCCTGGGACAAAAAGCTGAAAATAAATTTACATTAAACCGAAGAATATTAAATTTTCGGATAAGGATACTTCATGTGAATATAATTATAAGGCGAAAAAAAATTATGAAAAATGAAATTAAAATAATGCCAAAAATTATGAAAAAAGAAAATTAATTCGGTTTTAGTTTTTGTCATTCTAATCCTAGTGAGCTTTTATTGTTTATTATTATTATTAAAACTTCCATTTGGAAAAAGGTTGTTGACGCGCCATATTCATGCGCGTATGGCCGAGTGGTTAAAACGTCAGCGTTAGGACAGTGATACTTTGGTTTTTATCTTACTATCGGAAATACGTCAAGGCAGTGGTTTCTTGATAATATCAGCATAGAGCAACGTTTGTTCATCGATGAGTCCGGGGTAGGGGCACTTATGCAGCTCTGAAAGGTAGCCACGTGCTCCCCAAGCTAACAGTAGATAATTTATGAATTACTAGCAGTGTAGCCCGGCGTTATGAAAGCTTTAAAATTAATCCATGGTCTTGGAGCTCAGACTCAGCCTAAAGAATATTTGTGTGAAGTTTGGTGAGAATCGGATAAAAATTGTGGATTTGTATAAAGGACATACAGACAGATAAACAGACACACACACACACAAACATTTTGCCTTTATATATATATATATATATATATATATATATATATATTATCGATTTTCTGCACTATTGTAAGAACTGCAACCTTGAAACTTCTGAATATCGTTTCTTATGTCTTTGTCTATGAGTGTATCAAATTTGATCGGACCACTCCTCCTATAACCTGATTTTTTCGATTATCGATTTTTGATATTTATCTGAGGTACCTCAACACAAAACCTAGCTAAGAACACTCACAGACGCTTATAGTAGAACTGTGTAAATTTTCAAGAAAATCGGTTCAGTCGTTTCGGAGTCTATAGTTAACGGATACACACACACACAAAGTTTCATTTATAAATAAGTTTAGATTAGATCTTTATTTTTAAATAAATAGAGACACCAAGCACATGGCTTCCAGGTCTAAGTCAAGTCTTTGTTATTTGATACTTCAAAGCGGATTCCTTAGCAAAAGAGGAGCTGATCACTGTATCTGCTTATCGTGGCATGGAGAGACGCTCACTGATCAATTTTTAATTTCCATTAAAGAAGGATATCCTTTAGTTCCTAAATCATTGAGTATTTTATTTCAATTTCCCACATCATACTACTGGGAATTAGCACTTACCAACATGAAATGCAAAACTAGATCAAATATTAAATACGTTGACGACGAAATGTGAATATCTTTATCTCATACAATGCATAACATTCAAAAAGTTGCAAGAACATATCAAACAAAGATTTTACAAAAACATACTTAAATAAATTAAAAATAAATCTTTATTTCAGGAAGCTTCAAATTTCATGACTAATGTTTTCCAGTATTTGTCTATATTTCTGAGATGAGGTAGTATTTACAGTATTTACATTATTCGGACTATTGTCCTCACAGCCATTTGTACGACGTTTCGGCCGTTGTAAGCTCCGGCCTTCTTCAGGTGCTAGGAATTTCATATACCCTAGTGATTGTAATAAAGGGTTCGGTTCGAAAATACTAGCACCTGAAGAAGGCCGGAGCGTACAACAGCCGAAACGTCGTATAAATGTAAACAAGGATGAGGACAATAGTCCGAATAATGTAAATACTGTAATTTTTTTCATTATTAAAGTTTAAAGTGAAGATATCATGGGAAGTATTTTTTAACCACGCTCTACCTGTGTGTTTTTCGGTACCCGAGTCCATTTTACAACCGAGTATCCGGTTCGGAACGAGACATCGGGTAGCCGAGTTCGAATTCCAACTGAATTCATTGCTTTCACTTACGCGCAATTACCCTTGGGAAAGGTATTAATCCGTCTATTCCTTCCAGTTATGGGTTTAAATAACAGGACAGATTGGGTTCTATAACCTTGGCTGGCAACCAGTCTACCGCAGAAAGCAATGGCAACCTACTGCGGGATAATCTTCTGCCCAGTCTGTCATGTCTCTTTGGAGACATGATCGCCCAAGCGTGTTTCACGTATGGCACTTTACTGACTGATCACAAACGAAAATTCCCAATATACAAGCATTCCATTGAAACTAACTCTCATTTTCACATAAGTAATCAATCATAGCATCCAACCCCCAATAACCCTCATAAAATAGAAAGTGAAAAACGACACTTTGGAGGGTCGTGTGGGTCCTACACACATGCCACCACGACCTTCCAGTGGGTTGTGTGTGAGCCAACGTGTTAAGCTGGTAGTTTTGTTGATCTCATGTCTTTAGCCATAAGATTCTGCATTTTTCTCTTTCTTTACATTTGCAAATGTCTTTTGTTATTTTCTTGCTGAACAATCTATTATTAAAATTTAAAGTGCGTCTCAGGGTTTTAACTATTCAACAAGTGTACCCTGAAGTAAAAAAAATGTTGAGAAACACTAGTCTAAAGAGACGATTCTAGCGAGCGTTGTGAAGTGTTTGAAAATCACACTACGACTTGTGAAACTGTTCAGTAGTCGTCGATAGTTGAACTAGCACAGTCATTATAACCAAGACTTTGAGCATACAGACCTTATTCAAACGGTTGATCAAGCCAGATAAGACGCTCTAAGATTTGCTCAGCATAATTTCAGTATAAAACACAGGTGCGCTCTATATATTTGTCTTGTTTGGGTAAGTTGCCAGGTTTTATTTTGCAAACAAAGAGCAACATAGATTTATTTATTTATAAATAAATCAGGCAGACATAACCCAAAGAAAAAACATATTCGATTACCACCATATCCCATAAATGAATAAATAAGTTTACGTTTTAATATGGACTCCTTGACATATTAAATCTTTCATCAATCTTTTAACTATTGATTTTATTAACTTTACTATTATTTTGACTCTAACATTGCTTGCAGATTTTATTGTTTGAACAAGGTTTCCTCTCTAATCATGATCACGTGTCGTGTGACCAATTATGGTCGTAGTGACACCACATGTACTGCAGCCGTACAAGTAGGCATGTATAAGTGGCAAGATGACCCTCTCGTTTTGATTTTAGTTAGCGGGTAACCAAATCGTTACGAGAGTTTACAATGTAAAACGTAATATTACAAAACTCAAGATTGTTTTCCCCCCGTAAGAAACACATTAATTTGAAAATTCTTGCAAAAATAAAATAATTGTCGGATTTTAATGAAACTTTCAGGACTTATGAATTCAGTTTCCCTTCTCTCAAACTGGTAGCCAAATAAGGCTAGATAACCCAGTCTTTCCTGCTATTTGCCCATAGCAGATAAGGTATCTGTGCATAAGTGAATTCAACAAACTCAACCTGTTTTAATAATGAACCAGTTTTTTACTGGAATAATTTGGAGGGGTCTTATTCCATTTGGTTTCTTTGAAAACTTTTTCTTTTATTTTTGCAAGTTAGGCACGAGAAAGCTGAGTATGAAGGAATTTTACCTAAACGAATATATTCTTATATGTGCCGTGTCCCTTCAGGACATAAGCGGCCACGGCCCTCCACATCTCCTTATCCCTTGTTGCTCTTAATACTCCTTCTCCTGTTATCCCACACAATCCCTGCTCTATCATCCTTTTGCTCAAATTCAAGTATATCATGCGTTGCTTTTCCTTGTCTCTCTTCCCCTCTATCCGTCCCGTGAGCATTAGGATCTCCAAGCCCTCTTTCCTCATTACATATAAAAAACAAAAAAAAATCAATAGTCTTTTCATGATGTTAAGTATCAGTTTACTCTTCACTTTAAAAATTTACGGTCGAAAAACTTACAATAATTTTCCGCGTTTAACTTGACACCTCCCACTGAATTAATAAAGGTTTTGTTTTCCGCCGTTGCTGAAGAAGCGAGGATTTCCTCGTTGAAATGGCCATGCAACGGAATTAAATTTCGAAATTTTTGTTTTATTTTATATATTTGGCTCTGGAAATAGAACATACTATTTACATTGAGCCCTCCACCGTGATCAATTTTAATATTAATTAAATTAATATTAACAGGATCGGGATCTTGGGATTTACCTATCTGATCATCCTTTTGGACTTATATATATATATATATATATATCCAAATGTGGGAAGTAGGTGGAATAGGGTTGTATATCGGTTATATTATTACAATGTTGTTTGTTTAGGGTCGAAAACCAAGAAGTGTTGGTGATTTGAAAAATTACATAAGTGATTCATTTCAAGAAATTAACACACACAGACATGTGCAAAAATGTTTGTCGAAACGTAAGGGTTAGATTTAAAAGCTGTGATGGACAACAGTTCAACCTGTGCTGATAAAATTTAAGCGCTTTTGTATTATTGTATACAATAAAAATTGTGAATGGTACAATCAAATCTATAATCTCACTGCCATCAATCCCGCCAAGCACTGTCACCACCACCCAGTAGTATTCTAATCCAAGTATCAAATCCATCAAGTGTAGCTCCTTATGTATTGCTAAAAAAAAATTACCGCTATTTAGAAATCAGTATTCATGTACTACTTCGCTCAAATTGGTTTACAGCCACTAGTTCTCATCCAATAATCGAAGTTAATCATCGTCGAAACTGATCAGTAGTTAGATGGGTGACTATTCGGAAATGCAACGTGCTGCAAGTTTGGATGCGCGGGTGGTCTAATGAATGAAGGCTCACAATGGAAACTTGGAGAGCTGATTTCGAATTTCAATCTGGTTCGTTTATTTATTTACTTACGTACAAATACGCCTGGGACATGTATGAATCTTCTCCCAGATATGGGTTAAATATTAAAATTTGTACTAGAAAATCATTATCTTTTAAAACTTCTTACAATCCAAAACATATTCTTCGATTTTAAATGACCTTAAAAAGTTTGATAAGCCGTAAAATTATCAATCTTCACCCAACTTACACGTTTCTCTTTACGATGCTTATTTAACACGCTGGCTCCCAAACCTCATTTCCCCCATTCCTACAGTATCAATACGATTGATACAAGCGACTTTGCTTTAACACTGGCTAATATATGAAACGAAGATATCATAGGAAGTATATTTTAGCCACGCTCTACCTGAGTCCATTTTAAAACCGAGAATCACTAACGAAAATCCCCAACATACAAGCATTCCATTGACACTAACTCACTTTTTATATTAAAAAAGTGTTTAAGTTTTTGTGATAAAAAAATGTTGTTTTGATGTACCATGATCTCATAAGTAATCAATCATAGCATCCAACTCCCAATAATCCTCATAAAATAGAAAGTGGAAAACGACACACTGGAGGGTCGTGTGGGTCCTACACACATGCCACCACGACCTTCCAGTGGGTTGTGTGGGAGCCAACGTGTTAAGGTAGTAGTTTGGTTGATCTGATGTCTTTAGCCATAAGATTCTGCATCTTTTCTCTTTGTCTTTTGTTATTTTTTTGCTGAACTATCTATTGTTCTTATCTCCCCTTTTAAAATAAAGCCAGCCAATGATTTCAATTTTATTTTATTTTTATTTTGAAAATCGCTAAAAGATTTAAGAAATCATTCCTAGCATTTTACCAAGTTTTGTATAGAGAGTATATCTTTCTCGCAATCTTTCACCAGCCTCATCTTTCCCATTAACGAGGTGTGATTGTACTTTGCTGTACGGCTGAGCACCTGACCAATTCATTTCATATATCCGAGAGAGTTATTCATTCACGCGTAGCGTGCCTTGAGAATATAAGACTGGGGGAGCCCTTCTTTCTCCAGGTCAAAACACAGCCGACTTCCACCAACTTGAAAACTCGACTTGATCACGGACAATATCTTTATAGATTCAAAATTTAAAAAGTGAAGTACACTACTCTGTGGGCGAAAGTTAAAATATACCCGCTGCAAGAGAGTAAAACCCGAAAGGGGATATATTCTGGGTAGATGATTGCTAACTCGAGTATAAATTGGACCAATGTGTTATCTATGAACTCATGTAGAATTTCAAAATATAAATTGGTGCAACACAATCTTTATTTAGTCCAGCATTGTACTAATTTAGAAAATATAGCAGGATTCTTTAAAAATCAAAATTAATAGTTACCAATAATTTTAAATAGAAAAAAGTTAATGTGAGAAAAGATACAAAACTCTCAATAGAATTATGTATATAATTCTAAAGACTAACAGTCAGTTAAGTTCCATACGTTATACACACTTGGGTGATCATGTCTCGAAAGAGACATGACTAATTGGGCAGAAGATTTTCCCGCAGTAGATTACTTTCTGTGATAGACTGGTTGCCGACCAAGGCTATAGAACGCAATCTGTCCTGTTATTTTACCCATAGTTGGAGGGAGAAGCGATGGATTCATACCTTTTCCAATGGTATTTGCGCGTAAGTAAATGTAACGAATTCTACTGGAATTCGAACTTAAAAATTACAAAAAAAAAAAAAATCCCATTGAATCCTCATCTGAAATTGTTCAAATAGTCCAGGAATTATTTAGATCAAGAGTTCCATTTTTTTTTTTCTTCTGTACCCCTTGGTATTTATATAGATTCCGTGCTTCGCTTAAAAATTGAAGATGAAAAAGAAAAACAATGAGATTTAATATTATTTACATTGTTCGGACTGTTGTCATCTTTACTGCCATGTTTACAACGTCTCGACCGTTATACGCCCCGGCCTTCTTCAGGTGCTAGGAATTTTGAACCGAACCCTTTATTTCGATCACTGGGGTATGTCGTTATCAGTGAACGAAATAAAGGTTTCGGTTCGAAATTCCTAGCACCTGAAGAAGGCCGGAGCGTACAACGGTCGAGACGTTGTAAACATGGGAATAACGATGAGGACAACAGTCCGAACAATATAAATAATGTAAATATTGCCACATTTCAGAAGTATAGATAAGTAATGAAATTTAAATTTTGATATTATATTATGAAGACTTTTTGAGTAGTCAATTAAAATAAAATAGGTAAAAAAACAAAACATGTAAAAAAATTAAAAAGAAAATGCTATAGAAAGTGTACAAAAAAGTTGTTAAGTATGAAACAGGAATTAGATAGGTAAGTAAATAATTTTATATGCGTATTAAGAAGTATTTGAGATTGAACACATACGTAAAACAAAAAATAATATAGCCAAACGTGTGTGTGTGAGAAAAATGTGAAGAAGATGCTAAAAAGCAGTCGGCTTGACCTACTGACCAAATATCGAATTTTTTTGTGGAAGGGATTCTTTCAAGGCTTGGCTGAAACCTTTCATCTCATACTGGTATATACATTGATCTGGATCAATACACCTAGGGATTGATACGGTTTATAAGATAAATTTTGATCAGAGATTTCTCTATATAATATTCAGTCTATGTTTTCTATGGAGAATCACTAAGCGCAATGACAAGAAAGAAGTTATATTATTTTTTTTTTTTAAATAATGAGTATTTTTTATGCACACAAAAAAAATTCCATTGTTTGGATACACTAACTCACCTATTACAGATTATTATTACTCTCTCTGTGTGTGTGTGTGTGCGCGCGCGCGCGCATGCATATTTATTCGGTCGGGTTAAAAGCAATCTGATGTCTAACCGTACTGATGAGCTGTGATGCATCGAAACAGATCTATCTGCGGATGACTATATATATATATATATATATATATATATATAGGAGGGGATAGAATAGAAATCCAGCATTGTCTATATGCAATAAATTCAAGATTAGCATTAGCGGTAATTAAATTTTCGTCCTAAAATAAGAAATAATTAGCATTTACAAATTATTTTATCGTTTATATATAGTTGTATGTGCATACATATATGTAAACGGGGTACTGTATATAACGCACATACTCCTGTAGATCAAACAGTCTTCAGTCTGGCACAGATTTCTGTTGAATTCTGACCTATGGACTATATTCGAGATTAACCATTAATAATCACCACTAAATTAAGGGCATTGACAAGGATTAAGGGTAATTTGAACATATATATATATATATATATTTTTTTTTTTTTTTTTTTTTTGGCGCAAGCATGTGCATATTTCATAAGTAGGCTATGATGCCCTTAGGTATATACGCGCATGTACACACCCACTAACAGATAGTATCACGCTTATCGGGGCCAAAAGGGAATTCAGTGAGTCGAATTAAATTTCTGGCCTAGTTTGCTGTGCTTACTTTCGCACCAATACACTGGAGAAAAGTATAAATCCATCTCTTCTCTTGCCTGGTATAAAAATAGGGTAGACTGAGTTTTCTTGCCTTGAATGGAAACCGGATTTAGAGAAGGAAAACACTGGATTCAAAACCGTGGAGAATTTTCTTGGAAACCCACGCCTTAAAATCATGGTTATTCAGAGGTAATAAAAAGAAAAATGGTGAGCCATAACCGGCATATATAATGTAGGCGTGTGAGAGAAAGAGAGAATTATGAGACATATGTATGAAATTTATGTATAAATAGTTATTCAGTTAATGAGTTCATTGCCATACGTGATACACGCTTGGGCGATTGTCTCTTTGGAGATTTTCCCGCAGTAGATTGCCATTAATTTAGGTACCTTCACTAAATCGCAGAAAAAACAACATAGTATGAATTAAAAAAAAAAAAGGCCCCAAACTTAATAAAAACGACCTTTTTCCATCAAAATGATTATATCATTATTAAGATGAAAGATCAAATTTTTAATTACTTTTAGAAATTATTAATCCCTTCTAACACGTTTGAAATTTTAGTGAAAACTCTTGATTTTAGTTAGCGGGTAACCAAATCTTTACGAGAGTTTACAACGGGAAATGTAATATTACATAACTCAGGGGGGTGTTTTTTGTTTTTTTTTTAATCATATCATCCCAAGCAAGGCGAAAACGCCACTGATGCGCAGGGGGCTACGTAATTTGGGAATTCTTGCAAAAATCAAATAATTGTCGGATTATAATGAAACTTTCAGGACTTATGAACAAATAAATGAAATTAGTTTTGAAATTAATATTTTAAAAAATCTTGGCAAAAATATCTTTTACCCACCATCAAACATCTGTTACCCACCTCCACGTAAAGTCATGAAATTAAATTTTATTGCGAAAATTGGTTTTATTAGTTAAAAGCAAAACTCATTAAGAAATGTAAATCATCTATTATTTCTATGGAAAATTTTGCCTTTATTTTAGAAAATCTGCTCCCAATAATAAAATAAAAAATGCAATAACTATGACATTATTTAATTTGATAGGCTTTCAATTATTTTTTTTTTATCGTATCACCTCGAGCAAGGCGGTAACGCCACTGATGTGCAGGGGGCTACGTAAGAGTGAAAAGATTGGAAAAGAGAAAGCCGGAAACCACATCCTAAACAGGGAACAAGGGATGAGCCTCTTAACCTGTTCAATAGACGTGGGTGGAGTGTGAACCGGGAATTTGCTTCAATAATATAAATTAAGGACATTATTGTCTGACGAAAGATTTTTCGATTAATAATGACATTTTAAAAGCACTATTTTCATTTTTTTTTTTAACTATATTAATTTATAAAGTTTCAAAAATATTTTGAAAATACTTCAGAGATTTGTTGGGATTAATTTTAAAACTTCTTAAGCGAATTTTTTTTTTGTGCATTTGAAGTTTTTTTGTAGGGTAGTTTCTATGAGTAAATTAAAAGGTCATGTGTTTCAGACTTTCTTCCCTTCGCAGGAAAAATTTTGTAGAATTATGTCATTTGTGATTGCCATACACTTATCTCGCGACTATCAAATCTGTCAACACATAACGGTGGAAAGGTCTGTGATTAAGAAATAGTTTTATTCTAAATTTCATGCTATAAATAATTAATACTTGTTCAAATCAGATTAATTTAACACTACATTTGCTAATTTTCCAAAAATAATGTGTCAAGATGTATATTTTATTTTTGCAAGATTTTTAAAATTGAGAATTAACTTTTGTTTACAAAGGTGCTGATTGCTTAAAAATAGCCAAAAAATTGAAAGATTAAAAAAAAAATTGAAAAGTTTATGATTTCAGTCGCTATAATTTCTGTTTGAAATTACACCAGAAGAGTTTGCTTACTGGGAATAGTAAATTTAATCATTTAGCTTTTAATTAAAACTAAAATAAATGTTTCAAGAAAACTTTTTTATATATTTTTAAAAATTCACTTTAAAATTTAGATATCGAAAATGAGTGGTGGTATCTACATTAATTTCTGTGGTAGCCCGGTTGTCAACCAATGCTACAGAACCTAATCTGTTCTGCTATTCAATCCATTGCTGGAGGGAGAAGAGATGGATTAATATTTTTTACCAAGGGTATTTGTGTGTAAGTGAATGAAACGAATTCTATTTGGCTCTTCAGTTTCTCATTCCGATATCCATTAAACCACAAAATAATAATTATTACTGATATTAACTAGAAACGGCGTAAGGATACAATTAGTGATTCAATTACGAATATAAAAATTAATGAACAGACAAGGCTAATGAAACTGTAAGATTTAAGAGCTTAAAATATCAACAACTTGAAAGTAAAAAAAAAGCAAAAGTATAATAGGACCAATTTTAATCTAATCCGATTCTAGCATCAATCATTGCAAAAACATCAATGATTTCCTTTGATACAAGGAAAGGAATATTCTAGACGGAGAAAGAGATAAGGAATTGTATTTTTGGCGAATGCAACAAGGAGTGCTATATCTTTATTTATTGTCTTTCTCCAATCGACCCTCAGCATTTATTTTCTTTCGACTGTCCTCCTAATCTGTGACAATTATCCCTGCGAGCTTCCTATTTTTTTTTTTTTTATTAGTTTTCTATTTGATCCCACTTCACCACCTAGCGGGTGTCATCCACACCCCGTCAGCCCTCCTTGCTCTACTTCTTGTGACTGACCTGCCGTTACACAACCACCTACAATATTATCTGCATCTGGAACAAGCAAACAAAATATTTGTATGTTATAAAAAAGAAAGAAAAAAAAAGAAAAGAAAATGTATGTCTGTGAAAAAGGAGACACAAAAGAATCTAGATAAATACATTAAGTAACATTTTTTTAAATTTTATGCATAGAAAGAGCGCGCTGAATGTTTTTCGACCTGACCAAGAAGAGATTGAATAATAATAATAATAATAATTCCGAATTTCCAACATTTGTTCATAATGTGGGAATCTGGCCAAAAATATATCAACACCACTTCAATTTAGACAATGTTAACGTAAAACAAAATAAAAAACTAATGAATGGGGACTCGTATTTGAGTGGATAGTCTGTTTTATTTATATTTTTTTAACAATTTAAACTGCACATTTTTTATAATTAGCACCAATCTAAATTGTTCGAGAGATCCTATCTGGAAAAAATCTATCCGCTCAAATACAAGTATCCATTAAAAAAAAAAATAATGTTAAAACACAAATAAAATTCAAATACGTCGGTTAATGCCAGTTTTTGTAAATTTCTGTGTATGTATGTATGTATGTATGTCTAGTAAATTTGTTATTTTTTTTTTAAGCAGTGAAAAGAAGTTAATTCGTACTTCAGAAAAACATTAAATTTAATAGATGTGCAAGAACAATCGTTTATATATATATATATATATATATATATATATATAGATAGATAGATATAACAAGTTTCATTAAAGATGAGTGGATTAGACTTTATGTCCATTTATACAAAGACAAGAAAAATCAAATATAAAACTTTTTTATTTGATTTTTCTTGTCTTTGTATAAATGGACATCAAGTGTGTAAAAACTGTCCGAATGTTCTATATATTCGAGCAATTTCACCTATTCTTCTGGCCATGATCGAGAACATTTTTACCTGAATATGTAAATATTTCTACATGTGTACATTCATTTTTTAAAATTATATTTTATTAACACGGTCAGCAAGTTGTGGTTGTGTTCATGGTTGATATTATCCAATGTTGTTTTTTTTGTAGGACAGTTTTTACACACATTATTTTCATAAAAATAAACGCTTATACGAACACAAGAAAAAATGAATTAAATAATTAAATCACAGTACCTTGTTAGTCGTTTTTAATGAAACTTGCATAAAAGATGGAATACTGTTCAAATATATATGTGTGTGTGTGCATATGTTGTATAGATAGGAGTAGATATATGATTAGACACAATGGTATATATCAAAATACGCACACACACACTCTCATATATATGACAGACAGACAGACAGATGTCTAAATGACACAAAATAATGAAAATAGCATTGTCATATCATTTTAACATGTATTTACCAAAATGACATGAAATATATTGAAATACAAAAGTGTTAAATTCTTCAATAAAATCGATACTGCTTTCAACCACAGCCTCTAGACGACTTCGGAATCTCCTGCAATTCTTTTGGACGGTCTCCTCTTTCAGTTGATGAATATTCTTTGCCTTTAGTACATCTTGTACGTCCTTGGTATTACAAGAGTTTTGATGGTCTCTCGCTCAACTGCTCCCCACACATAATTATCTAGAAAATTGAAGTTTGGGGAGTTAGGTGGGAGATGAAAGGAGGGGTGATGTGGTGGCAGAAATTGTCTGAAAGCCATGACTTGGTTCTATTGATTATGTAACATGGTGCAGAGTCTTGTTACCTGACATAAGGTTTTCCGGCAGCCAATCTCTTAATCCTCAATGCCAAGCAATACAACATGCCACTTCCAAATTTCTGTCGGAGTGAATTGTGTCATAGTGCCCTTTTTTCGTAGACGGGGCTCAACAGACCTCCCTATATTGTGCAGTCGGCAAAATAAACTAAAAAAGGCACGAAATTAAAAATATGAAATAACGACAATTTACCTATCGTATCCTGTATGTGAGAGAAATCGAGAGATATGAAAGTAAATGAATACGTCTGCAGCCAAATAATGACGGTAACATTTAATTTAATTTAACATTTAGTTTAATTTAAAAACAAAATACATACTTCGAGCATAATTCAGTACTGAATATTATCAAAGAAGACTGATAAAAAAATTAAGTTTAAAATTTAGCAAATAAGAAGGTATTAATCCATCCCCCTCTTATTTTCCACACACATATTTTTAACTCATAAGTAAAATTTAAAATTTTTTAAATACACAAAAAATAAAATTTCATTTTGTCATTTACAAATGGATAAATAAATTGAGAATATATATGTATTATTCCGTCTTTTCTCCCTCCAGCAAAATAACGAGAAGGATTAGGTTCTATAGCCTTGGTTGGCAACCAGTCTACCACAACCTACTGCGGAAAATCTTCTGCCCAGTTAGTCATATCTCTTTCGAGACATGATCACCCAAGTGTGTATCACGTATGGCATTTATGCGACTGCGATATATGTGTGTGTGTATGTGTGAGAGAGAGAGAGAGAATACTGAAACTATTTTGTTAATCTATCTGATTTAATCCACATCTAAAGAAAAATCGGAAACGCCTATAAATTTAACATTTTTCGATTTTATTTAAACTTCAGAAATTTTTTTGGATTTTCTCAATAAAATTCCGTGTAATTTAAATAAAAGAGAAACATTAAATTTATAGACGTTTCCGATTTGTTCCTTATTTTATCATTCTTTAATCGATATTTGATTTCACACACACACATTATATATATATATATATATATATATATATATGCCTACTTAATTGTTGACTTCAGTCGTATATTTCCCCTTATCTTTTGTGTCAATTCTCAGTGTTCGATCAGGCAAAAGCTATGTTTTCGTATACGGATTTTTGAGTCGGGCTAGTCCTCCTATCTTGAGTGATAAGCACCACAATATCTTTTTTTTTTTTGTTCCGTCATCAGGCATCAGGCCGGATTATATGTCACTTAGTAAACTACCTTTTATATCTATTTCTGTCTATTGTAAATTTATATATCTGATAACGACATGAGATTACTCATTCATCTCATAGTTCCTTTTTCAGAATTAGTGGCTATTAAAAAGACATTTGTTGGCGTAGTCATTAATAGTGTTCAAGTAGTAATCTTCTTTTGGCAAAACGACAGCGTAAGAAATGTTAATAACAGTGATATTGCATAATGTTAACAATAACATAAGCTTTTTATTGCTGGTCCGTCGCACCAAAAACTATAAGTTTATTATGAATAAAGATAGTATCGCCAGTGTTATTTATTACATATTTACAATGAAAGATTAATAACAATGAGAATAATGATGGCAGTAAATTATTGTACAGTGTTTTATTACAGTAGTATTTGATATTTTAGAAGATAAATTTGATTTAATATTATTACGTATAGTCTCCTCCTAATAAGTCTTTCAGTAGATAAAACACTGTTAAAGTTATTACTGCTAGAGTGCTAGTTAAGAGAGAGTGATTCACCCAAGTGGTCATTCAACCTTATTACTACTGGTAATTACTAGTGATATTACTTTTACTAATAGTCTAATGCCCACTATTTGTTGAAAAAAATGTACTAATATAAATTTAGACATTTATGTCATGTTCCTGTTCAATTTATCAGTCTTTTTAATATTATTACTAGCAGTCCTAAAAGTATTACTACTAGAACTACTAATAGTATTACTACTAGCAGTCCTAAAAGTATTACTACTCGTACTACTAGTAGTATTACTACTAGCTAGCACTAATATATATATATATATATATATATATATATATGAAAGAGAGAGAGAGAGAGAGAGATTATCCATTTTTAAACGGGTTATTTCGCTACCCAGGTTTCTACCATGAGTGGTGTCTTCAGGCGATTTTTAATAACTTTAGTTATAGAAATCGCCTGAAGACCCCACTCACGGTAGAAACCTGGGTAGCGAAATAACCCGTTTAAAAATGGAAAATATTCAAAAGTTCTACAATATAATTGTATCGAAAACTTTAATACAAATGTGTACTGGTCTAACCCTATTATGACCAAAAACTAAGTATTAAACAATCAATCAATATATATATATATATATATATATATATATATATATATATATATACACACACACACACACATATTTTTGTAGTATCTGTCTTGTCATATGCTATGCTCCCTGTAACTTTTTCGGTGCTGGTATAGTATGTTGTCTACCTTAAGAAGCGTATTATAAGGAAGTATTATATAACTGTCTGGTAAGGGTTAGGGTTAGGGTTAGAGAAAATAAATTATTTCAATAAATAGCCGAATACTTATATCTATAAATATACTATTACTGGGGCAAGACGCATTCAAACCGAGTAGGTCCCATAGAATCAAAGAGGTAGGTAACATACTATATCGGCACACATTTTCTATATTTAACGCATGTTAAATAATTAAAAAATAATTAAATTAAAAATTAATAGGCTAACATAGGAGTAACAAGCTGATGTTCTCGATTGTTTTGGTAGCAATAAAACAATTGAAACCCAGCATGTAGCTCAAAGTTCTTTAAAAAATGTCAGTGATATCAATAGCGCAAAGCTAGAATCAAAATTCTAAGTCTAAGCATTGTTTATTTTAGTTGAAATAATCAGTCAGTTAAGTACCATACGTGATACACGCTTTGGGCGATCATGTCTCGAAAGAGACATGACTGACTGGGCAGAAGATTAACCCGCAGTAGGTTGCCATTGCTTTCTGCGGTAGGCAAGGCTATAGAATCGAATCTGTTCTATTATTTAACTCATAACTGGAAGGAAGAGACGGATTAATATCTTTCTCAAGGTTATTTGTGCGTAAGTGAATGCAAGGAATTCAACAAGAATTCGAACTCCGTTCTCCGATTTGTCGTTTCGAGCCGATATCCACTGCACCACAACGTTGAAATAATAGTTGACATAACAGTAAGTTCTTCGTTAACAGTTTCTTCTTACGCACATCTCGCTTGTGGAAGTCTTTCCCGGCTTCTTTCTGTCCAGCCAACTTTGATCTTCAAAAATTTAAATGCAATATCAATCGTCATTTTCTGTCTCCTTAATTCCTGTTCTTTTCTTGAACGATTAACGATTTTAGTTGATTTTTTTTCTTTTACTCATATTCTTTCACATTCAGCAAACCCTTACATTAAATTTGTTACCTCTCTTGGGATGAAATGATTTATAAAAAAAGAAATCTATCTCCGTCTATTTCAGTCAGTTAAGTGCCATACACGCTTGGGCGATCATGTCTCGAAAGAGACATGACTGACTGGGCAGGAGATAATCCCGCAGTAGGTTGCCATTGCTTTCTGCGGTAGACTGGTTGTCGACCAAGGCTATAGAACCCAATCTGCCCTGTTATTTAACCCATAACTAGAGGGAAGAGACGGTTTAATACCTTTCCCTAAGGGTATTTGCGCGTAAGTGAAAGTAATGAATTCAGCTGGAATTCGAACTCGGCTACCTCGATTTCTCGCTCCGTGCCTATATCCACTGCGCCACAACTATTAATAACAAACTTAATAGTTTATATATATATATATATATATATATATATATATATATATATATATATATATATATATATATATATATATATATATATATATATATATATATATATATATATATATATATATATATATAAAAAAAACTATCGAGGTTTTCAAGATGTCAATATCTTTATTACCAACTTTGTTTAACAGTTTTTATCATTCTTTGTAATTATTGTGGTCGACAATGCAACCGTAACTTGCATAATATTTTGGGATTTTCTACCAGGTGAGAAATTTATTTGAAGTTGAAACGGAAGCTTTAAGTAATTAATTTATTATACAGAATTAATTTTTCTTAAGTTTACATAAATTTATTTTCAAATACTACGGTCATTACTGAATAAAATATCCACAATTATTACCGAAGCCTTTTTACGATAATTAAAGATTAGTTTAAAATATAATTAAAAGTAGTCTTCTCTCGCAAGCAATAAAAACTGTATATTATTAATTCTATAAGAAAAAAAAAACTGTATTATAATTCTATAAGACATATTCTATGTGCCGTGTTCCACCTGGAAATCTATTTTAATTATAAATTATATTTCTTTAATCTTAGATATCCGTGCCCGAAAAAAATAAAAAAAATAAAGAAAAACATACGAGCGGTTTTTTCCTTGACACCACTATTATTTTAACACCTTTTATCCTCGGCAACTTTTCTTTTAAAAAAATGGGAGGATTCGAACCATAATAAAACCTAAACACATTAAAGTGAATTTATACATTTTCTTTGTTCTTGAGAATTGACAACAAAAATAATGAACACTTTATTAAATTGTTTATTGGAAGGATTGGCAAAACATCAGCGAATTCATTGCCAATGGATAAATGATTTAGAACTTTATAAAGCAGTAAATAACTATTTCTTTATAGTTCACCTATTTTGATAATTTAGTAAATGTTTACAAATATAATTATATGAATATTATAATTTATTAATAAAAAAATTTAATATTTATTTATAATTCGGTAAATGATAAATATTTCATTGCATTAATTGTATTGGAATGTTAAATATAAAAATAAAAATATTCTTGTAAATAATCTAACTAGCTTAATATTTTTTGTAAAATCAAGAAAAATATTCACTAAATTTAAATTCATGTGTTTTATATTTTATTAGAATTAATCATTTTGCAGTCAGAGATAAAACCATTTTGTTATGTTAACAATAACATATTTGTTAAATTGTTATTTTAATTACTAGTAATTTAAAATAAAAATTAAAACTTTATTTTTTCAAATCTAAACAACAAACAGTAAAAATAAAAGTTTTGATTTGTTAAATTAAATATCCGCATTGCAAATAACTTGCTGTGAAAACTTTATAAATAAAAACTAACACTCAACAAATTGACAGCAACAAGAAGCGGCAAATCGTAATCTTTTCCATTCCGAGTCTTGTGTCAAGTTTACAAACACCAAAGGTCATGACCTGGAGGCAAAACCGGAACTAGTTTCACGGAAGTCTTTGTATCGGTCGACCGGTGAATCCTCCCATCAACGACAGCTGTTAAAATAGTTTTTCGCAAAAATTAAAACACATACACACAAGACTTGAATATACCCTCCCGTTTTATATTGGACATTTAACTATTTACTGAGCAAAAGTTTAACATAGTCTTAACACTAGCCTACAACTGTGGGACGAACGGCCAAAATACTCGAGCTCAGTAAATAGTTATAAAGGCGCTTCTTATCCTCTTCCACCCCCTCACAATTTCTTTATTCGCATCTAAAGTTCAAATCTCCCGTTAAGAAATCTACTTATATCACCCCAGAAGAATTTTTATTTATTTATATTATATTCTCTCCCCTCAATCAAGATGAAAGTTCTATTTATTTTGGCCATTTACTTAGTCACACCAGTAGATGGTTAGAAGACTGCACTATAATTAATTTGGTTATCTAAATTTTTATTTTTCAGATAATGCTGTTTTAAAATGAAACCCACTTTTAAAAAATTCGGTTATCTAGGAAACCGGCGATAATCGAGCGTTAATTATTTAAATCGTAAACTTCATAGAAAGGAAAGCTAAAACTCAGAACGTAGATGCCGAATAGGTTACGCTCCTTCACAAAAAAAAATTAAAGAAAGAAAAATTAAAAGCATTTTTTTCTTTCTGTCTTTCTTTAACCAGATGCTTGCGCAAATTTAGACCTTCGTGCTCGCAAAATAAAATAAAATGCAATATAAAAAGAACGCTTTTCCCTTGACACCGCGATAATTTTAAATACCTTCACTCCTCGGCAATGTTTGATTTAAAAACGATCAATTTAGGTTGTTTATTTATAAGAATAATTTTATATTTACAACATTCTAAAAACTAATAAAACAATTGTATTAAAACTTAGTCATTAGCTTCTAAATGTAAATGCAATATTTACCATTTACTAATAAAAAAATATGAAAAGTATTTATAAACATTTACTAAATTATAAAAATATGTGATTGTGAACTATAAGGAAATTTTTATTTATTACTGTTTTATAAAATTCGTATCAATTGGTAATTTAGTTGAGTATTTTTTTTTTGTCAACCACTCCAATAAACAATAGTGTTTATTAAATTTGTTGAGAGTTTCCAAAAAGCAAAGAAAATGTATGAATTCACGTTCATATGTTTAGATTTTATTATAATTCTGTTCATCACTTTTTGAAACATTTAAGTTTGCCAAGGAGTTAAGGTAGTTAAAATAAGAGCGGTGTCAAGGGAAAAACCGTCCCTTTTGACACAGCGTGTGTGTGTGTGTGTGTGTGTGTTGGCACGAAAGCCTAAGTTTGCTGCCTCTTGTTACATTATCGAAATCCATAAAGTCATGTTTAGCCACAAGAAAAATATCTGATGAAAATCTTTAAAAATTACTTTTCTGTTTTTATTTTTTAACTGTGTAAGGCTCGCTCAAATAACTTTTGTGGTTTAACAAATGCAATTTTTTTTTTTTTTTTTTTTTTTTTTTTTTTTTTTTTTTTTTTTTTTTTTAAGAAATATTTTCCAACCACAACCTGTAGAATATAGTATTTAAAATAGATTAATTATATATTCATAAATAAAACTATTGTGGAAGTTTGGAATATTTGCATAAGAACATGCTGAATTGATAAATGTACAATAGACAAACTGACAAAAATTATCAATAATAATAATAATGTTAGGGGAGATATAAAAACATGAAATGGAGCCATAACAACACACCACGACTTGCCTTAGGTCCTCCTGTAAACTTGGTAGGTAGTGCGACCATACAGAAATGGAAATATGATGAATAATAATAAAAAAAAAAAACTGCTGAAATCAACGTGGAATACTAGGGAAGGTGCTGGAAAATTAAGAAAACTTACTCTTGTTTGTATCGTAGATATCCCAACTTGATACCACCTGTGTGAAAATGAAAATTACAAAAATGATCACCAAATAAGCGAGGAAATGTCTGAGTAGAAACCGTTATTCGCTAGGAATTGCGAAAACGACTGGAATTTCAGCATTTCAAACCAACGGTATGCTTACAAACCAGAAGCTGTTCTAGAAAATGAAAAAAAAATTAAATTTATGGATTTTTGAAATTTAAGCAGGATCGACTAATCCAAGCCATGAAACCGGATTAATGGCCGCAAACCAAGAGAAACAGATTTAATCAGACTAAGATGGAAAAGGTGAAAAAAGACAAAGATTTTCCCATAGAAAGAAAAAAATAAATTTTTCTGTATGAATGTGAAAACTGTATCCATCATTGTCGGTACGCTTGAAAGAGTTTTAAAAAACTTTTCAGAGTTTTGAAGAACGGGAAACCATAGTAAAAGAAAAATCTATGCGACTGCGTTACTAAAGACATGGTACAGAGGAAACTAAGTCGATTTACAAGACCTGCTGTCGCTTGATCGAGAAAAAAAGCTGTCTGTTACTCAGAGTCCAATAAAACAAAATAAATAAAACTCTAAAATAAGTAAAATAATGTACCAAGTCTCAACTGACTTCTCAAATTCATGTTCATATTTTGGGAAACGCGTGTATTAGAAAGTTAACATGTATTATTCGTATACTTATAAAATTCGCAACAATCAGCTTGAAGTATTTAAAATTATTTTTTTTTTTTTTTTTTAGCCTTTGTAGATTTTCTTAGGAATAAAGTTCAGATAAAGAAAGTTATTTTACACATTTTCATATCCGGTATGTTGAATGTTGACATACTTGGATAAATAATTCACTTCATCAGCATTTGTAGTTTTTCATAATTTAAGTGGCAAATTATATATCAAACACAAAGTTAGTCATATTAAAATATCACTGGAATCTAAAGAAAAATGCATTTCTAAATCTATCATTAACTATACACTAAAAAACATTGATAAATCAAGTGTAAAAAAAAAAGTAAGAATTCTTAAAACTTTAAAAAATTGTATCAAACTTTTAAAAGTATATGCATGTATTTTCACGTCGTGTGGTAATGGATAATGACGAATTAAATAATCCAACGTGTTAAAGAAAAATAATAAGTACTTATTATGCACTTAAGTATTCTGATCAACTTACCGTTAAAAAACAAACAAACTGTGTCAAATTACCAAAAATCTAACAAGCTTTTTTTTTTTTTTTTTTTTATTTTATTTTATACTTCCGTAACCTACTCGACTACTTTAATTTTTCCAACTTATCAGACTGATATTCCAGCCATACACTACCTTCATCTTATTTTCCTTTTTTTTTTTCTAACCTATCCGTTTATTCCAGACTACTCTCGCACTGTTTTTTGTTCCGAAAATTAATTTTGAATGAATTTTCCAACCTACTATTCTGGACTTTTGAGTTACCACTAAGAGTAGTAGACTAGCCAAAAGCTAGTTTTATGACCCGTATAATTTCATGGCAGTATCTGTTTAACAAGTCTAAAATGATTTAAATTCCGCTACACCCTAATTAATATCATTGATTTTGTTTCGGCTTCAATGAGAAATGAACATTAATTTTCAAACGCAAAGCTATTAAAATTGTTTCTTGGTAAGGAAAAAGATTAAAGAAAAATAACAAATACTTAGATTAACTTTTTTTTTTTTTTTTTTTAAATCATATCACCCCGGGCAAGGCGGTACTAATCGCACGAAAAAAATGTCAGTGGGAATTAATTATTAAAAAATATTAATTTTAGAAATCTAAGACATTTTGTTTTAGAAAAACAAACTTCAGTGTTGGAATTTCGGCAGAATTAAATTCATGTTTTTTTTTTCCCCCCTAAAAGGAAGGGGTGGGATTTACTGTTTTTGATCTTACTTCAACGTGTTGCGTTTTTTATCCATGATTCTAGAAATTTAATTAAGTCTAAAGAAGTTTCAACCTTTAATATAGTGTACCTTAAATTTTCAGTTTTTTTTGTTTTTTTTTAAACTTTGGGGGTAAGTTATTTAAAAAATAATTTAGCGGACCTGAAGGAGACTACCACCACCTTTAAGTTTGTTGTGTTTTTTTTTTTTTTACTTGATATTTGAAAAAAATTTCAATATTTAAACAATTTTAGCCGGGGGGGGGGGGGCTGACTTTCTCATACAACGTTATAGTAAAATCGATCCTCCATTTTGGAAAAACTCACGTTGGGGTCGTTTTGATTTTTTTTGGGGGGGGGGGGGGGGGGACGAGTTGTTGCTCTTGTTTTTGTCTTTTTCAAGTTTTCTTCAGTTCTTACGATAGCATCCTCGGAAATTTCAAGAATGGCTTTATTCAAAATTTTTGCAAAGGATTCAGTAGTTGAATATGCACACGCAAAAAAGTGAATTGTACACTACAGGATCGATTTACTATAAGGTTATATGTAAAACTGAGCCCCCACCTCTAAAATTGTTTAAATGTTAAATTTTTTTCAAATCTTTTTGTCAGTTTTAAAGTTTAGGGTTTAATCGATAAAATTGCACTGAAAAAAGTAAAAAAAAAATTGATTATCAACTTATTTACATGTGGTGGTAATGTCGTACCGGCGAGTGGTTCCAAAATGGAGGATCGATTTACTATAACGTTGTATGAAAAACTGAGCCCCAGTAAAATTATTGAAATATTTCCAAATTTTTTTTGATAATCGAAAACTTTATGTAATAACCGATAAGACTGCACTGAAAAAAAGACAAAAAAAAAAAATGAAAAACAAATTTAAAAGGTGGCTGTCTCCTTCAGGTCCGCCATTAATTTCTATTTAAATTTATAATTTACTTTTTGAATAAAGAAAAAAAAAGATTATTTTCTTTCGACTGAACAGTTCAGTAATTATTTATTCTATTTATTTTTTTTTTAATAAGCGAATTATTAGACATGTGATTAATGGTGGTCGAACTTGTAAATTGATTTATTTTACACAAATATCGTGCATGTCGGGTTTTTCATGTTTTTTTTTCTCTTATGATTTTTGCTTTTTTTATTATTTTAAAATTTAAATGCGTTCATAAGAATATTGGAAAATAAATTTATTTTTTTCAATAAGATAGTAGACCAATAAAAAATACAACACTAACATGTTGTATGTAGTGTGATCTTGAAAAAAGAGGGAAAGAAAGATGTCGGTACAGGTTACAACGTGTAGATATAGGTTGGACATACTTCTGATGTATGCGCGGACACACACACACACACACACGAGCGCGTACATGAGTATACGAGAGAGTAAGGGAGAGTAAACAAAATGGTCACGGGGAAAGGAAGTAAGAGAAATAAGTAAAAAATACATAGGGGTCAGAATAAAACCTTTGAGTCTTCCGTCTTGAATCTATCGGTGGGCGGTGTCGGAGCTATGGAGATAGCGAGGGTGAGGGTGGATCGTCACGTGATCTGGAGCTAATTTTGAAAGGACTCCCAAGTCAGAGCAATTATTTAAGTTTCAAAGAGAGAGAAAAAAAAAAAAAAATCAGGGCGCATGCGAGTTAATTTTGAACAAACCCAACAACAACTTCGGACTTTTATTGCAAAAGGGCCAAATTAATATTGAAGTTTTTTTTTATTATTTATGGCCACGTTTGGGGAGCAATCCGTTATTTTATGTGTATGGATTAACATAAACGTGTGTATATACCTTTTCCAAAGGTTACATTTTTTGGTTTTAAAATGAGCAGAGTACTGTCACCCGTGCACAAAAAAAAAAAACGTTCAGCTAGTATTTAAACAAGAGGTCTGTTGTTGTGAATGTGAATATATTACAACATTTTTGCAAGTCTTTTATGAATGATGCCACATACAGTACGACACATGCGAATATATATTGATGCAGTATACACTATTAAAACACATGCTCGGCATCACTTTATCTTGCACCAACAGAACTAAAAACAAAACAAAGAAAAAGTCAATGATTTTTTTTGCGAACAATACTGTTCTTGCGGGTGTGCGTTTTGTGGTGCAGTGGATATCGACTCGGAACGAGAAATCGAGGAATTCAAATTCCACTTTAATTCCTTGTATTAACTTACGTACAAATACCCTTGGGAATGGTATTCCGTCTCTTCCCTCCAGTTATGGGTTAAATAATAGGACAGATGGGGTTCTATAGCCTTGGCTGGCAACCAGTCTACCGCAGAAAGCAATAGCAACCTACTGCGGGATAATCTTCTGCCCAGTCAGTCATGTCTCTTTCGAGACATGATCGCCTAACTGACTGTTCTTTTTTTTTTTTTTTTGATATCTTTCAAACAATTTCGGATTTTTTTTCTTATATTTCACAAAACTACAATACTTAGAAATTTTGCGCGTACAAGTTAAACACAACATTTTATATTGACACAATAATAATTTGCTCCAAAACAGAGAAAATTAAAATAAAACAATTAACAAATAATAATAATGTTAACGTTTCTGATCAGTTATCCTTTTTTTTTTCCTTTTTAAGTCAAGTCAAATTATATTTTTGAAATCTATTTCGAAAAATTAAAAAATAAATAAAGGAAATTCCCAAACAGAAAAAAAAAAAAGTCTAAAAAAAGTAAAAATAAAATACATAATTCGAGACATCGGGAACTCCTAAACAGTAAACAGACGGACAGGTGGATTTAAGCTTAGTTTACTTTTGGCATAATGCTATAAAAAACGTTCCACATACTGAGAACGGGACTCACTACTCAATCAATAGTAAAAATCTGAGAGACTGACATCCTAAACAGGGCACTGCGATGTAAGGCGTGTATAGGCATACGGGAGAGCGTCTATTTTTGTTTGTCCTGAAAATAATCAGCTTTTGCCTTGAAAATATACAATTCATTTAATTGCCATATATCGTTCCCCACACCACTCATCCGCTTATGTATATATAATTAATATGCACACGCCCACTTTGTTGATGTTTAATCATTCATCGTCGCAATAACAAAAATAAATCATTAAGTGTTTTACTTTTTAAATAAACTGAATAAAGAATTGATTTATGTGTGTGTGTGTGTGCGCGCGCGCTATACAGAGACGAAGGTAGAGTAAGTAAAATACTGTGTTACAAGGGGGAAAAAAAAAGGTATTTTTACCAGTTAAAAATGAAACAAAAATATTAAAAAAATACAATTACGAAAAAGAAAAACGAAAAAGAAGGAACCAGGAGAAAATAAGTAAAAAAAAAAGTTATAATGGGGATATGTGCAAAAGTTTCCAGCGATTTTATTCAGATAAAATAGGACAAGCAGTTTACCGGGAACCTTTGCTTTTTTTTTTGCACTTGTAACTAAAAGGAAACGTTATTATTGAAAGTGAAAACGCAATGAAAATGAAATCGATGCGATCTTTAAATCTCCTCAACGCCAAAAAGACAAAATACAATAAGCGAAAACGTATCAAGTGTCAAACTCAAATTGAGTCAAATAGATGCTAAAATTTAAAAAAAAAAAAAAAAAGACGATTTCGTCAAAATTATTTGCAGTTATGTGCTTATGATGTATAACTCACTTATCGTATTACATAAAGTTTGTTTTTTTTTTAAGAAAGAAAGAAAACGACGAACTAATTATATTGCTTAACACAATCTGTAGAGAGAATTTGTTTACGCGTGTCTATCAGCGAAATTGTGCGTATGGAATCCTTGCATGATTTATACACACACAAAAATATATTGTCCCATTTATAACGCAGTAATAACACACACACGTACACACAAAGCCAACAAGAAGAGTGTAAAAAAAAAAAAAAAAAAAAAAACAAGAAAAAAAAGACAAAAAAAAGAAGATATATATATACCTGCTTTCATGTACTGAGAAATCCAACATTCTTCATTATCATTTTTATAGGCATAAAATGACAATGTACACATTCCAAGTTAATCCGTTCGATAAAATAGAATATTAGAATTACAAAAACTGCCGATAACACTTTTTTTTTGTCGTTTGATGTGACGGTGTTTGTCGAAGGGCAGAATACCGTGTCTCCCACGTTGTCATGAGTATGTATGTGTGCGTAAATAGTGAAGACACACGAAATATGTATGTAGGTACCCCCGCTACTCCCTATTGATGACGATCTCAGTTAACTACCGACTTTCTTTACTTCCTCCTCTGCTTGGCTTCTCTAAGTCTCGTTATGAATACGCACAAAAACACACACACACACACACACATGCATACGTGTATATATAAAAATGTGTGAGTGTGTTTTCTCTCTCACACGGGTGCCAAATAAACGTCCCTACGAAGCTTCTTTTTTTTTTTTCCTCACTCATTCGAACTTATTAGGACTCTACTGCTGAAAAATTTACCGTAAAATTATTTACGCTATTCATTCACCTTTACTTAAGATTTTTGGGGGAAATTTTGTTTTGAAATGTATTTTTTGTAAAATTATTCCGCGGCAAACTTTCTTTAAAATATTTTCAATTTCATTCATTAATGCATTTTTTTTTTTAGAGATGTTGTTGCATTAAAATGTTATTTATTTATAGTGGATAATTATATTTGAGTGGACGTTTGGTTTTAGACAGTATCTTTATTTTCTTCCACCGGTTTGAATATTTCACGGAATCAAAATGAGTATCCACAAAAAAAAACAAATAAAAAACGTATGTGCTAAAATGCTGTCGTATTTATACATTAAACGTTCATTAGAAAAAGTTTAGAATGTGATGGTTTCCTAGAGTACATTTTCAAAATAAAACTGTGTGTGTGTTTTGACCATTTATTGTAACGTTGGCAAGAAATCAGGGAAATATTTTCGATTTTACAGCATTTTAAAAATTTTGATGGACAGTTTTTTTCTTTGAGATTTTGTTATTTTGAAAGATTTGTATTTAATCATTTCCCAACTACCTTATTTATTGAAACACTCACCGTTTAGAACTTATTTTTTGACAACACTCCTGCCACTTATTACGAACCCAATTTTTTATTGGGCAGCCATGAATACACGCATGCGAACGAAATTGATATATATGACAGACAAGGAAAATTTAATTTAATTTTTTATTTATTCCTTGTTTACCATTTAATATTCCTTGTTTACCATATCTAATGAAAGATCTTTAAAGGTTGCTGTCCATATATATAAATGTCTGCGGATGACTATATGTCTGTGGCTGACTATATATATGTTCCTATAGATTTATTGTCAAGATTTTCAATCTCAAAATATTAATATTTTATATGGTATTATTGACACTAGTTCCCCAACCCAACCTGATTCTTCGTCCCATAATGCTGGATTACCCGAATATAACCATGAGAAATATACATTTTTTATTATGGAATTAATAAAAAATAATTTACTCTAAAACTTTAGTGGATTTTATTCCCAGTGGGTGACCATTGTTGCGCAGTGGATATCGGCTCAGAACAAGAAATCGGAGAGCCGAGTTCGAATTCCAGTTAAATTTGTTGCATTCACTTACACGGGAAAAGGTATGAATTCTTCTCTTCTTCCTCCGGTTATGTGTTGATTAGCAGGACAGATTGCGTTCTATAGCCTTGGTTGGCAACCAGTCTACCGCAGAAAGTAATGGCAACCGATTGTGAGAAAATCTTTCAGTCATTCAAGACATGATCGCCCAAGCGTGTATGGCGGTAAACTGATTCTTAGTGTGGAAAACTGATAAATATTTTCTTTGAATTTAATTACCCATATACGAATCCAAATAAAAAAAAATTATATAACACTTCTTTTGCCACTCATATTTAAAAAGAAAATATACTCGTTTGAGTTGATATATTTATGAATACACTTATCTTAATCTGTTTAATAGCTTTGTATAAAATGAAAATAATTGCCTCTAAAATGAAAGTTTATGTTGCTGCTTCACGTAGACGTATTGAAACACTCCACACGGAATAAAAATAAATCAGTTTGAATAATCTAATAAAGCGAAATATATATATATATATATATATATATATATATATATATAAACACTATATAAACACACGCTTAAATACACTTTAAGACTTCATACATCGTGGAAGTTTTAAAACGTATTTTACACAGCAGTTAATATCAACAAACACCTACACATGATATTGCTTACATAACTAAGAATCAATCGACCAGTAAATTACTAGAGAATGACGCGTTTAAGATTAACATATTTCATAAATAAAGTTTTCAATATTGAGAACATTGTGTACAAAATTGTGCCTCCGACAGGAATCGAAACTGTATCCGGTTTTTCCACCAGTAAACCATTTTTTTAAGCGTACTAATTCTTGCATGTATTCTTGGATATTTCCTTTTTTCTAGAGATAAGTAATGTAAAAACAATGTTCCATAATTTTTGACATTGCAACAGCTTTCAGTTACTTCACTGGCCATTCTCAAGAATGTTATTTTTCCAGTATTGTTATTTTATGTTCATTTTTTTGACTGTAATGTAATTGTTTCGTTTTTTGTGAAAATGTCAGTCGTTTTGAACGAAAGTAAAAAAGGAAAAGAATATGTGCTGCCAACATATATATATATATATATATATATATATATATATATATATATAATTTAATATGAAGTTGTCCACCTACATTTGGGCTACCATATACATATTGTAGGAGACAAATCCATATTTTATTATTTTTATAGTGTTATTCTATCAGTTAACGAATAACACTATTTTTTTTCTATTCATTTTTGTTTAATTTATTGGATTATATTTCAGTCTGATCTAAAGAAAATAAAAATAAAAAGATATTCCGCTATTTGTATTAAAGTTAATCAATATGCACGTATCAATCAATATATACGTATTTACAAAGTAGCTATATGCAACAATGTTTTCCTTTTTTTTATGAATGTTATTTCAGTTTGATTTCATTTTAATTATTAAAAAAAAAACAAAGCAAAAAAAAACAATATGTACTAGTTAGGTACCTGTAGCTTTGCTGACGACAAATTTCAAATTTAAATTGATTGTCCATTTAATATTATATATTTCTTAGATATATCCACTTCAAATAGAGAAAGAATAATAAAAATGGATTCAAATAACATTATATTTTTGTAATTACCATATTTTTTTGATAATCCAATGTTGTTGCCAGACAGAAAAGTAAACTAAACCTCGCGAGCTAAATATGTACTTCAGTTTTCTTCAAATTGTACGTACGATTGTGTGTGCAAATATATATTTTAATTAAATGATAAATGAAAGACCTAAAAATATATTTCTATAAAATTAAAATAAACTTTAAAAAATAATTTCATTTCTTACTGAATAATTTCTGAAAAATTCAATAAAATCTTTTTTTTATTTTATTGTATTTTTTTAGAGTCTAAACATTTAACACCTCCACTTCCTTTTATATTCTTAACCCTCATGTTATGAGTTCAGAGCAAAATCTATGGCGATGGGGATTTCAATATCATATTGCAAACTCAGTCAAAATGCGCGTGCACATTAAATGGCCAAAGCACATGTAAGTAAGTCACTCACACACAACACAGACATACGCTTATACATAAACATGCACGAGGACAGTTCAAGACGGACAGGGAATCAGGTCTTCATTTATATAAATTTTGATTTGTGCCACTTTTTACTATTTGTTATCCAGATCAATTCATAGTTTACAATGCACAATTGGGTGTTTTGCACAATCATATTTATATCAGTCAGTTAAGTGTCATACGTGATACACGCTTGGGCGATCATGTCTCAAAAGAGGCATGACTGACTGGGCAGAAGATTATCCCGCAGTAGGTTGCCATTGCTTTCTGCGGTAGTCTGGTTGCCGACCAAGGCTATAGAACCCAATCTGTCCTGTTATTTAACCCATAACTGGAAGGAAGAGACGGCTTAATACCTTTCCCAAGGGTATTTGCACGTAAGTGAATACAATGGGAAAATTTCATTAATTTAAGTTTTTTTTTGTTTTTTGTTTTTTTCCCCAACATTACACTTTTCCGTTTTGTAGGAATAAGGGAATAAAAAATATCCATATATTCAAAATAACACAAAAATAAATTGCAATGTAACAGTCGAGACAGGATATAAAAAAGCAACATCAGAGAAAAAAAAAATTTGAAAATGCTTATAGGAGTGACTGAAAGCACTTGGGACAATGGAAATTATAGAAAATGTGTGTACTCCCTTATTCTTACAAAATGGCAAAAAGTAAGGATGTTAGAAAAACTTAATAAAAAAATCAGTTAAATCTCCCTTGTTTGTCGTATTTAATGAAAGATGTTTGAAAGAAAGGTTGCTGCCCAAATATATCAGTAATTTGCTAGAGTTAACTAATTATATAAGAGTTGTTTGGCTATGATTTCACGATATGAGTTCATTTCTATAATTTTGGTAAAACATGGAATCGGTTTAATTCTTTTCCCTTCCTAAATGTTGTTACTGAACTCTCTCTGTTGTTATTCCGATTAGGTTTGCTGAACCTTTTTTAATCCTTTCACCCCAAGAAAGGCAGTTTTACTGCCACTGGTGTGCAGGGGTTTACATGGGAGAAAAATGATGAGAAAGAGGGACAGGTTATAGGGGGTGTTAGGAAGTGTGTAAGAAAAGGATGTGAATACTGGTGTGATGAGAGTGGAGTGGACGGAGAAATGAGCATGAGGGAAAGTATTCGAGTCAGAGAAATAGGAGATGACAATTGACCTTACATTTAAATTCTTGGAGATTGTAGCTGTCGGGGAAACAAGTATATGGAAGAGAATTTCACAGGCGGGAAGTGCGGGAAAAGAAGCTATTAGAGTAGAAGTTGCGGTTACATTTTATTGGTTTCACTGTAAAAGGGTGGAACCTAGTTGCTAGTCTAGTAGCTCGAGTAAATTCCTGTAGTGATCTAAGCTCATCGGAGCAGAAGCGTTTTGTACAATAAATATCGACCTGTTCTTTGGTGGTTATAATTGTCGTTCTTTGGCGACCATTTTTGCTTATCAATCATTACTGATATTATTATTGCCATTAATATTATTTCGGACCTTTTCTAACAAATGTCAGTAAAGTTCGCAGTTATGACTGCTTGTTTGACTATATTTATTAACATCATTACTAAGTTGTTATTTGAATTTAGGATTGTGACAATGTAATCGTCTTATGAAAGTAATTGTATTAAGACATGAGGCGGTAGGGTTAAAACCATGTATAAGGTGAGAGTAGAGAAGGATAGAGAGAGGGTTAATTGTTAAATTACATAAAATATATAATTTTGGAACGAAGCTGAGATTGGAAAACAGTTTGGGGGAAAAAAAAGTAAATCTAAAAATCTTTAACTGGGACTGTGAGGATTTGAAACTGAAAATCATAAGCAAAGGGATCAAAAAGGGGTGATACCCGAATTCCATGCGAGTGAGTCATATCACGTGGTGCTAGACTGAAATGACGACAGGGGAATTCCAGCTTAGTTTCACTGACCTAAATCATACTATTCTGCTCATATTCGTAAGTAATTTGGGGAACAAACCACGGAATTTATTTGGCCTTGGAAGACTGTCATCACCTACAATCACACAGGGCACACGAGGCGTCTTTCATAAATACGAGTCGCTAGAATGCCCAGTGAGTTAGTTAAGTTCGAGCCAGCTTCGGTCGTTAGCTGTGTCAATTAGCTCGTCGCGTCAAGCACACCTGAAAAGCAATTTCGCGTTCACAAATTTCCTAAAAGCAAACGACTGAACTGAATAAAGGCAAGTGCCAACACCCATTACATTCTAATATCTACCACCCTAACATCTTATTTCCATTGGACGATTTTCCATGTTTGCTTTTAATACATCTTTATTATTGAAGATGATTCCTCTCGTCGGGTCGTCTATTCCTACGAAGACATTATTCACTCAGTGTCCGGACAAAAAGAACACCGCATTTCGGTAAGGACGGAAGAAACTAAATAATGTTCTCCTTTTCTTGCCGGAAATCACAAACGCAAACCAATGGACGACACGGTCAACTGTGAATAGCACTGTAGCGCACGGGAACAAACCCAATAACTACACTACTAACGATTGTTCTTCCCTACGCTAATATAAGTTCACGCAGTAACCTTGAGTGGCTCTTGGGCCTTGTATTTGGTGAACATTAGTAAGAAAAAAAAAGAAGAAATTACCACGGGTACGGGTGTATGTTCACTAGGTTCTGTTATATTAACTTTGTTCTCGTGCTTCTAGTGACTATCACTTGAGACTGGGTTACAGCAAATCTCCTAAAATCACAAGCAATTCTTCATTATTATTATTATTATTATTATTATTATTATTATCATCATCATCATCATCATCATCATCATCAACTTTTGCCCTCAGCTTATTACAATATCTTCGCAGATCTTTACTTAAGAACTGTGGTAAGGAAAAGTAATAAACATATGATTTCTGTTTGTTCAAATTCTGATGTTAACAAGTCAGTCAGTTAAGTGCCATACGTGATATACGCTTAGGTGATCATGATTCGAAAGAGACATGACTGACTGGGCAGAAGATTATCCCGCAGTAGGTTGCAGTAGACTGGTAGACTGGTTGCCAACCAAGGCTACAAAAACAAATCTGTCCTATTATTTGACTCATAGGTAGAGGGGGAAGAAATGCATTATATTATAAGTAGTAATTAGTGGAGGATCAGTTTATTACTTAATAGCAATATAAAACTGATCCCCCGATTTATGACCAGTAGATGCCTTAATCATGTTGTCAACTATTATATTCAGTCAGTCAGTTAAGTGCCATACGTAATACACGCTTGGGCGATCATGTCTTGAAAGAGACATGACTGACTGGAAAGATGATTATTCCACAGTAGGTTGCCATTGCTTTCTGCGGTAGACTAGTTGCCAGCCAAGGCTATAGAACCCAATCTGTTCTCTTAGTTAACCTATAACTGGAGAGAAGAGACGGATTAATACCTTTCCCAAGGGTATTTGTGCGTAAGTGAATGCAAGTACAAGTAGATTTTTTATATTTTCATCGAATTGTTAAAAATCTCTTGTACAGAAAGATAAATAATTACATGCTGTGCAATATGTCTAAGCGCTTGAAAAACGGGGGTCTACCGGGGATTCTGTTAATGTTCTTTTCTGTTTTTTTTTTTTTTTTTTTTTTTTTTTTTTGGAGGGGGCGGTGGGTTGTCGTATTCAGGTCTCAGGTTATCATAATTATAACAGTAGTTCTAAGTTTGTTTTTATTTTTTCAATTTTTTTTAAATTAAAAATTCTTATATTTACCTATTTTCGTCATATTTATTAACAGGTATATTTTTATCTGAAGACGCGGTAGGATATATGAGAAAGCATTTTTTTGTTGTCTTTAATCACTACGCTTGTTCTGTTAGCTTTTACGCGTCTGATAGTATAAATAGTAAACTCCTAAACAATACTACCTTTAACACCATCATCATTGTTTATGTATATGGGAGAGAGAAGGGGCTAGAGATTGAGAGGGGAGAGAGAAGGAAAAACAGGGAGAGGGAAAGAGAGAGAGGGGGGGCACGCCAGGAAAGCGATGCCTGATAAGTGTATATCATGCACACGCATCACAACCAAATATGTGCGATTTTTTAATTGGAGTAGATAGACTAAACTATCGCCTAGTTCATACTCCACCCACGTCTATTGAACAGGTGAAGAGGCTCATCCTTTGTTCCTTGTTTAGGATGTGGTTTCCGGTTTTCTCTTTTCTAATCTTTTCAACTCTTACGTAGCCCCCTGCGCTTCAGTGGCGTTACCGCCTTGCTCGGGGTGATATGATTTAAAAAAAAAAAAAAAAAAAAAAAAAAAGGTAACAAGTTTTATTTTATTTCTATCTGATGGGACTGCCATATTTATAAGAAGGTATTTTTGTTATTGTCTTTACTCACTATGACTAGACTGTTAGCTTCTTGTTTTTTTTTTTTGTCTGTCAGTATGAACAATAACAATAGTACCATCATCATTATTAGTGTGTGTATGTGTGTCGGTATAAGAGAGAGAGACACACACATGTTAAAATGACGCTAGACTACGAATATGTGAAGTCTTATATACGCAGTCTGATAAGGGTATACCAAGAACATGCGCCACAGCCAAATGAGTGTGATAAGGTAACAAGTTTTGCTAAAAGTAACGCATAACTTTGCAGAGGGGGTTCAAGTTAAAAATACCTTCAGGTCGGGTAACTAAGTTCGGTTGTGTCCATTTGCAATTATCTGGATGTGCCTCAAGCCGGCCTGGATACTTCATTCTTCAAACTTAAAAAATGCTCTCTCACTATTCCCGTCTGTCAACAGACACACAGCGCATCAACCCTGGGACGTCATGCAGAGGTGAATAGGGAAAAACACTAAAAAGCAAAGCTGTCATACCGTACGCAGTATTTACTGTTGTCCAATTTATTTATTATTATTTTGATACTTGTCGCTTCGTTGATGACAACATAATCAAATATCAAATCTAAATTGTTTGTCCATTTAAAATTCTACATTTATTAGAAAATATTTTCAGGAGTCATAAAAAAAGGAGTCATAAAAAAAAAAATCACAAAGCCGCACATTTCAGTTTATACTTTTCCTGTTACCCAGGGGTTGTTACAGATAAAATTAACCCTCACCACACAGATTTTCATTTCAACTTCATTCAGACACTGTGTTATATATATGTACATTTGCGTGTGTGTACGTGTATTTTGATTCAATAAAAAAATCTACAATTATTTCTAGAAAATTTAAAATAAAAAATAAATATTTATTGCATAATAATTTTCAAAAAGCTCACTAAAATATTGATACTTTAGGATTTAAATAATTAAGTTATTGTCGACGGATTTGATATTTTATTGCTCAGCTGGGGGTAGCGACTGTTCAGGTTGAATGGGAGAGAAATGTATTATTTACATGGCTTATTTCAAGCACAAACAACTTTATAATATTATATATATATATATAGTTATCCGCAGACAGATCTGTTTCGCTGTATCACAGCTCATCAGTACGGTTAGACTCCGATTGCTTTGTATATGGTCCGAGCACATGTATACTCACTCATCTTCTATGTGCCTTGTCCTTTCAGGACGTAGGCGCTCATGGCCTTCCACGTCTCCCTATTCCTGGAGGCTATTAATACACTTTTTCCTGTAACACCACGCAACGCCTGTTCTGTCAGCCACCTGCTCAGGCCCTTCAAATATGTTATCTGCTGCTTTTTTCTGTCTCTTTTCCCCCTCTATCTGGCCTGTTAGTATCAGATTCTCCAAGCCCTCCTTCCTCACACTCACGCACAACATAAATATACACAGTATATACATTACGTACACAGTACGAGACAGAGAAAGAATCACCTCTTTCTTGTAACTTATTATTAAACTTCGTCTTTTTTCTTATAATCAATTGGAGTAGATAGACTAAACCATCGCCCGGTTCACACTCCACCCACGTCTATTGAACAGGTGAAGAGGCTCATCCCTTGTTTCCTTTTAGGATGCGGTTTCCGGTTTTCTCTTTTCCAATCTTTTCACTCCTATGTAGCCCCTGCACATCAGTGGCGTTACCGCCTTGCTCGGGGTGATATGATTAAAAAAAAAAATTTAAAAAAACTTATTATGATGTCATTTTTCATCATATTTCGATTTTCGCACTACCAACCAAGTCTGCGGGAAGACCTAAGGCAGGTCGTGGCGTGTTGTTATGGCTCCATTTCATGTTTTTCTATCTTCCCCATCATCCCTAGCGTTACATAGACCAAGTTCTCCTTAGTGTGTGGACAATACTTAATAAGACAATTTTTTGTATATCTCTTAAGCTGGGGTTTCCAGGGATTTTTTCAATGTGTTGTTTTGTCCCATTTTTTATCATTCCAAGTGCACCTACTATCACTGGCACAACTCATGTTTTAAATTTCCACATTTTTTCTATTTCAATTTCCAGGTCTTTATATTTTGACAGTTTTTCAAATTCCTTGGTTGCTATGTTACAATCCGCTAGACAAGCCATATCAATTAATAGACAAGTTTTTTCTTTCTGGTTTTTAACAATAATGTCCGGCCTATTTGCTTCAATTTTTCTGTCTGTGCAGATGGTGTGATCCCATAGAATGGGGACATCTATTTCTGTAACCGGTGCTGGGTGATGTTCATACCAGTGTTTGTTTACATATTTTCCATAGTGTTTGCACATTGGACAATCTAAATATTGCCCCACTCTATCGTAGCGATTTTTATATTCATTTGGGGCAAGTACAGAACAGCCTGAGATTAGATGGTCTATTGTTTCTTGGTGTTTAACACAAAACCTGCATTTTAGTTCCATATTATTATGTATAATATTTGTCTGAAAGTTTCTAGTGAAAAGACTTTGGTCTTGCGCTGCAAGAATAAAGCCTTCAGTCTCAGACTTTAATCCAGATGCACGTAACTATCGATGAGTATTATTATTATTATAAGTTCTTCTTATATCTTCTTCCCATTACTACTACTACTACTACTACTACGTTATATAACAACAAAAAAAAAAGCTAAATAAATACGAATCTAGCAAAGTTTATTTGCTGGTCTTTCCTGACAGCCTGAATTATTCCATCATTTTTTATGTTACATCATTTACCTGCAATGCAAGCTCATGTTTCGTGTGGGAACTAAATGATTGGTGAATAAGTTTATTTAGCCGAGCATTGACGTGATTATCAAAGCTCAAGACAGAGGGAGAGAGATGATTTGAATGCGAAAAGAGTCGATCAGCAGCTATCATAAAGTACAAACATGAACACCAGTGTCAGATCAACGTCGAATCTATTTCTTCGATGTTAGACTGACCACCCACCCACCAACGTTCCGACAAAAATAGATTGATCAATTGGAATCTTTCCTATCTATATCGATGAGGAACGTCAAGAAGGTTGCGATCGTGTAAAATCGATTTGATCAAGGAAGACATTAAAGAGATTATTACTTCTAAAAAGAAAAAAAAATATATATATATCCAAGTACAATTATATTGCAATAAAATGGCGTAAAATGAAGTGATAAAAATGTATGTCTCCAAATGATTTTGTTATTTAGATATTAGTTAGATTGTTGTGTATCTCGACGTGGTGTAATGGTTAGCAAGCTAGAATCATTAGTAGTGAGTTCGATTCTCAATGAGTACCCAATAATTTCAGCCTTGTGTCACATCTAATATGCGCTTATAAATCAGTGTGGTTAAATATTACATTTATTCCTTAAAAGACTTATATAATTTTATGTAGATATTTTTAAGCCAGATTATAAGATTATCAGTTAGAATGATAGACAGGCTATTAAATATATACAGAATAAAAAAGAGCCTCACTATTATTTCGAAATAATTGTCTAGGCTTTTTTTTAAATAAATAGAGAGAAAAACGTGCGACCACAACATCAATTACCCATTACTTTCCACTACAAATTAAACATTCGTAAACTTTAAAAAGAATAGACATGTTAAGTCTGTAAAATTTATTAATCTTATTTTTTTATTATTTTATTTTATTTATTATTTTTTATATGCATATAACCTTTAACAAATGTAACTGCAGTAAATATAAAAAAAGATGTAAAATATATATATATATTTTTTTTTTTACATCGACAGCGGCCACATCTGCGAAAAGTTATAAACATAAAAAAACGATCAATAAATTTAATAGACATAAAATGTCTTTTTTTTTATATATATATATAAGACAAGAACAATTGTTACCCAATGAATTTAGACTAAAAATAAAGCAAACGCATATACGTACTAGTATGTGTGAGTGCGTCATTTCACACATCAAGGACGTACTGAAAAGTTCTGTTGATTATCTAAGCACCGCTTAGATGTGGCAAAAGGCCGAAAGTATGGGGCACCCAGTAAGGATCGAACCCACTACTCCTTTGGAATAAGTTCTAGCAAGACAAGCTTGCTAACCATTGCATCACGTCGAGTAACCCTGGATGGGCCGAAATGTTTTGATTCGGACACATTTCACAAAATCTGACCAATTCACCAAATCATTTTTTTCCCCTAAATAATGTAAGATCTGTTCTTAGTCGGACCGAAAACCTTTCATCATCACGTAAGAAATTAATTTATGAATTAGGAAATAATATATATATATATATATATATATATATATATATATATATCGGACATTTTTGTACCAAATGGAAGGAATATTGTATGGTCTGATGAAATGAGCTAACTAAGCTCATTGAAAGGAATTATATTTTATAACCAATTTAAATGATGTGTGAAGTTTTTCTTTATAAATATCATATTGCTCTGGATAACATTCATTGAGCTGTCTATATAGATATAACACTTAATATTTTATATTAAGTTGATCTTGTTAGATTATCCTCG
>JBBBDQ010000284.1:6307500-6375000 GCA_037127315.1 Ascarosepion bandense | reverse complement strand
ACCTCACTTTTATATATTTTCATCCACATACAATCCTGTTTCGCTATATCACAGCTCATCAGTGTGGATATATATATATATATATATATATATATATATAAAAAGTAAGGGAAAACAGTATGGACAGAAAAAATAAAACTGCATAGTGACTGGAGGTTTCATGTCTCTCCTCATTGTTTATAACTTATAATAAAATAATCTATTCAAAAAGAATTGATATGGAAATATCCTTAAGTTTGTAACAATCTACTACAGAGACATTTTTCTCCGTGTAATATATATTGAAGATTCCTCCATATTTAAACAGGAAGACTGAGCTATATCACAGTTTAACTTTTTTTTGGTAATTATCTCACCCCAAGTACTGCCACTGGTGCGCAGGGGTTTACAGAATAGGAGAGTGAAGAGAAGGAGAAGAACAGGTCACAGGAGTGAATGGGTAAGAGAAGGGCGGGAACATTGGTGTGAATAGAGCTGCGTGAGAGGAAAGTGTAAAGTGAGAAGAAGGATGGGAGTCAAGGAGATGAGAGATGACAGTTGACGTTGCATTGAAACTCTTAGAGATAATAGATATCAGGGAAGCAAGAATGTGGAAGGGAGTTCCAGAGACAGGAAGTACGAGAAAAGAATCTGGAGGTAGAAGTTGTGGTTAGACTTGATTGTTTTCATTGTAAAAGAATGTGACCTTGTTGCTAGTCTAGCAGTTCGAGTAAATCCGTGCATTTTAATCTACCCAAATCCCATCAACCTCCCATCTTTTCTTCGGCATCCACTGTACTGTGTGTGTGTGTGTGTGTGTGTGTGTGTGTGTGTGTGTGTGTGTGTGATCCCCTGCGTACCAGTGGGAATCCTGCCTTGCTTGGGGTGAAGTGATTATAAAATTCTATAGACATTTTTTTTATAACCGTCTCACCCCAATCAAGGCATTACTGCCAATGTTGCGTAGGTGATTACATAATAGTAGACTGAAAAGAGAGATAAAAGATGTCACAGTAGGTGTCGGAGAATGGGTATGAGAAGGGCGGGTACATTGGTGTGAAGAGAGCTGCGTGAGAGTAAAGTGTAAAGTGAGAAGAAGGATGGGAGTCAAGGAGATGAGAGATGACAGTTGACATAGCTTTTAAACTTTTGGAGACCAGCTATCAGGGAAACAAAATACGGAAGGGAGTTCCACAGGCGGGAAGTTTTTTTTTTTTGTTGTTTTTTTTTAATCATATCACCCCGAGCAAAGCGGTAAGGCCACTGATGTGCAGGGGGCTACGTAAGAGTGAAAAGATTGGAAAAGAGAAAGCCGGAAACCACATCCTAAACAGGGAACAAGGGATGAGTCTCTTCAGTGCGAATAAAGAAGCAGTTGGAGTAGAAGTTGCGGTTACACTTAATTGTTTTCTCAGTAAAAACGTGGGACCTTGTTGCTAGTCTAATAGGTCGACTAAATTCGTTCAGAGGGGTCAACAAGGAGCTAAGCTCGTCGGAACATAATCCGTGAAAGTATATGTAGAAGAGACAGAGGAAAGCTACGTCTCGTTGGTGAGAGAAAGAGACGGGAGAGTGAAGAGAGAGGATAACAGGTCGCAACAGATGTCGGAGAATGGGTAAGAGAAGGACGGGTACATTGGTGTGAAGAGAGCTGCGTGAGAGTAAAGTGTAAAGTGAGAAAAAGAATGGGAATCAAGGAGATAAGAGATGAGAATTGACGTTGCATTGAAACTCTTAGAGATAATAGATATCAGGGAAGCAAGAATGTGGAAGGGAGTTCCAGAGACAGGAAGTACGAGAAAAGAATATGGGGGTAGAAGTTGTGGTTACACTTGATTGCTTTTATTGTAAAAAAATGTGACCTTGTTGCTAGTCTAGTAGTTCGAGTAAATCCGTGCAGTGGGGGGAACCAACGAGTTAATCTCATCGGATCAAAATCCGTGAAAGTATTTGTAGAAGAGACAGAGGAAACCACGTCTCGTTGGTGAGAGAAAGAGACTGGAGCCGGGCCGCCAG
The DNA here is from genome assembly GCA_037127315.1 of Ascarosepion bandense. NCBI lineage: Eukaryota > Metazoa > Mollusca > Cephalopoda > Sepiida > Sepiidae > Ascarosepion > Ascarosepion bandense. Next base: position 6,373,005 of record JBBBDQ010000284.1, on the reverse strand, counting down.
GTCGGGATCGACTACATTTCAGATTTTCATTTAGGCTTTGAGTGTTTCCATCTTCTTCTCTTCTTCTATGTGCCCTGTCCCTTCAGGACGTAGGCGATCATGGCTCTCCACGTCTCCCTATCCCTTGTGGCTCTTAGTATGTTTGCTCCTGGCAACCCCCGTTCCGTCATCCACCTGATCAGGCCCTGCAAATATGTTATCCGCTGCCTTCCTCTGTCTCTCCTTCCTTCTATCTGACCAGTCAGTATCAGGTTCTCCAGGCTCTCCTTCCTCACTGCATGTCCCAGGAACTTCAGTTGTCTCTTCCTGATGCTCAGCATCAATTTCCTTTTTGTTGCCATTCTTTCTAACACCTCGTCGTTGCTTGCATGCTCAGTCCACGATATGCTTCTGTAGAACCACATTTCGGCCGCTTCCAGTTTTGTCCTCATTTTCGATGATATTGTCCAGCATTCACTGCCGTATTGAAGAACTGACATCACGTAGCAGTCTAGCACTCTTTTCTTCGTTTCTATTGAGATTTTCTTGTGTTAGTATTTTGCTCATCTTCTGGAACGCGTCCTTTGCCATGCCAATTCGCCTTCGGATCTCCGTGTCGCACTTTCCATCTCCTGTTAGAACACTTCCTAGGTACTTAAATTCTTGTACTTGTTTGATTCTGTTATCCCCCACCTGTATTTGGCATTTTGGGTTGTATCTTAGAGTTTTTTAAATAGATTTTCTATTATTTCAACCAACAAGTTGGTGACAAGTGCAGTTAACCCCGCGAGTCATCTGAACTAATGTTCATTACATAATGTATAATAAAGAGTTTTGTTTTTATGATAATATCGTTCATTATAAAATTAGAAATATTTTGTTTATTCATTTTTATTTATTTATTTATCTTTTGGTTGGCGTGCGTCTTCCTTCGCTGGACAGTGGTGTTATCTTTCTTTCTTCAAATGCTTACACTTCCCGTTCTTTATATCTCGTTGACGCCAAATATAAAGCATTTTGCCATTTTCTATTTATTTCCTAATTTATTATCACTATAACCGTAATTATAATAATTATCAATAATGAAGGAATTTCATTTAACGACATATGTTCATCTTCTGCGATAAAAGTTACATTGTACTAAGTTACAATTATTAAGTCTACATCAAATGATATAAGATGAAGACATTTTAATTAGCATCAGACTATTTTAGCCCTATAGACTAAATATGTGCATATTGTAGATACATAATTAATGTCACTCTATAATAATAGATTCTGGATTTGGAGGTTACGCTAGAGAAGGAATAAGACTGAGAGTGAAATATCCAGGGTATTGTTTTAACTTCAAATGAGGGTTCAGTTTTATTTATTTTTCACAGGTAAGTACTTACAATACTTATATGACCTAATTATATTTATATTCCTAAGAATATAACCGTTATTTTGTTTCAACTGTTGATAATAAATAAATTTATCCTTTTTTTTTAATATCCCCATTTTTTATTGACGTCTTTTTTCAGAATATTTCTCTGAAATCTTTTTCTTTCCCCATATAAATATGACCGGTGCTGAGTTTATTTTTTACGATTACGTAATTAATAATTATTTTCTCCAAAAGCTGAGAACAAACTAATATAGAGATACTCCTTCCGAGGCCAAAAGTAAATTCAGAGTAGGAAAATACCTAAAATTAGAAGATATAACAACGTTATAAAAATCCCCACACAGAAAAATGGTATGAGCACCGTCACCAGTGCTAGTAGGTGAAAATATAATACTCAAGGAATCCACCTCATGTATACGATACTAGATACAATAAATAAAACTTAAAAAAAAACTATAAGTATTATCTTATAGACATGGCTATTTAGACTGATAAAACAAAAAAAAAAAACAAAAAAAAAAAAACACAAAAATAAGAATTTGACAAACATCGAAAATATACAAATTGGAAGTAAAGAGCAAGAATATAGCATTTAAGCACAATCACTGTTCCAGTAAAAATATGAGCACTAAGAACGTTTAAAAAGATAAATAAAACTCCAGGAAAAAATATTTGTATAAAATGCAAAAAAAAATGTTGGTTGGTTGTTTTGTTTTTATGGCATATCAACCTCGGCGGGTCATTTATTGCCAACTAAATTTTTATTCATTTATACCTTTTTCTTTCAACAATTTATTGTTGGTTTTATATACGTTTTGTGTCTAGTAATAATTTTTTTCTTTTCGAGTATCAAGAGTCATTGGGATTTGTTTTTCAGGGCAGGGTCCCCAAAGTCCTACTCTTGTTTTTTAACCCATCACTGGAAGGAAGGGACGAATTAATACCTTTCCCAAGTGCTTAAGTGAATGCAGGGTATTCAACTGGTATTCGAACTCGGCTCACCGATTTCTCTTTCCGAGCCAATATCCACTGCACCACAACGCACATCCGTCACTAAACGCTTACAGCACCTGGTATTCCCAAGCAGTCACCCATCTAAGTACTGACCAGGCTCACCGTTGCAAAAAAAATAAAATGTGCTCATGTGTATCTTGAACATATACAGCCAAAAGAAATAAACTTTCGGAATTTAATATACTTAATAACTAAAAAAAAAAAAAAAAGGAAATAAACCTTACTTTGCCTCATCTCTTAAGTAAAAAACGTAGAAAGAAAATCAGAGTAAATTTTCATTGACGATAATAATAATAATAATAATAATAATAATAATTGTGATCAAAGATCACAAAAACACAATGTGCTTTATTATTAATATGGCAGTTCCTGTAGACTAATGTATCTTTGAAGATTTTCAAAAAATAAAACAATCAAAATGCAAGGATCTTGACGTGAAAATCCAACAAAAAAAAAATAAAAATAAAAATAAAAATAAAAATAAATAAATGCTACATGAAGATGTTGATAATTCCAGTCGTAGTTAGATTCCTCTGTTTAATTGGATAAAGTTTGATTAAAGAAATTCTTGGAAGCACGTACCTTAAAGAAATACAAAACGAACTGTACCCATAAGTAAATCTCACATCTTAGAAGGACTTTATCTATGTAAAATATGTGATCATGGGTCTCTGGTTGGATAGGACCCGGAAGGAAATGAGTATAAAACAGAAATCAAAGGAAGTAATAATAATAATATTAATAATGGAATGAAACCAACACTCTACATTGGACAAACTCACCTGAAGAATGCTGAGAGATGTAACGAGTGAAACAGTGTAAAAGAAAAAAAAAAGAAAGAATAGATATAGCTAGATATAGCCGTAAGTTCTATGCTAACAGTTTCTTTTCTCGCACTTCTCGCTTGTGGAACTCTCTTCCGGCTCCATGCTTTCCAGCCAACTTTAATCTTCAAAAATTTAATTACAATGTCAATAGCTATCTACTGTCTTTCTGATTACTCTTTTCGTTTTCCCCTCACTATTAATGTTTTTGTTCCTAATTCTTTCACACCCTGTAACTCCCATGAGTTTTAGTGGCTTTATCGCCTTGCTTGGGGTGATACCGATTAAAAAATATGTTAAAAAAAATAAATGAATAAATATTGAAAACGTTTACAATAATACTGAACATGGCAAAAAAAAAAAAAAAAAAAAAAAAGTATTGTTCATCTCATCCCTTGTTCCCTGTTTAGAAAGCCGGAAACCACATCCTAAACAGGGAACAAGGGATTCTTCATCTTCACCTCTTTAATAGACGTAGGTGGAGTGTGAACTAACCTATCGCCCGGTTCATACTCCACCCACGTCTATTAAAGAGGTGAAGAGGCTCATCCCTTGTTCCCTGTTTAGGATGTGGTTTCCGGCTTTCTCTTTTCCAATATTTTCACTCCTTTTCCTTTTTCTTTTTTTCAGTTGGAGTAGATAGACTAACCTATCGCCCGGTTCATACTCCACCCACGTCTATTGAAGAGGTGAAGAGGCTCATCCCTTGTTCCCTGTTCAGGATGTGGTTTCTGGCTTTCTCTTTTCTCAATCTTTTCACTCTTACGTAGCCCCCTGCACATCAGTGGCGTTACTGCCTTGCTCGAGGTGATATGATTAAAAAAAAAAAAATTTAAAAAAATTTAATGACCCTATTTCACAAATGAGGGCACAACTTGATTCACTAAATAATTTTTATAATATTAATACTACTACTACTACTACTACTAATAATAATAATAATAAATTCAGTCGCGTCTGTTTTTATTCTGTATTATTATTATTCTTTCTCCTACACTGACTCGCAAATTCTGTGTTGCCCAGGGCGATGTCAAGCCCTTGGTAAGAGATTCAAGCCATAAGGGTCCCTCCCTACCGCCCGTGCGTGAGTGTAGAGGCATCTGGTTAGGTTCCATAAATTGAATGTTGCATGGAAACGCTGACAAGGGAAGGTAAGCACATAGAACCTATGCGTGCAACCATACAAGTGCGCGTGTGCGTAAATACAGAAACACACACAGACACACAGCTGAAAAGATACAAACACGTGTGGAAATGAAACGGTTAATATTTACACAAATACACTACAATGTTAATGAAGATATATTTTGTTTTAAGCTTTTTGTTTTTTAAGTCTTTCTATTTACTATGTATAACCAGTCGCTCTCCCACTCTCTCTCTCTCTCTCACTCCACACACCTAAAATAACAAAGTGCCTGGATTTCGTGCCCAGTAGAAAGCCAACTTTGGGTCAAGCATACAAAACCCTGAAAAATAACACCCTTAATTCTCAAGTTACTCTAGGGCAGAGCGACTGGAACATTTCACGAGTTGATACTTATTTAAATTTATAGCATACTTTCTTTTCCTATCTTATCAATTTAATTTTCTAAATGCATAAATAAATAATAATTTTAAATTAAAATAAAAAAATGAAATTTGAGCCTTTTACGCATTATATAAAAAACAGATTAATTTTTTTTTTTTAGTAATTTGATTTTACAAATCATTAAGATAAGTAATAGTTTTTAAATACACTAAAAAAAATAAAAGATGAAAATTGAGTTTCTTTAATACTTCTTATTCGAAAAACAATGATCTTTTCTAAGAAAATAAGTAAGACCTGTAAAAATAGAAATACTAGTATCAAATCACTCGCTAAAGTTAAGCAACGGTGTTTATAATCAGATTTAAATTGATGACCCATTAAAAAATATTAAGAAAAGTAAGCCAAAATTTGACACGCAACTTTCTTGTTATTTATATATATATATATATATGTGTGTGTGTGTGTGTGTGTGTGTGTGTGTGTTGAATACAATATGGGAAAAATCTAACTTACAAGTCTAAAATTTCAGCTGCCACTCTCCATAGTGCGCATGTGTCCTCACACCAATGTAAACATCATTTTAGTCCGTTGAAGTCCTAAAGGTCGAAACACGTCACACATTTTTTTTATTCCCACTTCGTTATGAATTTTGTCATTAACGAAACCAAGAACATTTCGGAAATCCTAGCATTTATTTATTTAGACAAGATGCTTGAAATTTCTTGGTACCTTACCAAAATTTTATCAAATGCCCATATACATATAATACTTTAGAACATCTAACAAACTACTACAAAATTGTACATTTTGTTTCGACATTGAAAGGACAATACCTCATCAGATAGTTAATGATGGTAATAAACATTTTATTTGAAAAAAAAAACATTTTTTTCTGTCTGTACCTATCTGCAATTCACTTCCGGCCAAAGTTTGAATTTTTTATTTCTTTGCCGTTTCTGTTATCCTCCCGCTTTCTTCCCTCTGTGCATTTTCTAACTTTTTCCTTTTTGTTAAGCCTAGACACCATGTAACCGATATCTATATATGTCTACTATTTACTTCCTGCCTAAATTTAAACTTTCTCTCTCTTAGCCGCTTCCATTGGCTCTTTCCTCTCAGTTCTTTCTCTTTTATTTTCCTCTTTGCTTTTTTATTTCCTCTGCTTCTTTCCTCTTTTCCATTTCTTGATTTCTCTTTGTTTTCTCAGCTTTTTTGCCTTCTTTCTTGTTTTCCATCTTTTTTTTAATATCCTCTTATCTCGTACAAAAAGATTTCTAAAAATAAAAGAAAGTGTTTTTTTTATTTTATTTTCAAATAAAACGTTTATTACCATCATTGTTGTTCTTTCAATGTCGAAATAAAATGTACAGTTTTGTAGTAGATTGTAGATTGTACATGTTCTAAAATATAATTTATAATAAATATTCATTGCTCTACTTTTATATTGAGCAGTGTTTTAAATTAATGTTTTGAACGTTGCAATTCATTTATATATATATATATATATATATATATATATATATATATATATATATATTATTTGTGTGTGTCTTCGGGAGCACTTCCTCTTTTATACTAGTTTTCTTAAAGATGACTGACAATATAATACAGTTAAGCTTTTTATTCAATTTACCTGCATTCGTACAAATATTTTAAAGTGTGAAAAAATTGACCAAATGTTCTATATAACCAACTTTTTTACGGCAGCCATTATCAACAATGTTAACTGAAAACTGAATATGCAGATTTTCATATTTGTATATAATGTGAAAAAAGGGAAAATAAGAAATTTACTGTTCCTTAACGTTTATTTTAATTATACAGTGCTCAATACAAAAGTAGAGCTTTTGAAAACATTTTTTCCGTTAGTCACCCCAAAAATGATCGCTTAAGGAAGAGGTCATAGTAAAAGTATTATTCCGAAACACTTGGAAATTCTGAGTCGCAAAAATGTTAAATTAAGCATATTACAATAATATATATATATATATATATATATATATATTCATGGTCTCACACTACACCTGACCCAGATCTCTCTCTCTCTCTCTCTCGTATGCACACACACACACACACATATATATATATATATATATATATATAAGAGAGAGTGAGAGAGAGAGAATGCATTGGATGGGATGTGTGTATATGAGAGAAAGTTGGGTCAGGTGTAGAGTCAGACCATGTAAAAAAAACACCTGGAGACAAGGAGACTGATACGAAGCGATAAAGTTTAGCCACTTCTATTGTTTGTCTATCAAGAATCGAATTTGGGATAGTTCGCTTGGATGGAGCTTCACTGTGTGAAGCCAGTTCGTGCAAACACGTGCTTTCTCGTTCCGAAACGTGTTGTCATAACTTTTACAAATGTGCCAACGAAGTTCACATTTAAGTTGTCTACACTCGCCTGTTAAAATTACTTGCATGATTATTCAGGTGTATGTTTTTTTTCTTCTAGCTATGTCGCAGTTAAGAAGAATTACATATAGGCGGACTTATTAAATCAACATCGAGCGGCGACAGTCTGTTTCATAGTTGAAATCTATACAGCGTTCAATGATAAAACAGACCGCCACAGCTCGGTGTCGCCTTCATTGTTTACTTTCATATTTGTTATGGTGAAACACACCTGTTCTATAGTGAATAGACTCTTACATAATTTAAGTGGGAGTAGTAAGAGAAATGATGGTCAGTCGGTGCTGGACGATAGTAGTCGACAGTTAGTCGAATACGAAAGTAGTCAGCGACCTGGCAAGATTACACTGCATAATACATATATCAAATTCCTAACGTTTTGTACGTCGAACCTATTAGAACCGACTTTAGCACAATTACTTATTTAAATAACTAATTAAATTGTTTATTTTCTGTCAATATGTCTCATAAAAGATAAAATAGTTTTTGTCCTAATACTTTTGCACAGTACTGTATATACACTAGGTGCGATTGGTAAATTGTCGCAATTATTTTGATGCCTCATAAAAGATAAAATAGTTCTTGTCCTAATACTTTTGCACAGTACTGTATATACACTAGGTGCGATTGGTAAATTGTCGCACTCATGCCTCATAAAAGATAAAATAGTTTTTGTCCTAATACTTTTGCACAGTACTACATTATATATATATATATATATATATATATATATATATATATATAAAGGTGGACGCTGAGGTCAACAGCGACAGTCATGCTTAAGATAATATAGCGTTTAAGCAAAGTTTCAATACTCAGAGTTGTCTTCAACATTTACGTATGCTCTATCCCTGTTATAGAGAACTTATACAATAGCATACCTTAAAACTATATTTGTATTTTTTTATTTAAATTAATTTGCTTTAAATTTAATTATATTACGCTCTACGTTTTATTGACCACTTTTTAAAAACGTAAATACCCGAGAACTCTAGATTGTAAACGTGATTCTATTGTGTGTGTGTGTGTGTGGGAGATATATAAGAAAAATTAAGACAGACACGTTATTTCATGGTGAATCGGAAATATAGGCCTATTTCAGGCGAACCATCGTCAGCTTCCGTCTTGATTTAACAAAGGATTTTACACGAATTTTACACTTAATTTTTCTTATATTTGCTCTATATGTATTTTTATATGCATATATGTTTAGAGCTCTCTTAGAGAGTTATCCTACCACTGTATGTAAAGGATACTCCTTTGGATTCTTCTATGCCCACACTGCATGCTGATATATGCATATATAATATCATATAATTATGAATTATTGTACATTGCGACACGGAAATTTATGTTTCAAGATAGATTCTCTTTATCAGGCAATGTTGGGTGTTGGTTGTGAAAATGATTTACATTGAAATACAAAAAAATAATCGATTTGCTATTTATGTATGTGGGAAGATTTATCTCGAAACATAGAAATTTCCGTCTCGCAATGTACAATTAATTCATAATTATATGATTATATTAAGCTCTATAATATTTATTATATTGAGCACTGTTTATAATAAAATAAATGCCGGTGTACTCAAAATAGGGGTCCTCTTTACCTGGATTTATATATATATATATATATATATATGTGTGTGTGTGTGTGTGTGTGCAGGTTTTATTAGAAATGACCGACAAGGTGTGATGATCTTTTATGTAATTTTTCATGTGATCTTACTGAAATGGCTAAAACTATAGCCGAAATCGTTCAGATAAGCAAAGCATTTGAACAATTTTTATATAATTTATGGTCGAAAAAAGAAAAAAAATCATAAGATCACATGAAAAATTAAATTAAAAACTTAGCCATCACACTATGTCTGTCTTTTTTAATAAAACCTGCATAAGAGAGAGATTGCTGCCCATACATTATATATATATATATAGAGAGAGAGAGAGATAGATAAATATGTGTGTGTGTGTATGTTAGTACTAGCAAACAGTGTACCTAAAATTATAACACAATTTCTACTACTAAAGTGCTTAAGACTAGAGTAGTCATTATTATCGGAGGTAATAATGTCCAGTGCTTAATATCAACTCAAGAGTTTTGTATTTTTAATGATTCATTGAGACTAACGATAAGGAATTTTTATTAATATTGTTACGTTATGTAATGTCCGATTTTGTATGGAAAAAAAAAACAGTGAGCATCAAACTTACTACACACGGTCAAGTAGATGAGCCTTGCTAAATATTCCCCATGCTCCTCGATGTAGGAGAAATATTAATGGATCAGCAGGTTAACCATTGCGCTGTACCTTATAACCAACGATGAATTTGTGTTAGAAGTTGATAAACATCTCTAGATCCTTTAGGTGTACGTAATACATACGAACTCCTCGATCAAACGTTACTTTATAGACTTAAATGAATTAAAAAAAAAAAAAAACGACTAAAGTGTATTTTGTGAAAACAATCATGGAGGTCTTTATAATTAAAATAAATAAATAAAACATGAACACAGTAATTACATTATATATATATATATATATATATATATATATATATATATAATAAAATCAAATATAAATGTGAAAAGACAATATGCATAAAGATTTCCCTGTCAGGGTCGGAATTTCACCTGCTGAGACCATAAGCAATATGAAATTCGAAGCCCTTCACTAAGAAAATTCGGGTAAAAAAATAAATAATTATACATTATCATTATTTATTAATATATATATATATATATATTCTTTTTTTAATCATATCACCCCGAGCAAGGCGGTAAGGCCACTGATGTGCAGGGGGCTACATAGAAGTGAAAAGATTGGAAAAGAGAAAGCCGGAAACCACACCCTAAACAGGGAACAAGGGATAAGCCTGTACACCAGGTTCAATAGACGTGGATGGAGTGTGAACCGGGCGATAGTTTAGTCTATCTACTCCACTATATATATATATATATATATATATATATATATATATATATATCCGAGTGAATAAGGAACGAAGAAAATTTTTTTTACAACGTCCAAAACATTAATTTAAAACAGTGCTCGATATATAATATATAGAGCTGTGAATGTTTATTATAAATTATATTTTAGAACATGTACATAATTTTTCTATATATATATATATATATATATATATATTGGTGCTTTAAATTAAAGAATAAAAACTAATGACAAAATAAAAATATATTTAAAAAAATGACGTCTCACATAGTGTTTGGCCTTAAGTTATAGGACTTGTTCCTAGTGACCCTTTTGTCTTTATTTATTTATTTATTTTAATATACGAGTTCTTACCTCTGGAATAAATGGTGGGTGAGTATGCATATTAAATGTTGGAAAGTAACACACATCCCAGTATTTATTAAAATTCCATGAAAGAAAACAATGCTGGTCATAAAAAATTAATTTGCTTATTAAAATAAACAGCATTTATTAGCCAATGTGCACACACAAAAAAAAGCAATATTTTATCATGAGATTATGTCTATATGAAAAGATCTTTTTTCGGACTTGCATCTTTTTTTTTTTTTGATTGTTTTCTATCCCAACATATTAATCACTCTAACGTTGAACCTTCATTAAGAATTTCTATTTTATTTTTATCCGCTGAATTTCAGATGATGCTGAACGGAACTTATTATTTCGGGATTCTAGAAAAAAAAAAAAACAAATGACCGGAGGAAGGGCTGTAAATACCTGAGTAGGTGAAACTTCCTAACAAAAATAAATGAAATGAGAATGATTTAATTTTTATTAAAAAATAAAAATACAAAAACGAATTATTATACATATGTAACTTCATTCAGTTGCTAATTCTGGAATTCTGTGTACTAACAAATCCATTTTTGTCTTCTTTTCCATGCACGGCTTACAGTTTGAGCGCCGAAATTTGATAAAAGTTTTATTTGGGTCAGATTTATAAAATTCGGTTAATTTTTCCTACTGACAGAAACGTTTGTTTTAATTTTATCATCACAGAACATAATTGAAGTTTAAAAAGAATTGTGTTGGAGTAGCGACAATGTTAATGGGCAGTAGCACAAAATGTTTAACCCTTTCTTAAGTGTAACAGGTTTTAAATCGAGGTAGTTCTCTAAACTATGACGAGGTTTGCTAGAATTTGTTGTGTCATATCAGTGGACTGTATTAACCACTATAACTAACTAAAACACGCACGCACACAGAGTTTAAAACCTGGCTATATAGCGGTTCGAATGCTAAAAATAGCACCCAAACATGCCTAGTAATTTTCTGATGACTCCAGATTCCAGAATGAACTATATATAATATAAACATGGTCCCAAATCAAATTATTGTTAAAAAATATTAAAATAAATAAATAAATAAGAAAATAGGGGTCGAGATGTACGATAGGCACTGCAACCAGAACATTTTTAGTTTCATATTAAAAATTAAGCTCTCGAAAGTAACGAATATAAAAAGAAAAAACAGTTATAAAAAGTTAACGGGGAGGGGGTGCAGTTTGCTATGGAAATTCATTAAAAAATGACCTCTCTGAGGAAACCTAAACAAAATATGCTCATACGACACATGGTTGGCCGCCGGGGAATACCAGTTGCTATAATCTTGGATGGTATAGCGGAACAAATTCTCTGAATGAGAAATCAGGGAGCAGTGTTCGAATCCTAAACGGGTTCGCTGTATTCATTTACGTGCAAATACTCTTGGGAAAGATATGAATCTACTCCCAAATAGGTTAAATAGTAAGACAGAAAATCATTCTTATTTCCCCCCACCCGCCCACCCAAAAAATTCTTACAATCTGAAAAATATATTTCGGTTTTTGAATAACCTGAATAGGTTGATAAGCCGTAAAAAACAAACAACGAATCAATCAGTCAATCAATGTATCTTAAAATATTTAAAACAAAAAAGAAAATCAAATTGAAATTCGTAACATAGAGGGGCTTAATCGATATATAGCAAAATCATTTCACCTAAAGAAATTAATTTTTTTTAACATTTTCAGAAATTACGTCGCATGAACATATTTTGTTTTGGCTTCTGTAGGGGAAGTAATTTAAAATGAATTTACCCCTCAGCTAACTTTTAAAAAGTTTTTTGTATTCGTAATCAATCCATAGTAATACGAAAAAAAAAAAAAAAAAAATAATGAAAAAAACAAAATTATTACTCCTAATCGCATGTCTATTGTAGAACTCTATTGATTTGTTTTGTTTTTTGATTATATTTTAGCAATAATGTGGAATCATAATTCCATAATGATTAGAATACAATATGAATATAATTATATATATCTAATTCTGTGTTCAGCAAAAAATTACAAAAATGTTTGAGTGTTAGTTTAATATCCAAAATGAAATTTCAGGTGGACCTGAAGGAGACTACCACTACCTTTAAATTTTTTTTTTTTTTTTACTTTTTCTCAGCGCAGTCTTATCGGTTATTACATAAAAAAAAGAGAAAAAAAACTTGAAAAAATTTCAATATTTAAACAATTTTAGTGGGGGCTCACTTTCTCATACAATGTTATAGTAAATCGATCCTCCATTTTGGAATCGCTCGCGTTGGAGTCGCTTTGTTTTGTTTTTTTTGGGGGGTGAGGACGAGTTGTTGCTCTTGTTTTTGTCTTTTTCAAGTTTTCTTTAGTTCTTACGATGTCATCGCAAAAAGATTCAGTTGTTGAATATGCTCAAGTATGAAAAAAATGTTCCCCTCTCTAAAATTGTTTAAATGTTGAAATTTTTACAATTTTTTTTTTTTTTGTCAATAGGAACGGAAAGTTAAGGGTGTAATCGATATGATTGATTGGGAAAAAGTAAAAAAAAAAAAAAATGATACTCAACAAATTTACAGGTGATGGTAATGTCGTACCGGTGAGTGGTTCCAAAGTGGAGGATCGATTTACTATAACGTAGTATGAAAAACTGAACCCCCCACCTCAAATTGTTTAAATATTGAAATTTTTCCATTTTTTATTTTTATTTTTTTCATCAATCGGAAAGTATAGGATGTAATCAGTAAGATTGCACTGAAAAAAGAAGAAAAAATGAAAAAAAAATGAAAAACAACAAATTTAACGGTGGTGGTAGTCTCCTTCAGGTCCACCAAATATCAAGGTGGGTCTATTTCTATTGAATGTGCCTAGCAAACTCACCCCCATTTTAACTTTTGTAAAAGTAAATTAAAAAAAAAAATGATATTCGTGGTCTGAGTGCTTAATCTATAGTAACAAAAAAAAAAAGTTTATTTCTGGTCGCAGCGGCTATTGTGCATCTCCACCAAGAAAGGTACATATGAATAATAAGTTAAATGTTGTTACTTCTTTCAGCAAAATATTAATTGCCAAATGTTAGATGCACATTTTAAGGCGGGAAAAAATGTTTATGATAATGCTTACTTCATAATAATTAAAATCTTCTGCCCACGTCTATTGAACAGGTGAAGAGGCTCATCCCTTGTTTCCTGTTTAGGATGTGGTTTTTGGCCTTCTCTTTTCCAATCTTTTACTCTTTTTTTCAATTGAAGTAGATAGACTAAACTATCGCCCAGTTCACACTCCACCCACGTCTATTGAACAGGTGAAGAGGCTCATCACTTGTTTCCTGTTTAGGATGTGGTTTCCGGCTTTCTCTTTTCCAATCTTTTCACTCTTACGTAGCCCCCTGCACATCAGTGGCGTTACCGCTTTGCTCGGGGTGATATGATTAAAATATATATATATATATATATATATATATATATATATATATATATAATAGTTCAAATGTTTATAATAATCTTTATAATAGTGCAAATATATAAATATATATATTTGGAATAAATTCAAGGTGAAAATGCCACGAGAATGCAATGAGCTACTGAGAGTGAAAGAGAATAGGAAAGATTTTTGAAGGAAGTGGAAGCCCAATCCTGAACAGAAAAAAAGGGATAAACTTTTACTCTTGTTAAAAAATAAGAGGCAGGGGATGTGAAGCAGTGGAGAGGCTAACCTATTTATCCTTACTAGGGGAACCCGAGGAATTTCCACGAAAGGATAATTATGATTTCCTGGAAAAAATTTACTTTGTCATACTACAAATGATATTAACGTCTTCAAACATAAAGGTATTGGATAATAAAATAAACGATATCACAGAGTGTAATTTTATTAAAATATCTATAAAAGTAATGTCCATAGAAACTACTTTACTGTCATCCTATATTATATTAGCGGCGTATGCACAGACCATAACCAAAATACTGTACGCTATTTTGTTAGAGATTTTGAAAGAGGAAAATTTTTTTTATTACTGAAAAATCATGGCTCTTGTATCCATTGTAAATAGTAAAGACCAACTGAGTAATGGCCAAGGGTGTAGAGGCCAGAAATTTCGTTATTAGGTCGCAGGATACGACAACAAACCTATCTATTTTTACTATATTGTACAGTACACACACACACACACACACACACACACACTGCTACAACCACCAGCTTAAGCTTCTATAGATTCGGTAATGCTATAGACTCTCTCTGCATACTCTCTCACTCTTTACTACTCTTCCGTTTGGCAAAGGTGAGAGAAAGGCTGGGGAGAGTAGCGTTTATAAAAAGATAGAGGGGAAGGAAAAGCTCGTGTAGAGAGTAAGTGTGTTATCTTTCTTCAGTGGCGTAACAGACGGAGGAACTAAGTAACTAACTAAGGAAGGAACAAGAAGAATTATTATATGATAGAAGGAAATAAATAAAATAACAAATCAAATTTTAGAGTTTAGGCGGAGATGTTAGAGTTGAAGTAGACTTTAGAAGGAACCGAAAACCAAATCCTAAACAGGAAACAAGGGTTAAACTTCTACTCCTGTGAACCCGACCATATGTAAACCTATCTACTTCTATTGAGGATAAATAAATAAATAGTAAGTAAAATTTCAGAGTATAGGCCGAGACTTTACAAATAAGGGGCAAGCCTCTACTTCTATTGTCGTATTTGTTCAATAGATCTTCCACGTGGTATCAAGGGTTATATAAACAGCTAGATTTATTATAAGAAGAGAGTCTCATTTGAAACCTTCAGGATTTTTTTTCTTTCTCTTTTTTTAAGTAAATACATTTTTACCAAAGTTATTTATCTGTATATTTTGTTATTCTTTCAATGAAGAACTCAATTGGGGACACATTGAGACAATTATTTCTTCGGGACCATGTAGTTTTCTTTGAAAAACAAAACTAAGAATAGCGTAGTCTTTTCCCACTGAACGTTATACAATGCTATTGGTAAGGATCGATAAATTAATGATTGAGAAAAATCTATGAGATTTTTTTTGTTGATACTTCTATTTTAATATGTAAATTAAAATGAAGCAACCATTCGTTCATTGATAGATTCGTAATTAAACAATTAGGTGTTTATAGAACCCTCTTGAATATACGCTATTTTTTCTCTCTTTGCATTTGTAGATACTAGAGTTAGGTGAGTCAGACACAAGGCCTCAGCTATTGAGAACTCGGTAAATAATAAACTAACAAGCTGTTTACAAGACGATCTAGCTAAGTAGATTCAATGTATATATCTGTATACATAAGCATATATAAATATAGGTATGGAGAGATAGTATCGTGTAGAAATAGAGAGAACAATAATGTAAATATATATATATATATATATATATATAGAGAGAGAGAGAGAGATAGGGAAGTAGGTATAGAGAGTTATGTGTGTATATATATATATATATATATATATATATATATATATATATACACATATGTAAAGATAGGTATAGATAGAGATAGTATCATGTAGAAATAGAGAGAACAATAATGTAGAGAGATTTATGTAGAGGTAGGAAGGTAAAGAGAGAGAGAGACTTATGTAAATAGAGATATAGAAGTAGGTATAGAGAGTTATATATATATATATATAGAGAGAGAGAGAGAGAGAGAGAGAGTTATATATAGAGAGAGAGAGTTATATATATATATATAGAGAGAGAGAGAGAAAGAAGTAGGTATAGAGAGTTATATATATATAGAGAGAGAGGGGGAGAAAAAAATGTATGTGTGTGAGATGCAGAGTTATGTAGCGAGAGAGAGATGTAGAGGTCTGTATGAAGAGAATGATATGGAGTGGTATGTAGAAAGAGATATGTAGAAGTTGGTAGGTAGACATAGATATAATCTGAGGTAAGTGGAGATTCTCTCTCTCTCTGTATATATATATATATATATATATATAAGAGAGAGAGATAGATGTAGAGGTAGTGAGATAAAAAGATTAATAAAGTGATAGAGATAAAGCAGGCATATATAGATATGTAGAAAGAAATGTCAGTGACAAGTGCGTAAGCTATACATGTACTGGTTGGCTTTTGTCGAGGTTGACAAAAGGTATGACAGCTATTTAGTGTTATTAATGCCACATCAGGTAAGATAACTGTGTGTGGATGGTCTGTCCAAATTCCTTTGTTCCTTTAACAAGCGATTGGACGTCCATACTTATCTCAACGGCATTCGCAAAAAGTAAACTCATGCATCTTATCTAGAACTAGCGGTATAGCCCGGAGTTGCTCGGGTGTAATGAAAGCTTTAAAACTAATCCATGATCCTTGAGCTCAGACTCTTTGGACGTTGGCATGAAAGACTAAACAGTTTCCAGTTAAAGCGAAACCGTAGACTGAAAGAAAAATGAATGGATGTAAGTCAACTTTTGATTTCCTGGTATCGATTTATACATATATATATTATCGATTTTCTGCACTATTGTAAGAACTGCAACCTTGAAACTTCTGAATATTGATTCTTATGTCTTTGTCTATGAGTGTATCAAATTTGATTTAAATCCGACCATTCCTTCTATAACCCGATTTTTTCAATTATCGATTTTTGATATTTATCGGGGTACCTCGACAGAAAACCTAGGTAAGAACACTCGCAGACGCTTATAGTACAACTGTGTAAATTTTCAAGAAAATCGGTTCAGCCGTTTCGGAGTCAATAGGTAACGGATGCACACACACACACACACACACACACACAGTTCCATTTATAAATAAGTTTAGCTTCTAACCCGGTTAGCTGATAGCAATTACACTCATTTATCTACACATAGGAGTATATATATTACTTGTGTTCTTTTTTTAATATATGTAGTTAAAAATGGCTGACAAGGTATTTCTATTAAATTTATCTTGTATAATCTTATAATCAAAACGATATAAAAATCAACATTATTTCTGAACTCAGACGCCCTATAGGCTACTGCGTTTCAAATAAAAATAAAATTCATAAATAATTGTGTCGAACACACTACCATTCGCATATCAAGACGGCTGACTCTACATCTATTGGATCAGAGCTCCATACGTACACAAAGTGAAAATGTACGAACCAATATACGAAATATCTTCACCGAGAACACAGTTGTGATACCTACCTCCCTAACTTAAAAAAAGCGTTTAATAATAATGAATATCCGTATGATAAACTCCCCCAAAAGAACCCTTAAAAACTTCAAGTATGAACACGGCCATATTCTTAGAGATTTTATCTGCTTTTTAACAACTTTATACTGTTTATAATAGTACTATACACTATTAACAAAAGAACAACCGAAATCCTTGAAAAGATTAGTATTTCAGACCTGGATGAAGCTGCAGGTGTTTAGGCTTTGTTCATAATCAAATTAGACCAGTGCACAGTTGTGTTAAAAAGTGTTCAATCTAATTATATTGTAGAACTTTTGAATATTTTTCATTTCGAAATGATTTATTTCGTGAATTAGGTTTCGACCTTTCGGTGTATTCAAAAGAACTGATTTTACCATTTTTCAAACGCTCACCTAACAGGGATCTTTTATGAACGCGCAATTTTCAAAATTAGGAGAAGTTACTTAAGGGTCTTAGAAGACTTTCATCCATGATTGTATGATCCTAGTAGGTATTTATTGGTATGGTTACACTTGGTCATAATTTCTGTTTTATTTAATTTTTTTTTTTTTCATTTAGTAATTCAATTTTTGTTTGGGAACAAGATAATAGCCAATTTTTCCTCCTGGAATAATCTGCATATTTTACCACCATTGTAAGGTTTGGCTATTTTTAATGTGCTCCAAGTTATATCGGGGTCTTTTTCATAATTCAATTTTAATTATATATATATATATATATATATATATATATATCGCTCATTCAGTAATGAATTAGAGCACTCTGGTTACTGGCGTATGATACATCATAAGCAAAAGTTTGCCTCCTTCTCAGAGGTAGAATCGCCGACTGACGCCAATACGGTCGGGTTTCAATCCTGGGTTAAAGGCAATTGGATGCTTAATCATACTGATGAATTGTGATACAGCGAAACAGATCTGTCAGCGGATGACTAATATATATATATGTGTGTGTGTGTGTGTGCATAGATAATCAAGTAAAGGTGAATAGTGCCTCACAGACGAAACTATTTCCCAGACTATCCAAAAATCTATAAATGGTCAGTTACGTATCCCAATGTAAACGAAGCAATTTCTAAAGAAGAGATGGATTTTTATTGATTAATCCGACAGTATTAAACTTTGCTTGATCATCGATGCATTTCGCGGCTGAAACGGTTTAAAGCAAGTCGTGAGTGTGTGTGTGTGTGTGTGTGTGTGTGTGACAAGGATAAAAAGAGAAAATGACTGCCATGAGAAACATGTGACTTTTTTATATTTTATTACCCAAAGCATTTTCATTTTTTCCCTATTTGGAAACGGTTTTTATAGAATGGCGTAGAATTTGCAGTTGCTCAACCCTTTACAACCAGAAAGAGGTGTCAAGGGTGAACGATGTTCCAAGACTCAAAGAATTCTGTATTTTAATCCGATATAGGCTTCTATTCTCAAATGATTTTCCATCTTGCATGTAAATCTAAGCAACCTCCTCGCTTCCGCCCGACCCTATCAAAACAAAAACAAAAAACAAGCCAAGAAACGCACTAAGAGAGTGGGATTCACACAGAAATGAAGCACACACAATTCCCCTTTTATTTTTATTTTTTATTTTAGCTTTTATTTCTATAGAAAAAATATTTTTCTTAACGATTCGTTGTTAGGAATTAACGATTGTGACGTATCAGGCTTATTTTTAGGCGATTTTTAAGCTAATGACTCAGACTCCAACCCAGCACCTCAAACATCTCCACCCGTGATCCCTGGACGAGTACCCGGGGGCCCATGACAACGAGACCCTGTCGTTCATAAGTGCCTTGACAACTGGTTTATTACGAACCACCTGATATGATTGAATGAGGTGCTTAAGTGGGACAGAGTTTCTTCTCTTCAAAACAATCCTTTTTTTTTGTTTTTTTTTTCTCCCAAACTAATCAGAGAGCAAGTAAGTCTCGTTAGAAACAATATACTGCAGGAATACTCATATTTTCTGCAACTAATAGTGTGAAAGAACGAATAAGAACAGAAGTGTTTCTAGCGAGGATGACGGGAAGAGGAGTCTTTTCTGGTTTTCAAATTAAGGAGTAGATAAGTTTGCCCATCGCCCCGTTCAATCTCCTCCCCGGTCTTTTGAACAAGAGTGGAGGTTTATTTGTGTTCTGTTTAGGATTGGTTTCTGGTTACTTCTAAAGTGTTTTTCATTCTCTCTCACGCCCAGTAGCTCCTTGCATCTTAGTGGCATTATCACCTTGCATGAGATGAATTGAAATTCTTTTTTCATTATATCCACTTCAACACAATCGTGTATAGCTAAATCAGTTAAAAATGGGTCGTGAATCCTATCCTCACTGTGTGGTCCAGGCTTGTAACCTTGTGCAAATACGCTTAGTAATATATATATATATATATATATATATATATATATATATATATAGTTTAATTTGTTAACGAGTTATTACGCAACCCAGGTTTCTACGTTTCGGTGTCTTCAGGCGATTTACAAGAACTGATTTTATCTTTTTTTTTTCAAAACGCTCACGTAACAAGGATCTTTTATGAAATTAGAAAAATTTGCTTAGAATATTTTTATCCATGATTGTATAATTCTAAAAGATATTTGGGGTTGCGTAATAACTCATTTCTAAATGAAAAATATACAAAAGTTTTACAATATAATTGTATTGAACACTTTTTAATACAACTGTGTACTGAATTAATTTAATTATGACCAAAAACTAAATAATTATAAACTAATATTAGTTTATAATGGCTGAAGTATTAGACGAAAGCGATCGGGACACTAATCTCTATGGGTTGTTTCCTTACAAATTTACTTACTATAAAAATATTTTGTCTTTCTCTTTACTCTCCTCTTATCTAATTTTTTTACTCATATGTAGCCCCCTGCACATCGGTGGCGTTACCGTCTAGCTTGGCGTGATGCGTTAAATAAAATAAAAATGCAAGAACGTTAGAAAACCTGAAAAACAAACAAAAACAAAATGAAAAAAAACAAAATGAAAAAAAACAAAAAAGAAAAAACGAAAAACTTACAAAATGTTCGTTGCCCATCATATTCAATGATACGCGGTTTCAAATGAATAAGACATGCTCATAGCATATTTTGAATTATAATAAGAAAAATTTTGAAAATATAAAAATAGTAATAAATTAAAATGTCGCATCAATGTCGGTGTTATCGCATTCCGAGCGGAAAATGTCAAATTAAATAAATAAAAAAATATCGTACACTAACTACCGAAATATTTTTTACTAGCAGTATATCCCGGCGTTGCTCGGGTGTAATGAAAGCTTTAAAACTAATCCATGGTCCTGGAGCTCAGACTCTTTGAACGTTGGCACGAAAGACTAAAAAGCAATAGCTGTTTCCAGTTAAAGCGAAACCGTAGACTGAAAGGAAAATAAATGAATGGATGTAAGTCAAATTTTGATTTCCTGGTATCGATATCAAATAAGTTTTTTTTCGTCGTAAACTGAATTTTGAAGGCTACATAAGTCCTCTGAGTAAATGGTATCATGCCTGAGACTAAGAACTACAATTATACCTACTTAGAGCCAAACCCGAAGCAAAAACTAAAATAAAATGGCTGAAAAAATACAGGCATGCAAGGCAGATAAACAGACACACACAAACATCTTATAGTACAACTGTGTACATTTAAGAAAATCGGTTCAGCCGTTTCAGAGTCTATAGGTAACGGACACACACTCACACACAGACACACACAGAGAGAGACAAAGTTTCATTTATTATATAAGTTTAGATCGTTGGTTTGCTGCTTATGTTTCAGTGTCCTATCTGACATCCAAAGAGTTTCACTTTACACGGAAGAGAGCCCTTGAAACCTATTTATCACGGATACACAAATACATTGATACATCAATATATCCCTGTTCTGATGAGGAAAAAAGCATTTATATTACAAGACATATTTTCAACATAATATCGTTCTTTTTCAATGCACACAGTTCAGTGATGAATATTAATTACGTAGACTGAATCTTACATAGAAGAAATTCAGGCATTCAGTATATTGATCCACTGACGTATAACTCAGTCAATTAAGTGCCATACGTGATAAATGCTTTGGGCGATCATGTCTCGAAAGAGACATGAATGACTGGTCAGAAGATTATCCAGCAGTAGGTTGTCATTGCTTTCTGGTTGTGCACAAATGACCTTAGAAAAGGTATTAATTCGTCTCTTCCCTCCAGTTATGAGTTAAATAATAAGACAGATTGGGTTCTATAGCCTTGGCCGGCAACCAGTCTACCGCAGAAAGTAATGACAACCTGCAACGGGGGTAATCTTCTACCCAGTTCTAACTAATCTTCTACCAAGCGTGTTTAACGTATGGCACTTAAATGACTGATGCGCACCCTGGCAGGATTCGAAACTGCGTTCGCTTTGGGGGGGGAAAAGTGTTTAAAGACACTGTTTTATTTTGCCTGACACATCGATATTCAGGACAGTAGACGAAAATAAAAATACGGTTTAATAAATAAACGGGTCGTTAACTCAAATATGGGTATCGAATAAATATAACATTCAAGTTATATATATATATATATATATATATAGATATGAATATTTTAGTAGCTACTCGTTCCTCACATGTTCGGTTAATGATATTCTGACTGAAGAGTGAAGAGGTCAAGATTATAGTGATCGATAAATCATCCTTTTGGGAGTCTCTTCAATACACACAATACAATATATATGTATGTATTTACGCTCTCACACCCTGATTGAGCACTCTGGAAGAGTGGGAGACTTTGTAAACAGTAGCTACTCCGGCATATACGCATCGCTCATTCGATAAGCCTGCCTTCTTCTACCGGACGCTCGTGGCCTAGAGGTAGAATCGCCGATTCGGTCGGGTTTCAATCCTGGGTTAGGAAGCGAACGGAGTCTAAGCCGTATTGATGAGCTGTAATACAGCGAAACAGATCTGTCTGCGGATGACTATAGTATTGTATATATATATATATATATATATATATATATATATATATATAAGTAATATGTTTCTACTTAGCTGATTGATTTTTACCTTTAACATCCCGACTCCAGAGTATCGCAGACTGACCCTCCAAGGATTGTACCATCTGTTCTTCAGGTACGCATACTCATATACAAACCTAATATACATGCATACAAGAGACAAGATCATGTCAAGTAGTTATTAACTTAATTTTGATCTCAAACATCTACTGTATAATGCTTCCTCTCTCATCACTGAATTAAGTGCGTCGAAAGTGAAATAAATAAATATTTGCTCTGTGTACTTGCTGTTTTTCATCGTACGGTTACGGACATGTTGATGCATAAACTCATATATTCTCTGGTCACATATTTCCACGTATTCATATCAAATGATATTTATACAGTGAAAAAAAACGTGTCCAGACGAAAACAACCCTATTTTTACTTCTTACCCCTTAAACAACATTCTGCGTAAAAACTAAAACAATCGACCGTGTGTATTTAGTGAACTGTTCTGTTTATTTTCATAAAGGACACCTCACGATGACAAGCTGGCAAAAATGTCGATGATCATAGAACGTTTGAATAAGAAATATTTCAGTCGTTTATAATACCTTTTAGTTGCATGTAGTTACTTAGATCCCCATATAAAATCCTGTAAGCATTTCTTTCTTCTTTTATGTGCCATGTCCTTTCAGGACGTAGGCGATCATGGCTTTCCACATCTCCCTGTCTCTGGTGGCTCTTAGCACGCTTTCTCCTGTTACACCACCCAAACCCCGCTCTGCCATCCACTAGCTCAAGACCATAAATCTAGAATATAAATATAGAAACTAACATGGCCACAAAATGAGGGATCAGTTTATATACTGATTATAATATAGATTTGATCCCCCACTTTATATCCACATTATAATTTTTTATAAACAGTTGGTATATATATCTTTTATGTGCCCTGTCCTTTCAGGACGTAGGCGATCATGGCTTTACACATCTCCCTGTCCCTGGTGGCTCTTAGCACGCTTTCTCCTGTTGCACCATGCAACCCTCATTCCGTCATCCACCTGATCAGGTCCTTCAAATATATTATCCACTACTTTTCTCTGACTCTTTTTCCCTCTATCTGGCCTGTTAGTATCAGGTTCTTCAAGCCCTCCTTCCTCATTGCATGTCCCAGGAACTTCAGTTGTCTCTTCCTGATGCTCACTATTAATTTCCTTTTCGTCTCCATCCTTTCCAAAACCTCGCCATTGCTCACATGCTCGGCCCATGATATCCGCAGCACCCTTCTGTAGAACCACATTTCAGCTGCTTCAAGTTTTTCCTTCATCTTCGAAGATATTGTCAAACTTTCACTGCCATATTGAAGAACCGACATCACATAGTAATCCAGTACTCTTTTCTTTGTTTCTGGCGAAATTGTCCTGTTTTTTAATACTTTACTCAACTTCTGGAATGTTTCTTTCGACATGCCAATTCGCCTTCGTATCTCAGTGTCGCACTTTCCGTCTTCTGTTAGAACACTTCCTAGGTATTTAAATTTCTGTACCTGCTTGATTTTAGAGTCCCTCACCTGTAATTGGCATTTTGGTTTGCCCTTTTTGCTGATGACAATGCATTCGTTTTTCTTGCAGTTTATTTATAGTCTTTTCTTGTCACTCTCTTCAGCTACCTTCTGGAGGATTTCTTGTAGTTTCCATTCTGTGTCTGCTTTAAGCACTGTATTATCTGCGTACCTTAGGTTGTTTAAATTATGGCCTCCGATGACGAATCCTGGCATAACTTCTAAGGTTCTACACTTGAGTATTTTACGATGTATGAAACAACCCACCCACCTGTGCTACAAATACGTAGTCAGATTGGCCTATTATTAACGAATTTTGGTCACGCATGGAAGCCCAGCCTCTTATTTATATGCTGTGTTCCTTCAGGAGGTAAGAGACCTTGGCTTTCAACATGGCCCCAAAAGTTTAGTGGATTTTCATGGCAAGAAGAATATTCTCATTTTGAAGGTTGATGCAACACAATCTCTTTCACTGAAGTTTTATTTTAGTTTAAGCAAAGATACTTGTATGTGCTGCGTCTTTCCAGGTCGTAAGCGATCATGGCTCTCCACAATTTCTTGTCCTTTGACAATCTTAATAAATTTTGTTTTCTGTTATCAGTCCTATAACCTGGACTGCCATTCTTTTACCCAAGTTCATTCGGTAGGTTTTGTGTTGTTTTCTTCTGACCCGCTTGTCTTCAATCTGCCCTGTTAGTATCAAAATTTACAAACCTTCTTTTCTCAATATTTGAAAATATGATTAGTTGGACAAAACTTAATTACCGCTATAAAAAGACAAACAATTTTATGATTACCACTCATGATGATGGTATATTTTTTGAAAGAATAAAACTTTGAAACGAGATGGCCAACCGGTTTCACACCGTGCTCAACAGAGGCAAATCGAGGCGAATAAATAATTATCGCTAAAAAAAAAAAAAATAAATAAAATAAAATAAAAATGAAGCTGTAGAGGGATATATATATATATATATATATATATATATAATAGCCCGTTTTTCAGTTTTATTTTAAAAATATATATACCATCATCATAGGTGGTAATCGTAATTATTTTTTTTCTTAATATGCACTGTAAAATTTTAGCTGTCTCTTTCTTAGGTTAAGTATAAGAGTCCTTTTTGTTTCCATTTTCTCTAAAACATCGTTGTTTCTCATATGTTCGTTTCATGGTATTCTGACTGAAGAGGTCGAGATTATAGTGATCGAGGAATCATTTTGTTGGGTGTATGTTCCGCAAAGTATCAGTTCTTTGAAAAAAAAAATGTCGGAATGGAATACGAAGGTAATATGGTTGGTTCGCTAATGTGTACGTGGCAGGTCAGTCAGTTAAGTGCCATACGTGATACACGGTTGAGCGATCATGTCTCGAAAGGGACTGACTGGGCAGAAGATTATTATTCCGCAGTAGGTTGCCATTACTTTCTGCGGTAGACTGGTTGCCAGCCAAGGTTATATAACCCAATCTGTCCTATTATTTAACCCATAACTGGAGGGAAGAGACGGATTAATACCTTTCCCAAGAGTATTTGCGCGTAATTGAATGCAAGGAATTCAACTGGAATTCGAACTCGGCTCCCCGATTTCTCGTTCCAAGAATATATCTACTACACCACAACGCACATCCCAGGGAATGTAGCTTGCCAGAACATTTGCCAGTGGCAAGAGGTTTGTGACGTTTCGTCTGTCGGGAAAGGGTTGTAGAATGGAAACTAATTCGTCACACACAAGGCTGCGTAGACGATTTTGAGCTGTCACGACAGGCAAGTGAGGATAGACATGGCAGAATTACTTCACAAAAAACTCAATGTGCTTAAATAGTCTCGTGAGACTGTCAGACGGATGTCATGCATAGCATCAAAATCGTTCAGAATTATTTAAGCTGTCAGTTGTGCACAGCCAGTTTCTCAGGTTTAAAAAATACTTAATTAGGATCATTCTTTTCGAAACTGCTGGACTGACTCTAGAGAATAACAAACGTACCCGGCCAGAATTTGAATTCAGCTCTCTGGTTTCTCATTTTAAGCTGTTAACGAGAGCCTATCTACTACCCTCGAGCCCGCCGTTTGAAGGTAGAAATCACAAGCCTGATTGGGTGCTCCTGACAGTGCTTTGTGACTCTCGCTATATTATGCATCTTTCTACATTTGTATACGTTACAAATTAGACTAATCGCAGCTGATAATTGAAACATGAAAAAATTTCCGATTTTGACGTCATTCTTTGGTCTTTATTTATTTGTTTATTTATTTTTGTCAAAATCTGTGAAATTGTTTTGCATATGCTAAGTCTAAAAAAAAAAATTAAAAAAAAAACAGTATATAAAATTCACTATTTTTATCCATAATGTTGAATGTGTTAAAATTATTCATCGTTTTAAAATGAAAAAATCTGAAGTTGATGCTAAATATTACTGTAAAATATTGTTGATTTATTTAAGGACAAATAATATCATTCAACTCCGGTAGTGGTTGAATATATTCTTCAGTTCGACATTGAGTGAATCTAGGCAGCTTTCAAGCTTCACCACTAATTCAGTTTTCAAACAATTTGTAGAGTTACATAGGACACCTCCTTAGATACATTAAACTTTTTTTGAATTTTGGTTCAGCAGTAAAAAAAGTTACATCAAAATATGTGAAGTCCAAAAAGAAAGACTCACTACATAAGTGAGTGA
The DNA here is from genome assembly GCA_037127315.1 of Ascarosepion bandense. Lineage (NCBI taxonomy): Eukaryota > Metazoa > Mollusca > Cephalopoda > Sepiida > Sepiidae > Ascarosepion > Ascarosepion bandense. The sequence continues at coordinate 6,346,207 of JBBBDQ010000284.1, read as the reverse complement.
CTAACGCTTCTAATAATAAACCTTATTCTTTATAACTATTTTCTGTTTAATATTTTTGCCTGCGGTTTTCAACATTTAAATTCTTATATCTTTTATCATTTTTGTCAATCAAACTCTGCTTAAACCTTATCATTTTATCAGAATTGATTATCAGAATTAATCATAAATAATCAATTTTTTTTATTGTTTTTATCAATTGCATATAAATTTTTTTCTTTTAAATATTTTTGAATATTTTTGCATTAAAATTATATTAAATTAATAGCAATTACTGGAAAAATCATAGATTACATGAAAAAATGCGCGCATAAAAAGTAATGTTTTTAAGATTATATTAAACCTGGAAAAGAACAGGACAAGTTATTAAACCTTGAAAAGAACAGGACAAGTTATTAAACCTGGAAAAGTAAAAGACTAGATATTCTAGTGAAGTAAAAAATAATTTCTTACTTAAAATATTGCATTATTTTAAGTAAGAAATTTCTTATTTTTTACTTCACTAGAATATCTTGTCTTTTACTTTTCCAGGTTTAATAACTTGTCCTGTTCTTTTCAAGGTTTAATATAATCTTAAGAATATTAATTTTCATGCGTGCATTTTTCCATTTGTCCTTCTTCATGTGCCATGTCAGGACGTAGGCGATCATAGACTTCCGCTTGGCTCTGTCTCCTGTCGCCCTCAGTATTTTTCCTTTTCGTATCCCTCCCAAATCCCGAGCCGACATCCATTTGCTCAGGCTTATCAAATATGTCACGCGCTGCTTTCTCCTGTCTCTCTTTCTTTCTATCCGTCCTGTGAGTATCAAATTCTCCTGGCCCTCCATCTTCATCATGTGCCACCGGAACCTTATCTGCCTCTTCCGCACAGCTTAAAATGAAGCTGTAAAGCAATTTGAAACGATTTCATTTATTTTAACCAAATATATCCGCAACCAAAAGATATACACAAATTTGGTTGATACGAATAGAAATATTTCAAAAGGTAACAAAGTTAGAGCGGGAGATGATGTCATTTTGAAGTTTGAAAATGTTAACCCAGTTTTCACTGTCGCTTAAACAAATCAACAGCTGCAAGAAAGAAAGGAAAAAACAAAACAAAAAACGACGACATACTTTCTGAGATAGATGTACCGGGAAGGAATATAAAAAACAATCTCATTGTTTCTTTTCATTACATATTCTTTTCCAAAGGTGTGTGCGTGCATTACATATACAGTGTGACTCAGCGAGAACTAGGACAGTATTTGAACTCGACAAAGGATACTGAGCAGACTATGGACGGAGCACACTAGCAACAACTAGGTTTTGTAGAGGATAGACACTAAAGGGAAGCTGATATTTAACATCAGGAAAAAACAGTCTGCTCCCTCCATTTATGGGTTAAATAATAGAACAGATTAGGTTCTATAGCCTTGGCTGGCAACCAGTCTATCACAGAAAGCAATGGCAACCTACTGCAGTATAATCTTCTGTCCAGTCAGTCATGTCTCATTCAAGACATGATCACCCAAGTGTGTATCACATATGGCACTTAACTGACTGACTGAATATAATAGTCGAAAACATGATTTAGGCTTCTACTGGGTATAAAATGAGGGATCAGTTTTATATTGCTATGAAGTAATAAACTGATCCCCCACTAATTACTACTTAATATAATACATCTCTTCTCTCTCTATGAGTTAAATAACAGGACAGATTGCATTCTATAGCCTTGGCTGGCAACAAATCTACAGCAGAAAACAATGGCAATCTATTGCGAGATAATCGTCTGCCCAGTCAGTCATATCCCTTTTCGAGATGTGATCGCCCAAGCCTGTATCAGGTAGGCACTTAATTGACTGAATGAGGAAGGAGGGCTTGGAGAACCTGATACTCACGGGACGGATAGAGCGAAAGAAAGACTAAGGGAAGCAGCGTACGACATACTTGATGGTGAAACGTGGATTGAGTGGAATAACTGAAGGGATATTAAGAGCAATAAGAGATAGGAAAAGGTGGAAGACCATGATCACCTCCGTCGTGAAGGGACACGGCACATAGCTGATGATGCGTAAGTAAAACTTTCGGCATTTTTTTGCGGATTTTATTTCACCTTTAACCCACTGTCACTTCTCTCTAGTCGTTTTATACATTTGAAAAATATATATCTTCGGTGTTAGAGATTAAAAAAATATGATGCTTAAATATTATTTTGGTACTTAATGGCTGAATTAATAGATTTCAAATTTAATAGTTTTAACGATGGTTTTTTAGTTTATATATTGTATTGAAAAGATAACAGATGAATAGATATTGTGGTTAGTGTTTAACTAACAGAATAGACCTTTCAATGCGCTGATTTATTATAAGCTGCACCAGGTGAGTGCCTTGGCATAGGAATTCACCGGGAGAGTGCCTTGGCATAGGAATTCACCGGGAGAGTAATCAGGGCGGGGGAGCATCTTGCTACGGGAACGCATTGGGGGGAGCATCTTGCTACGGGAACGCATTGGGGGGAGCATCTTGCTACGGGAACGCATTGGGGGGAGCATCTTGCTACGGGAACGCATTGGGGGGAGCATCTTGCTACGGGAACGCATTGAGGAGAGCATCTTGCTACTGGAATTCATGAGGAGAGCATCTTGCTACTGGAATTCATGAGGAGAGCATCTTGCTACTGGAATTCATGAGGAGAGCATCTTGCTACTGGAATTCATGAGGAGAGCATCTTGCTACTGGAATTCATGAGGAGAGCATCTTGCTACTGGAATTCATGAGGAGAGCATCTTGCTACTGGAATTCATAGGGAGAGTAACTTGCTACTGGAATTCATAGGGAGAGTAACTTGCTACTGGAATTCATAGGGAGAGTAACTTGCTACTGGAATTCATAGGGAGAGTAACTTGCTACTGGAATTCATAGGGAGAGTAACTTGCTACTGGAATTCATAGGGAGAGTAACTTGCTACTGGAATTCATAGGGAGAGTAACTTGCTACAGGAATTCATAGGGAGAGTATCTTGCTACAGAAATTCATCGGGAGAGTATCTTGCAATAGAAATGCATTGGTAGAATCTCTTGACATAGAAACTCATTTCAAATATTTAGCGATAAAATTTATGCATTTGGTAATTCATTTTACAGAAAACCTTTTTATAGAAAGTATGGCACCAGTTACTGGTGGAGGCCATTTCTACGAGGATTTGCCCTAAAAATATCAAATGAATATGCAGAGAGTAAGAAAAATGGGGAAAATCAGAGACAAGAATTTTTTCCCGCCACAGAGTGTATGTATGCATGTAAGTGATTATTATTCATATTTGTTGGCCCACGGTCTAACCGTACGAGTTTGTTTCTAGTTTTCTCAAGTGACACACAGACGATATATCTTGGTGGAAATATTTTTTTAAGGGCTGGGTTGAAATTATTCGCTTCTGGAAGCAAACCTTGCAATGACGTCGCAGAAATGATCTAGACGATAGGGAGGAAGACAGTGAGACAAAGAGAGGGATGTGGAAAAATAGTAAGAGATACGTCTTGGATCAGATTTACTGCTGTGTTATTCTTACTGTGGTCTTGAATAAGACCCCAAGAAAATCATCCAAAACCACACACACATACAAATCTGGGATGGAAAGCGGGGTCTTTGACAAATTATTATATACCAGCATAAAAAAGGGAAAAAAGTAACTCCGATAAATATACTTGTGTTTAATTTGTATCCAGCATAGGAAAACAATTTTAAGGTTTCTTGTGGGCTGTTAGGGCCAGGAAGAAAGACACAGAAGGAGGAGGTAGGTTGAACCAGTGTATTGGAATAACAGAACATATATACAAAATAAGAGAGTGATCAGTCAACAGATAGAAGCGTCCATCCGAACTATCAAGTTACACTGCATCTCGACTGCCTCTCTAGGAAATCTCGCAGGTTAGTATTTATGAAGGAGAAAGGGTTCATTCCAATGTAGGTAGGCATCATAACAGGGTTCTACTCGACTGATTGGATTAAAGTTGATTTCATGCCATATCAAATATTTTCGTGATTATTTTATGCTGAGTTTTTGGGTGGAGAACCTAGTGAGGATCAAGTGCCATACGCGATACACGCTTGGGTGATCATGTCTTGAAAGAGACCTGATTGACTGGGCAGAAGATGCCATTACTTTCTGTGGTAGACTAGTTGCTAACCAAGGTTAGAGAACCCATTCTGTCCTGCTATTTAACACATAGCTAGAGGGAGCGGAAACGGATTAATACCTTTCCTAAGGGTATTTATGTGTAAGTAAATGCAACGAATGCAACTAGAATTCAAACACCCGTTCCAGTTGAATTCAGTAGTAATGGTCAACCAAAAAGTCCGTGACCATTACCCAACGCCGAGACGCTTGTCTCTCTATTTAAGTATACGTGTAGGCATTTTTTTTTCAGCAATACATAGAGAACTAGAAGTAAAAAGAAGCTAACAGATATCAATGAGAACGGGAGAAATATTTGGAAATATTTTGTAACATAAGGGGAGAATTGCAAAATATGAGTAAATTCTGGAGTGAGTAATCGTTAAAAGAAAGGAGTTTATGTTTATGGGCGTGGCTGAACTCGAACACCGACTAATGGCTGGAAATACGTAACTATTTCATCCACCAAATATGCATACAAATAGTAATACACATTATTATTATTATTCATGTGCCGTGTCCTTTCAGGACGTAGGGGACCATGGACTTCTACTTGGCTCTGTCTCTTGTCGCTCTCAACATTCTTCCTCTTATGAATATAAAGCTACACAATGTATATTTTCACTCACCAAACACATTTTGTTTCAAAAATCACTCTAGCCTTATATTTCGATGGCTGTGTTACCGGTATACACAGCCATAAAACTTCCTACTTGACATACTTAATCTTTTGATGTGCGTTGTGGAGCAGTGGATATTGGCTCGGAACGAGAAAATCTGTGTTCGAAATCCAGTTGAATTCACTTACGTGCAAATACCCCTAGGAAAGGTATTAATACGATTTTTTCCTCCAGCTATGGGTTAAATAAGAGGACATATAGGGTTTTATGGTCTTAGCTGACAACCAGTCTACTGCAAAAAGTACTAGCCACCTACTACATAAAAATCTTCTACCCAGTCAATTATGTCTCTTTCGAGAAGTGATCAGCCAAGCGTGTATCAAATATGACACTTAACTGAATAAACCAGCAAATCTTTACAGTTTTTACCTATCGTTAAGGAGAAGTTAGTTTTTTAATTGTTTTCAGAGAGATTTAGTGATTTTTCTTAAAACAGCTAAGACAAGTCGACAATTTTTATAATTTATTAATCAGTAAGGAGAAATTAGATTTTGATTGTTTTAGCTGTATTAAGAGAAATGCCAAAATCTCTCTAAAAACAAATAAAAATTAACTTCTCCCTACCGATGGATAAAATTTAAAAATTGGCGACTCATTACAAACTAATGTCGTTTCACTTTAAGCAATATGAGATTAATTGCTGATATTCCATGACAAATGAATGGACGGAGGGACTGCTGGGGGAGAGGGGTTCCTCTGCGAAACGAGATGCTGAGGTTAGCACCAATCAGCTAAATCAAAGTTTATATTTGTATTATATATATTTGTAAGAAAGTGACAGAACACGTAGATTTTAAACCCACTGTTCAAGCATTTACTTTTATAAAGAGTGCTCAATACAGAGTAGAGCTTTATATTGTAATAGTTGTTACAATGGTTTATAAAAGCATAGTATCACTACACAAAAATTCTCATGGTTCGGAGTACATCCGCTCCTCCTCGGGTGATTTGTGGAAATCACAAATCACCCGAGGAGGAGCGAATGTACTCCGAACCATGAAAATTTTTGTGTAGTGATACTATGCTTTTATAAACCATTGTAACAACTATTACAATATTATATATAGCTCAGCTCAGAATTGGGTGACTGATTGGCATACTATATTTTCCACTTTCAAAAAATGAGTACACATTAAAAGAAATCTTAATATTGCCGTGGAGTTCTATATTCACCGAGTGTATCAAGCTGTGATATGCTTAATAAGCAACCGATCACCTGCAGTAGAGCAACAGTTAGCTAACACTTCTCGCCGGTCGTATCCATTAATTTAATTGCTTTTACAGTCATTGCGTTCACCACTATAGTGACCTTGAGCCAGATTAAGCCATGTTTATATATCTATTTGAAGTGCTACCAAAGACATTCTGACCAATCTGTTCGACTGTCAACTTCACCAGCGTTTCATTTGCAACCTAAACTTATTCATGTATCGGCACATTAAGAAAAATGTGACGATCACATGCCACTTAATATATCAGGGTCCGTATTTGCACCACATTTACTACAACCGTAGCAACAATGGGTGCGTTTAGACCAAGATAGGGTTATTTGAACTGAAAACCTGGAACTATTATTTACTCAGATTTGAATTTATGTACTTCTCTTAAACTAGTTGCCAAACAAGGCTCGAAATTCGCTTACGTGGAGTGAAGGTGGGTTCCTAACTTCTTCCAGGGTATTAGTGCGAAGTGTGCGGGGGGGGGGGGTATACACGATCCAGAAACACACTGGTTATTGTTTACCAGTTAATTAATATTGACATGTATATTATATAAAAAGTCATTATTATTATTTTGTTTGTTTAAATTTTTTCAGTTACACACATCACCACTTTTATAATAGGCGTCAACGGACCAGACTGAAAGACCCCTTTCGGGAAAAAGAAAAAAATGTTAAGATACAATAAAAATCTTTATCGAATGCCGCGACCAAAGGATAAGTGATTCACGCACAGAGGTCATTAACACAAGGTGGATTTTAAATTTAGTCCCGTGCCAAAAGCATATATAATATCAAACTGAGAGAGCAGGCAAAACCTTTGTAATTTTCCCCAAATCTGTATTGTGCTTTCACGTGTCAGCTGAATGAAACACAAAAAATAAATAAAGAATAACTTGATCATCAGTTATATATATATATATATATATATATATATATATATACACAAAAAATCTCAAGCGAGCCAAAACCTACCGCGGTTTCACCCTACGGATCGTCAGGGTATATATATATATATATATATATATATAATCCAGCTTTCCCTGACGATCCGTTTAGGTAAAACCTAGGTAGGTCTGTCTGGCTCACTAAGTATTCTTTACTTAAAATGGGATCAAATGTACGACAGAATTATAAAATGAACAACAAATAGGAAACGCTTATCCATCTAACATATTTTCCTTTTATTAAAGCTTTGTCGGAGAATGCGACATGAAGATAAAGAAGAAAGAAATCCTGGTATTTTTTATAAATTAATTTTTTTTTTTTACTTTTCCGTTGTTTGACTTTCATTGAAAAAACATGATTATCATCGTGAAACATGACTGACCAATGAAAATCAAACACAAAAGTAAACAAATTACCAGAATTTTTTTTCAATATCTGATGAAGCTTTATTAAAAGAGAAATATATTAGATTGATAAACGTTTCCTATTTGTTCTTTATCTTATCAAGTACAAACGCACGCGCACACAGTGTGTTAGAAAGTGAGTGCTTATTTATAGATTTAAATTTATGCCTATGTAAATAAAAGATATGCCTACATAGATGCAATATATATGTTTGTGCGTGTGTTGTGAGTGCATTGAATATATCATGTTTTTGTAGTTGACAGTTACTGAGGAAATACCCGGCACAGATGTTAATGAAAGTAGTTCCATCATTATCACGAGTAAATCCTTATGCCAAACTTGAATAAATTGACTAATAACATTCCTTTTCGCAAGCCAATCATTTGCTACGAAATCATGAAGGCATCATTAACCTGACTTTACTTCTCTCACTAAAAGATTGTAACAAATCGCTTCAAATTAATACAAACTTTAACCTCGATATTATCGTTACTAATAATAACAATGATGTTTTGGATATTTTGGTCAAAGGTTATACACTTTATTCTATTCTATTTAATTCTCTCTCTTACTTTACAGTTTAATAATATATTGCTTTTATATACAACATAATGAATGGGCCAATAGTTATTGGTTTCAAAATTTGCCAATTTGACATTTTTGGAGCTGGGTCTAACATTTTTTTCGGAGCATTTAGCTCTTTTCCTTGTTAATGAAATAATCATATCATGATGTTTTCAACATTTAAATTCTGATAATATCTTTTATTATTTTTGTCAATCAAACTTTGCTTATCACTTATTTTATCAGAACTGATTATCAGTATTAATTATAAATATTTTTTTTAATCAATTGCATATAAATAGTTTTTTTTTTTTTGAATACGGTTTTCAGCATTAAATTTATATTAAATTTACAGCAATTCCTGGAAAAATCATGGATTAAATGGAAAAATGTGCGCAGGAAAAGTAATATTCTTAAGATTATATTAAAAATGGAAAAGAACAGGACAAGTTATTAAACCTGGAAAAGTAAAAGACAAAATATTCTAGTGAAGCAAAAATTCAGACATTTCTTACTTAAAATATTGCAGTTAAAAATAAAAATTGAATGCATTATTTTAAGGAAGAAATTTCTTCCTTTTCACTTCACTAGAATATCTTGTCCTTTACTTTTCCAGGTTTAATAACTTGTCCTGTTCTTTTCCACGTTTAATATAATCTTAAATATATTACTTTTCATGCAAGCATTTTTCTATGTAATAATAATTGTGCTTGTCTTTATTTTGATTATTTCGCAAAAATAAATCATAATCCGTTTTGACCGCGTAGAGATGCTGCTTGGTTTCAGCGAAAGAAAGAAGTGTTTAATGTCTCCTGCCGATACCTCATAAATAAAACACTATGTTTTGATCAGGTGGAAAGACCAAAAACATCAGAAACCCTACATGGTTTCAGTGAAAGAAAGAAGAGACGATAGAAGTATTTAACACATCCTGCAAATACCTCATAAATAAGGGACAATTCCGTTTTGATCACCCGAGAAGAAAAAAAAAAAAAAGACAAAAGTTTAATAAATTTTGCCTTTTGGTTAGTTCCACAAACTATTGTTCCACTAGCCATTTGCTGAAGCTCACTAAATAGGTTATGCATTTCTTCCTTCTGCCTCACGTAACTTCAATCCGACTTGCGAATATCAAATTTTTCAAAGTTTTCCTCAAGTGCCCTAGAAATTTTATCTCACTCTTCCTAATGTTAATTATACATTTCCATTTTTGTTTCTATTTGCTCTAAAATTATTACTTTACTCACATGTTCGGTCCATAGAATCCTCAGCATTTTTCAACGTCGAAAAAATAAAATAGATCGAGCACCCAAAGAGGTAAGATGGTCTCTCGGGTACACAGCCTGACCATCTACTTTTATCAATGGGACATACCGTTACTACGGTAATAAGAGATATTAATCGAAGTCAGTAAGCGAAGATGTTTAATGTTAGGATAACAATGGGAATACCTTTCAGAAAGCAGAAAGAACATGCTGTTTATTGCATCTGGCTTTCTTAGTCTGTGTTAGATAGATAGATAGATAGATAGATAGATAGATAGATAGATAGATACTTTCAGAGACAGAGAGAGAGAGAGAGAGAGAGAGAAATCTTTCAGTGAGGTTTTAGGTGAGTAAGGACTTCCCTAGGGACAGATCAACACACACATTCTAACCACTCGGCCATGTGAACACACGCACACACACACACACATATATATATATATATACACACACACACACACACCTATATAAATATATATGTATGTGTATATATATATATATATAAACACATATGCACACATACGATATACACATATAAATAAAGGTACATATACACACAAACATATACATATGTATGTGCATGCACATATATATACGGATACATATATATGCACACATACATATATACGCATATATACATGTATACACAAAAGACACGTATACATACATTCGTACACAGACATATATGTAGGTATAAATACATTCAAGCGCGCGCGCGCGCACACACACATATATATATATAAACGCACATATATATGCATGCTTATATTTATATTGGCATGATGACATTATATACATACACACACATATATATATATATATATATATATATATACACACATACTTATATATCTAAACACATGTGCACACAGGTATATTAAACAGAGAAACATGCACGCACACACACACACATATATATATATATATATATATATATACAAACGCAAAGCGCACACACACACACACTGATACCCGTTGTCACTATCACTATCCACTGTCCACCTCTTCTCATTTACTGCAATTGGTAACTCTTTCTGAAATATTGCAATCTCGGGGACTAGCCAATTACAAAACGACGAAAGCTCCAAAAGTGAGAAACACGACAAATGAAAAGAGCAGACACTCCACACCGATCCTAGGAAGAGTGCCCAAGTTTCACATTATGATAATCAGTAACATGCATAGATACTCTATTCATTAGTAGAAGTGCTGATCCATACGTAAATATTACCTTCGTTTTTTACGGGTAGTATGCTGGTATTAATAATGAAGACAGAAATGCAAGTGCTATATTTATAGCAGCTTCTTGCAAACTTTTTCAAATAATGACTCCATAAAAAAAAAAAAAAAAATAAGAAGTGACTGGACACTAAGCACGGGGGTCTGTAGTTCAGTCGGCTCCGTCCATTACTCATAATTCATCTTTGACAAGTAGAGAAAAAAAATTGTCGCCTCAAAAATAAAATTGACTGAGAAACTCCAAATATAGGAAATGCCGGCACATGGATAGAGACAAAAGAATGAACACAATTAATATGTTGAAAAAAAAAAAAAAAATCAATGTATCACCACGTGTTTATATATATATATATATATATATATATATATATATATATACACACACACACTGTACTGTGCAAAAGTATTAGGACAAGAACTGTTTATCTTTTATGAGGCATATTGATAGAAAATAAACAATTTAATTAAAGTAATTTTATTTGATTTACTCAACAAGTACTTTAGCAAGAAGAAAATATTTGTTATAAAATAAATTTAATATTTAGTATAATAGCCTTTTGCTTTGATCACCGCCTTCATTCTGTCTGGCATTGACATCACAAGTTTCTTCAATGTATCTAATGGTATCTCCTGCCAAGCAGCTTGTATTTGTTCCCAAAGTGTGTCTTGCGAATTAACATTAGATTTATCAATTCGAGAGTGAGGAATAAGAAAAAAGTCAGTCACATCCAAGGATAATAGAATAATGAGTAGTTTCAAAATAACTTGTTTAATAGAAAATAGGAAAAATTAAATATAAGTTCTTTTGAATTTTAGTGGGGTTTTTAGGAAAATCACCCGTATCTTAAAATTTTTGCACACTAGCGGTAGTGTGCAAAAGTGTTAGGAGAGAGATGATTTTAAACTTTATTTTGATGCCTCATGAAAGATAAAATAGTTCTTGTTCTAATACTTTTTCACAGTACTATATATATATATATATATAGGATTAGTGGAAAGAAACTCCTGATTTAAAATTACTGACATATTTTCTTAAGAAGTGCATGATGTGCATATATTGTGATATTTCATTGCTAATTTCTGTTTTCATTTCAGAGTGGCAACTGAAGCCCGCAATGACACCACAAATGACCCTGACCGAGCTTGCTCAGCTAGCACCCCGTTACGAAGTGTGGCAGTCTGTGTTCAAAGTGCATAGATGGCGACGCAGTGTTCATGGATCTTGTGCTTCCGTAGATTCCGCAACCATCAGAAATTGTCATTCCAAGCTGATGCGATATGTGGTAGATAACCCATGGAAGCGACCGTTCTTCAATATCCAGATTGGAAAAGTGAAAAAGTTACAAGAAATGTTCAAAGATATACGCAGATGATTACAAACACGGGTTGACAACGCTTGTGCAAATGTGGGATTTGAACACTGTACTCTGCTTCTATCATTATACTGTCCAAATAAAATATGTTTTATGAAAATCGTCTAATAATTCAGTCAGTTAAGTGCCATACGTGATGCACGCTTTGGGCGATCATGTCTCGAAAGAAACATGACTAACTGGGCAGAAGATTATGCCGCAGTAGGTTGCCATTGCTTTCTGCGGTAGCCTGGTTGCCAGCCAAAGCTACAGAATCCAATCTGTCCTGTTATTTAACCCTTAACTGGAGGGAAGAGACGGATTGATACCTTTCCCAAGGACATTTGTGCGCAAGTGAATCCAAGGAATTCAACTGGAATTCGAACTCGGCTCTCCGATTTGTCGTTCCGAGTCGATATCTACTGCACCACAACTCACATCCTAGTAATTAATAAAGTTATATAATAACAATTTTAAATAGAGTTCTTTTTCCCACCCACCCTATATATATATATATATATATATATATATATATATATATATATATGGGATAACGATATAATTTTTTAAAATATCAACAACAGTTTCGGAGGAAAGTTTTATAACAAAGTGAAAAGAAAAAGTTTTCCTGTGACGATTTTGTTGCTTAGAACTTTACAGGACTAAGTTTGTTTACTTCATGCGACTGCACATGCGCAAAACCGAGAGACGGTTGGAATCTTAAATGGAGAAAAAAAAAACTACGTACTTTGGGTGTATGATTTAAGCAATTTCATTTAGATGTTTCGTTTCCATAATCTTTGTTATAAGATATCCCACATTGTGATAACAGATTTGTCAAGAATGGCGAAACATTGCGAGAACCTAGACACAAATTTACTGTGGATGAACTGGCGATTAAAGAAACTTAACATTTTCGTCTTAATTATTTTCCTTTTAAGTAGAGCAGCATTTTTTTTTCATGTCAAAACTGTGGTGCGCAATTCTATTTGTTATGCGCCCATATTACATAAACTACTGAAAAGACATTGTTATTTTTTGATGCACAGACGTGATCACACGTTCACAAACACGAGGGGGTCTCTCTCCAAAAGTACTGATTCAAAATTATTCCCATAAAAAACGACAACAAATACATAGAGCACAAGAAATCCGTCGGAAAAAAAAAAGAGCAAGCATTCAGCAAAAAAAAACAAAAAAAAAAAACAAAAAAAAAAACGCTATTTTAAAAGGTATATTAATATTATGGATTAGTGGCGAAAATACCAAAAATTTCCCAAACATACAAAAAGTAACCCTCCCCCACCCCTCTGACGTTATGGATAATATAATAAAAAAAAGAAACATTACATTGAACGCAATCCTATTATAATGCTCACAATTTTTTAAATATATATATATATATATATATATTTGTTTAATACTTAGTTTTTGGTCATAATAGGGTTAGACCAGTACACATTTGTATTAAGTGTTTGATACTGTTATATTGTAGAACTTTAGAATATTTTCCATTTTTAAACGAGTTATTTCGCTACCCAGGTTTCTACCATGAGTAGCGATATAACTCGTTTAAAAATGGAAAATATAAATATATATATATATATATATATAATTATTATTATATATATACGAAATGATTTGTTTGAACATTATTTTGGATCGATACTCGTATTTAAGTCGTTATTCTGATTATAATCAAACAGTATTATATATTTATTTCTACCGGCCTGATTATTTACGATAATTTTTGCTATGAATTCTAAGCGAGGTCTAAGACGCCCCAGATCAAATTGTGGCTTCCCCTATGTGGATTGGGGTCGCAGTTTCGAATCTTGCCGAATGACATATTTCCGTAACAAAAATTTATCGTAAATAATTAGGCCGGTAGAAATAAATATATATATATTATTTGATTATAAACAGAATATCTACTTAAATACGTGTATCGATCAAAAATAATGTTCAAACAAATCATTTCAAATTGCCAGTTGTTTATAACCGGTTTCGTTAATCTTCGTTAATTTCCGTAGTATATATATATATATATATATATATATATATATAGATAAAAAACAAATAATTTTTTTCAAACAGACGTAAGTATATAGTATGCTTAGTTTAACACAAGAATACAAATATAGAGCACTCAATGAAGGTAAAACTCTTTTGTAAGAGTCTGCTCGGCTAGATCGCACGTTTACATCACGAAATGGAACCTTTCACAAGCCACAGATAAGGTATTCCCAAAATATTCACCCATTGTACTCTTTTGTACCAAATGAAAGTGACATCTAAAACAGTTATGCCGGTGAGAATTCAACTTATAAAATAAGCGTGCCGGTTATACATGTGTGTGTGTGTGTGTGTGTGTGTGTGTTTGTGTAAGGAAAGGAAAAGCTTAAAGTGGTTATAAACTATAATTTATTTCGACGAGTCTATAGATCCATTTCTTCAGGCCAGGGTTTCATTTGGTAACCAAATGAAATCATGATCTGAACACTAGTCGAAACAAATTCATGGTCCATACACTAGTCGAAACAAATTATAGTTTATAACAACTGTAGATGATGTGTTGAGTTTTCCTTTATGTATATCGTATTGCTCTGGATAATATCCAGTGAGCTCTCTATACAGACCTATCTCTTAATATTTGATATTAAATAGATCTTTTTAGATTATCCTCCTCGTTTAGGGACTTGGCATCATTATATATATATATATATATATATATATATATATATAAGTTTAATAAACGATGAGTAAAAATAATTATGTCGCAGAGACAATCATTTAGAAATTAATGTGCGTGTCGTGCCAAATAAACACCATGCCTGCACACAAGAGGATCATAGTGTATCGTCTTTAACAAATTAAAAATCAGCTTTGAACAAAAAAAAAAAACAGACATCAGTGTACTGGCTAACGTGCACACAGCTTTTTTTCTTTTTTTAAATTCGGTTACTTTTTTTCCGTTTTTTTTTCCGTTTTTTAAATTCGGTTTGTGGACTCTGGTAAATCAGGAACAAAAAGTATATGTTCATCTTTAACATTTTTTTATTATTAGCCCAAAGTTTCGGCCGTTCTCCTCTCCGTCTTTCATGAGGTACTTGTTGATTCGATTAACCTTCCGCAAATTTCGATTTATTTAATCCACTAGGCTGTAGTTCTTGTTCTGTAAATGTCTGGGTATATAGCGTCCTGTTCTTATTTACTACTGCTCAGCTCATTGCTCTCTTCGCATTCAGTGAGTCTAGGTCTGAATTACCCAGCTCAGGTACTGAATTCACAATTAGGAAAACCACTAGATTCACGAACCACTTTAAATCCACTAGGCTGTGGTACATATAACAAATTACAGTCAATACTAATATATTGTAATATTTACAGTTCCTAGTGTAATTTTGTCAGTGTTCGATTGTATTGGGAAAGGCTGTGTTATAACCCCTTTTCATTTAATGAGGAAACAGTGAGAAAACCATCTCCACACAGTCCACAACGGAGGAGATTAAAATTAAAGCAATAAATTTTCAAGCATATTAATAGAAAATATTACTAAGCTATTTTTGTGACAATTTTTTAAACAAATATTTAAAACTAAAATATTATTATATATACGAGTGTACCCCTATGACCCCTGAAAATGACGGCAAAATATTTGAGAGGATTATATATATATATATATATATATATATATATAATCCTCTCAAATATTTTGCCGTCATTTTTTATATATATATATATATATATATATATACACATACACACATTTTCACTACTCGGCGACATAATTATTGCAAAATAAATAAAATAAAATAAATAATAAGGCACTAAGCTAAAGAGCAAACGCACGGCAAGTACTTTCCTAACGGGTCAGTCAGTCAGTTAAGTGCCATGCGCGATACACGCTTGGGCGATCATGCCTCGAAAGAGACATGACTGACTGGGCAGAAGATTATCCCGCAGTAGGTTGCCATTGCTTTCTGCGGTAGACTGGGTGCCGACCAAGGCTATAGAACCCAATCTGTCCTATTATTTAACCCATAACTGGAGGGAATAGACGGATTAATACCTTTCCCAAGGGTATTTGCGCGTAAGTGAATGCAAGGAATTCAACTCGAATTCGAACTCGGTTCTCCGATTTCTCGTTCCGAGCCGATATCCACTGCGCCACAACGCACATCCAAACGAGTAGTAAAGTTTAATAATTGTTAGCAAAGAGAATGAACTGAGCCGATGTTGTCTCATTATTGTCTCCCTAATGAACTGAGCCGACATTGCCTCGCTATTCTCTCGCTTTCCATGAGCGTGACAGGACGAAAATATCCATCCATATATATATATATATATTAAAACAGGAAATAACATATTACATTGCATTTGACTACATGGTTTTGTTGTCATTTCGCGCTATCCCGCGGTGTGACGTCATAAAACCGCATCGCAAACTTAAGAACTGCGTTTATTATTTTTGGTAACTATTGCCGTTGCCAAGCGGAGTTTTATGTCAACACAAAATAAAATCGTCGGTGATGGTGGATTTTATAATATTTCAGTTTAAACAACCTCTCTGAAGATGGCTCATGTGAGCCGAAAGCTTAGAAGAAAACCAATAAATAATTATCCAAATGTTGGAGAATTTTTGTTTTTATTTTCAACTGAAATTAAAGCTAAAATACGACGTTTAGAACGGCTCATGATTAAACATAATAGACATTTATTGTCTCTTATATTTAATAGCATTTGTTTAGAAAATTACTTGCAGCCTCGATATACTAAATATATATATATATATATAACCCTGTATAGAACAGTGTATATTATAATAGGCTATTATAGGGAGAATCGTAACTATTATTTACCTTTCTTCTGCAAATGATCAGACTTAAAACTAATTCAAATTAATAAACAGCCCCCGAATAAAAATAAAAATAGATTGAAGCGAGTAGAAAAAATATTGCTATAATTCTTAAAATGCTTAGTTTCTGTATTGAACTAAGTTTTAAATCTTAAAAATGTTGGTGAAAAAATTCTTGTTTACACAATATGTACCCACATATTAAAAATAAATAAAATAAAAAGGTAGAAAATAAGCAGTTATCGAAAATAAATTATAAAAATAACCTCTAAAATCGGATAAGTAAAATTACATTCAAAAGATTTAGAAAACAGAGTTCAGACAATATATTTATCGTGTCAGTCATTATGCGATAAACTACAATGTCGACTATGGAAGACCAGAGGTGATATATTTTCTTATAAAAATTTAAAAACCTCAATACATTGTTATTTGGACGTTTTTTTTTTATCATTGTGATTTATTTTATTATTATTAGTATATTTTTGCCTTGTAAATAGACTTTAAAATACAGTGCGCAAATACATATTAAAATATATAAATAATTTGATGTGTGTGTGTGTGTGTGTTTTGTATAGATTTTTAATGCTATATTTCTTCAAGATGTTGTCGATGATGACTCGCCACAGCTTCCTGTTATTCATTATCTGTGAACTGCTATGGATTGTTGAGAAAAATACTGGATGGGTTTTCCTGCTGCTTTCTTCCCGACGAGTGAGAACATTATAACGGTGTCTTTACGAAATTTCGAAGTCGGCATGAATCTGCTCAGTTAAAGAGACAATCTATCAACGCTGTATCTACACCCTGATATCGAACATTTTACGACAAAAAACATTTTATTAACAAAACCACTGCAGAACAACAAGTATATATATATATATATATATATATATATATATATATTTGCATATACATGATATATGCAAATATATCATGTTTTTTTAAGTTTTTTTTCTTAAGTTTCTGTGTTTTTCTTAAGTTGCCTTTCCATATAATGATATTATATATATATATATATATATATATATATATATATATAGGAAAGAATATTAATAAAAAGTTTTGAATTTAAAAACGTACTTTTTTAAACAGTATTTGTTTATTTTTATTGTATTTTTATATTTCAGACCGTCCTCGGTCCTTCATCAGAAACAAGTGATTTTTATATATATATATATATAAAATAAATAAACAAATAAGATTGTTTACTTCATAATTATTTGTGCAATGAATGATTTGCTCTTTAACCCTCTCGCTTGAAGTTTTGGTTTAGACAGCAAAAGTTTAATTATATTTTGATGATATTTCGATGAATTATTTGCAAATTTCGAGCAATAACCATGTGCAGATTGTAAACAATGCATGATAAAGAATGAAACATTACTTTCGAAAACTTTACAAAACAACTTCATTTGAGAAATGACTGAATGTAGGCATTTTGTGCTCGTCGTACTTAGGATAAATAAAAAAAGAACGCGTTTATTTTTGTCACGAATAAAAAAAGCTTTTAGAATTGAGTATATTATGGTTCGAATTAATTCTTCAAAATAACGTCAATGTCTGTCCGGTAACTAAGGAAAAAATAACTATATTGTACTTGCATTTATTTTATAAAATCTTTAAGTTTTAGTTTAACGTAGAAAGATGAAAAATAGAGAAGAAATTATTGCCATTATTCCGTAAAAATACTACCAATACTAAATTTGAGAAATATCAAAAAGGTTTTGCGAAAAAAAATAAAAATACAGACGGATTTAAAGATATGACTTTTCTCAGTAAAGTGAAACGTGCCCACTTTTTTTAGAGATGCATCTATTTATTAATTTATTTAATTTATTAATTATAAAACATTGATTCGTAGTTTTGTTATTTTTAATTTCATTTGCACAGAAATATAAAAAAAGACATTTTTATTTTTGCTGATGCAATTTGAATGGCAGAAATAGAAAGAGTGAGAAAAATAATTAGAATTGGGATTTTTGGAAATGTCTTCTTATGAATTTCCGCTGTTTGATTAGATCACCGTCATTGTTAATGTTAATTTCATTAATTAGCATACTTATTACGATTTTTATGATGGTTATAATTTTCGTTTAATCGGTTTGATTTCGTACTCGCTAAATTTCTATACCGGTTGTAACTGGTAACTCGCTGAAAATAAAAAGTGACAACATGTCTTCTCACAGCACTTTACACAGGATTCTTTCTGGATGTTTTTATTTTATTTTTATTATTTGGTATTTATTACTACTACTACTAATAATAATAATAATTTGAAAAACTATCAAAGTATAAAGACCTAGAAATTGAATTAGAAAAAGTGTGGAAATTGAAAACGAGAGTTGTGCCAGTGATAGTAGGTGCACTTGGAATGAAAAAAAAAAAAAAAAAGAGAAAAACAACACATTGAAAGAGTCCCTGGAAATCCCAGCTTAAGAGATATACAAAAAAATTGTCGTGATAAGTACAGCCCACACACTAAGAACTTTAGCTATGTAACGCTGGGGATGTTAGGGGAGATAGAAAAACAAATGAAATATAGCCATAACAACACACCACGACCTGCCTTTAGACCTTTACGCAGATTTGGTAGGTAGTGCGACCATAGCAGAAATCGAATTGTGATGAAAATGACAACAACGAAAATAATAATATCTTAACCTTGTTACTGTTTTAATTACTGAACATGTGACGAAGTTTTAGAAAAAAAATAGAAGCACAAATGACATTTATACTTAATATCAGAAAGAGGCAGTTGAAATTTCTAGACCACAATGAGGAAGGAGGCTTAGAAAATTTGACACTTATAGGAGAGATTGAAGGCAAGAGGGACAGAGGAAAAACAGCGCATAAGCTATCTATCGTGCTTGTGTAAATGGCTGGCAAATCAGGAATTAGGAGATAACAAAAAGATAAAACTTTACAAAACGCTACAAAGAATAGGAAATTGTGGAGAGCCATAATCACCAACATCGTGAAGGGATGTGGCACATAGAAGAAGTATAAATATGATTATTAGTATTATCGTCGTTATTACACAGTTTATGTGTAGATAAAATTCGTCCTTTTGTATACAAGAGAAACTTATTTTCGATACATTCAATTACATCGCAAATTTCAATATCAATAGATAACGTAACTTCGAAAAGTATAATAGTTAAAACAACGCAGTCTCCGAGATGAGTTCTGTTAAAAATTCTAAACAATAAATTTTACAAACAGTTATTTTTAAAACGGGGGTATGTATCAGTAAAAATGTTTGTAATGAATTAAAGGAAGCTATTGCTTTTTTTATTTGATAGTAAAGAACATTTATAATCCTGGCAATCGTAATAAAGATAAATAAAAATATACTAGATGCTCAAGATATTTTGGTTCATATATATTTTCTGTTATTTACAGTTCTGAAATCTAGAATTATTAAACACACATTCTAACATTAAAATATAATAAAACACAGATGATCCGTTTTCAAGAGCGTACCTCAAACGGATTTTTTTTCTATGATCATTAACAGTGCGATACAGGATATATTATATTTTAAATTATTTATTTACTTTTTGGTGCGGTAGGGGATGATCTTTCCGAACTTAGCTAAATACTCGTTTTTAATTATAAGGGAGCTCGAAAAAAAAAAAAAAAAAAAAAGTTAAGGGATAATCATTTTTCAAAATATGGATATAAAAATAAACTTCTTAGTCGGACGAGAACTGTTCAGCGTCCGTAATTAAGTAGTATTTTTATTTTATTTTTAAGTATGAATTTAATGTTCGCAATTGAAATAAATATTATTCCTAGATTAAAGTAGAGGACGAGGATTTTTTTTTTCATCCGTAAATATAAAAGAGTTCAAACTCAAAGTCGAAAGGAATTGTGTTCAAGATTTCAAAGATTCTCTTCTGCGCGAAGTTGGAATAAAACGTGGAAATAAATCATTATTTATAAGTAGACGGATAATGAGGCTGAATTCTTTGCATTTCTTTGGTAAATTATACCAGAACGTAATTGGGTGTTTTATGTTTTAATGTAAAAAAAAAAAAAAAAAAAAAAAAAATGATCTAAAGCTATTTCATATAAGTGTAATATAAACATGCACGTTAGTAGTATACGCATCTCCAATTAGACATATGTTAATAATACATAATGATAATGATTTATATTTGGGTAGCAATATTTCTTTTAAACATATTTCACTGAATATAAAAGACAAGGAAAAATTAGTTAATTCTTTTTTTTTTTTAATGGACGTTCCTTCTAGTATTCAAAACGTCACAAAAGCAATTTTAACCAGTCAAATATAAAGTTTAATTAACAACGCCTAAAAACAAATCCCCCGTGAAAATAGCTAAAAAAAAAAGTGACCGAAAGCGTTTGGGACAATAGACCAGGGGTTTTCAAACTGTGGTCCGCGGACCACAGGGAGTCTGCAAGGATAAGATAGGGGGTCCATGGATTAACTCATCACGTGAAATTCAAAATATAAATTTTCAATGTCTGGATATTTATTTTTACTTATTAATGTTATCAAATGACAAAAGCTTGCACTATCGCCCATTACATGTCAACGTTATTTATACAAAAAATATTTTACACATGCAAGAGCTTGATGTTCAAATTTACTTTTTTTCAGGGTGCAAGTGTCACCCATGGATAAATTTTTAATAAAGTGGTCCGTAGGTCAAAACGTTTTAAAACCCCTGCAATAGAGAATACGAACATTTTTTACACTTCCTTACTCCTATAAAATGTAAAGTAAATGTAAGAATGCTAAAAAAAAACTAAATTAAATTTTCCTGATGTGTAATATTCAACGAAACGTATTTAAATTTATATATATATATATGTGTGTGTGTGTGTCTGTGTGTGTATAAAGTTCAATATGTGGATCGAAATTCGACAAAGTGATAGAATAAAATAAAAGAACTAGGAAACGTATCTCAATCTAACATGTTTCACTTTTATTAAAGCTTCAGAGATGGAGAAAAAGAGTGTGTGTGTGTGTGTGTGTGTGTGTGTGTGTGTGTGTGTGTGTGTGTGTGTTTCATCAGCAAGTTGCAAGCACGACCCACATTATAAATTCTGACCAAATTATCAAATATCAGAATTGGGGAAGCGGTGAAGAATTTCTTTGTTGAATCGAGAACTTTTCGGCACTGATCATCGATACAGTGCTAATGGTAGCAGTATTTAATTAAATTTTAATCAAATTTGTGTGAATGCCAGAACAAGCAATTGTTGAATGAATAAGTAAAATGTGATACGTTTATGCTTCCCGAAAATAAAGTTAAAAATTAACCTTTGCAAAGGAATGCATGAATTCATAATTACGATTTAAATATACTTATGTACACACACATAGAAAAAATTTAAGTATTTATGCGTACATAAAAAACGGCAGTGTGTGTGTGTGTGTGTGTGTGTGTGTGTGTGTGTGCGTGTGTGTTTGTCTATAAAAAGACTGACACTACAGTTATTAGCTGAAATTTCATGTGAAATATGTTCGCTCGACGTGATTAACTGAAGAGATTAGGATTAAGTGCATTGACAAAAAAAGATAAACGTTAAATTTCTTTTTTTTTTATCATATCACCCCAAGCAAGGCGAAAAGGCCACTGATGCGCAGGGGGCTACGTAAGAGTGAAAAGATTGGAAAAGAGAAAAACCGGAAACAACATCCTAAACAGGAAACAAGGGATGAGCCTCTTCACCTGTTCAATAGACGTGGGTGGAGTGTGAACCGGGCGATAGTTTAGTCTATCTGCTCCAATTGTCTATCTACTTTGTGTGAAATAAGCACTTTCTTCGAACTATACTCACATACACACACACGTCTGCGTGTGTAAAATTTCATCTTTAAAAGGATAAGCTTTTACTTGTCATGTATGTGTGCGTATAGATCGGTATAAATAAGTTTATCGAAGCAAAGCGTTAATTCATCCTATCTCACAAGAAATATTTATTTTTCAATGTACTCTTTTTATTTTATTTTATTTTTTTTGTCAATGCACTTAATCTCACACGTCTCCATTAATCATATAGATCAAACAGCACTGTTAAATTTCATATAAAAATTAATGTAAATATCTGTGACAAGCTACGAATTTATTGATCCTTCGTATAAATGTGATACAGAGAAAGGTAAGAAAATGAGGGAGAGAGAGAAAATACATGCATACATTAATATTATACTAACACTGCTGAAAATTTCTCGGCTCAACACAATTCGAAAAAAAATGTCAACTAGACAAAACGCCAAGTATTTGTAAATGGGGAAATGAGGAGGTGACTTCTATAGTTTTGTACACACAAACACACACACACGCTATAAAATGTGTAGTATAGTTTAGTTAATAATCATTTCAGCTAAATATATTGTATATACAGTACTGTGCAAAAGTATTAGGACTAACTCTTCCATCTTCTATGAGACATATTGACAGAAAATGAACAATTTAATTAAAGTAATTTTATTTGATTTACTCAACAAATGCTTTAAGAAGAAAAATACTTGTTACAAAATAAATTTAATATTTAGTATAATAGCCTTTTGCTTTGATCACATCCTTCATTCTGTCAGGCATTGACATCACAAGCTTCTTCAATGTATAATGGTATCTCCTGTCAAGCAGCTTGTATTTGTTCCCAAAGTGTGTTTCGAGAAGTAACATTAGATTTATCAATTTTATA
Organism: Ascarosepion bandense; assembly: GCA_037127315.1. Lineage (NCBI taxonomy): Eukaryota > Metazoa > Mollusca > Cephalopoda > Sepiida > Sepiidae > Ascarosepion > Ascarosepion bandense. The sequence goes on along the minus strand of JBBBDQ010000284.1, from coordinate 6,322,831 downwards.
TCTAAAATATCCCATAGATGTTCAATAGTTTCAAAATAACTTGTTTAATAGAAATTAGGAAAAATTAAATATAACTTTTTTTTTAATACATTTCGTTTACACCTAGTTTTAAATAATCAATATTTATTAGCAATTTACTTGGCTTTTCACCCTGTATTTGAATTTCAGTGGGGCTTTTAGGAAAATCACCCCTGCCCTAATACTTTTGCACACTACCGGTAAAGTGTTAGGACAGGGGTGATTTTAAACTTTATTTTGATGCCACATAAAAGATAAAATACTTCTCGTCCTAAAACTTTTGCACAGTATTGTATATATTTCTGAATGCGTGACCAGATAATCCATCGTAATCCTTATAAAATATCTGGAAGTGATTCCATCTATAATCCTTTCACTAATCACCAATCGTTTCATTTTAATGATTAAGATGATGGCTTTGGAGTCTTGTGTAGTGTGGTATTTACATCAGTCAACGTTTCTAATTACAGTGGTTGTACTGGTGAGACAACATTCACAGGCCTGACTTGTGGCTGAAATAGTTGAACGTTGTCCATCTTTGCCATATGCCCGTGTTTCAGGCCATATAATAAAGACCAGGATTTAGAATGCTAATTTCCTAAAAAGCAAGCCTTCCACTACTTAGAAATCGAGCGTAACACGATCGTCCTACCTGTTTGCCTACGTTTTGTCTTAACAACGTTCTAATCGAAACTTTGTAGATTTCAATAACGCAGATTCCACTTTTGAATAACAATACAAATTCTAGTAAAACCTTTATAAATAAAACTGAAAATGTGCGTCAGTGTGTGTGTGTGTGTGTGTGCCTTCACTGATTATTATTCACATACACTTCCACTGTTTCATCCGATTTGTTACAAAATTTACACACCATTTTCAAATTTATTATTCTACACAACGAAGAAAAAGAAATTGCACGTGGATTTCAGTTTCATCTTTGTTTTTACTTCTTATTTTCATGTATTTTTTTTCAACACAATAATTTTACATGGAGAAAAACTCTTTCAAAAATGCAAGAGTTATCTCGCGTCTTTAATATCTGCAGATGTAGGTTGTATAAAAAAATTAAAAACCCCATGCAACGCCGATTACTTACTGCTAGTAAATAAATAAAATGAAAAGAATTGATTCCATTAAACACTTGGGTACAGTCCTAAAGCTCGAAAATAGCAGGATGAGTTTAATGGTGATTACGGAGATATTTGAGTGATCACCAATGATGGCGACATTATTTTTCCAATCATTATCTAACATTGCCTCAGGCTCAACACGGAAGCTACATTAAGTACCTTGAGGAGGTAGTCCTGCATTGAGCAGACCCTATGTCTGACAACAGGATTCTGCACCATGCTCTACAAGCAGGAGAACAGAGTCATTGTTGGCAGACAATTTCTACAACCACATATCCCGTACATCTGACCACCTAACTCTCCAGACTGCAACCCCCTTGATTATTATGTGTGGGGGGAAGTTGAACGAGAGACTAACAAAACTCCTTGTAACACCAAAGATGAACTGAAGGCAAGGATTAGGCAGCATCCACCAACATAAACAACGAAACCTGCCCCGAAGAGTTACAAGAGATTCCGAAATCGTCTGGAGGCCTTGGTTGAAGCCAATGGCGATTTTATTGAATAAATCTACTCTCCAGTATTTCAAGATATTTCTGTGCAATTTTGATAAATATATCTGTTAAAATGTAATGTCAGTGTTATTTCGTTTTTTGCGTAATTTAGACGAAAATTTATCCATCGCACCCCCGTATATGTAGGATGTATTACTGCCGCACACTCTAGAGTAATTGTAGCACCATATTTTATAAAGGAAATCACATACTTTAATCTAGTTATCCAACACCAGCGTAGTTATATTTAAAAAATAGCAAGTCTTGCTCTTTAGTTCGGAAAATTTAACGACATATAAACCCTAGTTTGGCTATTTAACGAAAAGTAGAAGTCTTTAACGACAATAAATAAATAAATAGACCATAGAAATATAAATGGAGAGATCTATCCAGGTTAACTAGGAGAACGTATTTTAGAATAGTTAATATGACGTTGTGGTACAGTGGATATCGGCTCGGAACGAGAAACCGAAGAGCCGAGTTCGAATTCCAGTTGAATCCATTGTATTCACTTACGCGCAAATACCCTTGGGAAAGGTATTAATCCGTCTTCTTTCTTCCAGTTATGGGTTAAATAGCAGGACAGATTGGGTTCTGTAGCCTTGGTCGGCAACCAGTCTACTGCAGAAAGCAATGGCAACCTACTGCGGGATAATCTTCTGCCCAGTCAGTCATGTCTCTTTCGAGACATGATCGCCCAAGCGTGTATCACGTATGGCACTTAACTGACTGAATATGACCGTTCCGAAAGAAAATCTGATGAGTGAAGAACACACCAGAAACTTGCCATACCAGGACTTTTCTCGAGAGCTTATACAATTGTGGAACATGAGGATGATAGTCGTACCTGTAATTATTAGAGCATTGGGAACGATGCCCTAAGGCTCTTGCAATGGTATTGGTGTTGTTTTAAAATCCGTGTGGTGAATACGACTGTGAGAATAATGACGAGATTTGTGAAGATTTTGTCGTCAGCGATGACCAACAGACTTCCGTTGTGCGATTACAAAAAATCCCAATAAGTCTGGTTAGAATGGACCAGATAAAGATAAGCGAGTTTGGAAAGCTAATAATATATGGAAAGAAAATACGATTAGTCCGCTGAGGGGAACAAAAACCCTGCTATCTTCGCAAATATCTAGGTAAATAAATTAAAAGAAAATAAAGATTATCACTCGCCATTCACAAAAGTAACTTTTTGTTGCATATTATGCAGACTTTAACAAAAAAAGATCGTAGATTTAGAATATAGGCATCATAAATATTCATGAGAATAACCGTTTAACTACAAAAAAAAATAAAAAAGGCAGTGGTGGAATTATCGATAAGCAATTAGAACAATCAACATTTAAATACAACAGATGATTACTATTTTAATTATTTTGTTGTTATTCAAACGTTACTGTCAAATGTCAGAATTTTCTTTTAAAATGCGTAATAGACGCGCTTGTGAAGCAGTGGATATCGGCTCAGAACTAGAAATCTTTTAGCCGAGTTCGAATTCCAGTTGAATTCGTTGCATTCACTTACGTGCTAATACCATTAGGAAAGGTATTAATCCGTCTCTTCCCTCCAGTTATGGATTAAATAGCAGTACAGATTTGGTTCTATAACCTTGGCTGGTAACCAATCTAATGCAGAAAGTAATGGCAACCTACTGCGAGATAATCTTCTGCCCAGTCAGTCATGTCTCTTTCGAGACATGATCGCCCAAGCGAGTATCCCCTATGGCACTGAATAGACACACACACACACACGATTATACTTTAATACTTGAATGCCACATAAACAAACCAGAATTATGATACACATGAATTATACACACGGACATTGCTTGACAAGAGAAATGCATCTGTTTAACCAATGATAAATAAACAACTCAAAAATTAAAATATAGCAGAATTTTCTTTCTTTTCCGTTTTCTTCACCATATTTAATTCTCTGGTGAAGCTTCAATAAAAGCGAAACCTGTTAGATTTAAAAACGTTTCCCTTTTGTTCTTTATCCTATCATTCTGTCGGATTCCGATCCATATTTGATATGTATTTTATCCCAATTTATTAAAACTTTCGGACACCTGAAGAAGGCCAGAGAGTACAATGGTTGAAACGTTGTAACAATGAAAATAAAAGTGAAAGCATTAGTTCAACTGTAAATAAGATAATCATCATTCCAGAAATTCATACAGAAAACAGCAAATTAATTTTAAGGATATAATACATGTGTAGGAGAATCAATAACTTTATAGCCTGACATGTTTTTTAGCTGAATTTCGATTGGAAACTTTCACTTTCATTAGAGCGATGCGATTAATAGTCACCACTGCGTTAAGTGCCTTGACAATGAAGGAATTTATCTTGTAAAAAAAAAATTCTTATGTAAAAATAAAATCATTTTTACATAATTACGCTACAGAATTATTGATAGCGTCGTAGTAAGTGCTCCATTATTGTGGCCTCGTTCCACACCCATTCATATGTAATGAAAATAATCTTGAGTCTTATTTTTTTAATGCCAAATCCCCTAAGGACGTAGGCGATCAAGGCTCTCCGCAGATTTTTTTTTCTTTATTATCTGCGAATTGCCATGTTTTTTTAGGAAACATAATGGCTTGCGGTTGCCTATGTGCGTTGCGGTGCAGTGGATATCGGCTTGGAACGAGAAATCGGAGAGCCGAGTTCGAATTCTAATTGAATTACTTGCATTAACTACCTCAAATACCCTTGAGAAAGGTATTAATCCGTCTCTTCCCTCCAGTTAGGGGTTAAATAACAGGACAGATTGGGTTCTATAGCCTTTGTCGGTAACCAGTCTACCGCAGAAAGTAATGGCAACCTACTGCGGGATAATCATCTGCCCAGTCAGTCGTGTCTCTTTCGAGACATGATCGCTCAAGCGTGTATCACGTGTGGCACTTAATTAACTAATCCAGGTCTACCTTGCTATTTAACCCGTAGCTGTGGGTAGAATAGACGGATTTCCATCGGCATTAGTGCGAAAGTGAACGCAACAAATTGTAAATATCAGTATTGTATATATTTTTGTGTCAAAGCATATAATAATAATAATAATAATAATAATAATAATAATAGTAGAGCAAAAACATGTATATGAGTGTTTAAATCAGATTGTGTTTAAGATATAATGATTACTAAAGCATGCTACATTTTAGATAGCTAAAATGTTTGATTACCAGTTTCGCGTTTATTCCAAAAATTATGAGCGATATTTTTATGGGAGAAAAACAAGGGAATTATAAATAAATGGTGCGATGGATAAATTGTCTAGATCACACATAAATGAAAACAACGCTGACATCTCATTTTAACAGATATACAGGTTGCGATGGATGAATTGTCATCTAAATGATGTCAAAATAAAAATAACACTGACATCTCATTTTAACAGATATACAGGTTGCGATGGATGAATTGTCATCTAAATGATGTCAAAATAAAAATAACACTGACATCTCATTTTAACAGATATACAGGTTGCGATGGATGAATTGTCATCTAAATGATGTCAAAATAAAAATAGCACTGACATCTCATTTTAACAGATATATTTACCAAAAAATATCTTGGAAATACTAAAGAGTAAATTTATTGAATAAAACCGCCACTGGCATCAACCACCGTCCCCGACGACTTCGGAATCTTCTGTAACTCTTTAAAACTGGTCTCCTTGTTTAAGTTGGTGAATACTGCCATAATTCTTGTCTTCAGTATTTGTCTAAATTTCTGAGATGAGGTAGTATTTACACTATTGTCCTCATCAATAGTCCGAATAATGTAAACAGTTTCTGTCTTCAGTTCATCTTTTTGTGTTACAAGGAGTCTTGTTGGCCTCGTGTTCAAAGAGAATTGCAGTCTGGGGGGGGTTAGGTGGTCGGATATAAGGGGTGATGTGTTTGCACAAAATTGACTGATACCTGACTGGGTTCTTCTAGCAGCCACCCTTTTTACCCAGTGTCGCACTACCTCCTCAAGTGATTGATGTGAGCTTCCGTGTTGAGTCGGAGGCCCTGTGGGAAGATGAATGGAGGCATAATAACGTCGCCGTCACTAGTGTCCACTGGATATATCATCCAACCTTTACCGAATCTCTGCTCTATCCTCAGACTGACACCCATACAAACTGAAATGTTTGTATTGGATCCTCCGGCGTGAATGCCAAGCAGTACAGCATGTCGTTTCCAAGTTTCTGCCGGAGTGAATTGCGTCATTGCACTCGTTCACTGACAGAAGGTGCCCAACTGACCCTACTTTACCATGCAGTCGACAACATATAAACAATGCGCATGCTCAAAATATAAAATAGTGCCAATTTACCCGTCGCAAACTTATCTCTCTCTCATATAATTATATATATATATATATATATAAAGAGAGAGAGAGAGAGAGACAAGGATAGACAGATATATATATATATATATAGAGAGAGAGAGAGAGCGAAATGTTAAGTCAATGATACTAATCAACAACAATCACGTTTCTTTTGCATTAATGTATAAAACAAACTTACGCAAAACACGTACTGCTATTTAGTTATTCCGTCGTTGTCGACATAAATAGGAGAACTCATGCCAGAATACGTTTTTCGTCAGTTCCCAAGTATTATTACGTGCATATATATATATATATATATATATATATATATATATATATATATATATATTAGTCGGCCCGAAAACTTATATACATATGTTTTCGGGTCGACTAATTTTGTTAATCAGAATTAATGACCAAACAGAATTTTTATGAAAGGATTGATTAAAGAAACAATATGCGAATTCTGTTAAAATTCGGAGAAAATATCTAGAACGGCGTACAAGTTTCACGCTTTAAAGTTATTGTCTTCCCAGTCAAGCTAAGGACTTTTCAGTACCACTCTGTATACTATATATAATTTATGACGGTTTGGATAAAGACCAACGAAAAGATTTACATACACACACAGTTATATATTAAACATACCTAGAATATAAAACGACTACTCTATGCTATACACACATTGATTATATATCACTATATTGTGTATTTGGACAGAAACATTTCTTTTACGCATCTTTCGTTAAATATGCCATATATATAATTAAATTTGTTTTTTTATTTAAAATTAATTTCATTTACAACACGGAAATTTTTGTTTCGAGATATTACCTCGTCATCAGGCAATATTGACTTATTGTCGTGAAAATGATTTACATTTAATATATATTTCGAAAGTCAGCCGATTAAATTAAAATATTTAAAAGCACTACTTTACATATGTATTGAGCATTTTTAATACAATTGTGGACTGATCTAATTTGATTCTGACCAATAACTAGTTAATAAGATGTGTGTGTGTGTAAAAATATACTCAGTTATGATCTGAGATTAAATTTAAATATATATATGTGTGTGAGAGAGAGAGAGTACATTATATAAAATAACTTCCGTATAATATAAGAATTATAACAAAAATCATGAAAAATGAATACTCTATAAAATTAATTCTCTACGCTATATAAAATCATTTTCTACATTATAGGTACATAATTAATATAAAATGAATTCTGTTAGACACACACACACAAAAGAAAGAGAGAGAACTGCCCTTAAATTCGCAGTAATTATTTGAACACTAGCAGTGTTTTAAGCCTTTACACAATTCCAACAAGTTAACTTGATGACAACTATAATAACCAACACCTTCCGGCTTCAGTCCTGAGCCGCTCATTAAAAGTAGGCCATTCTATTTGTAAGAGATCTTTTTCAATTAGCTTTATATATATATATATATATATATATATATATATATATGTTTTACATCGCCGAAGAAGCAATTTGAATTGTTGAAATGGCTACACGATTTCGGAAAAAAAATTATATATGTAAAGCTTAATTTGCACACAAAATGTCTGTTTTTAGCCAACTAGTTCAGTCTAATTCAAGTTAAAAATAACGTGACGAGTCAAATGTTCTGTATCAAGTTTTTTTTTTAACACGCAAGATACAAATCAGTTTTTAGGACAATCTGCTAAGAGCTTAGAAAACAAAATGAGAAAAAAAAACAAAAAAACTAGGAGCTTTGTGTATCAAACAATAAAATGTATGTCATCTTAAATCAAGCAATCTTTAAAAAAATATTGTCACTAATTTTATTAAATAAAAAACCAGGAAAAAAAAAATTCATTTAAACAATACAACACCGATTAAATTTAATTTATTCGTGTATTTCCTTAAAAATATATTTATCAGACAATTTTTACCAGGATTTTTAATAATTTTACTTTTTCTTTTAACTGCAAAAAATAATTTTTCCATATTTTATTGTTAAGCAATAAGCGATATGCAATATTTATTTGAATTAAGTAATGCTATCTGTTTTTGAATATGCTATTTCTGGTGTCTCGATTGTTGACAGATTTCTCGAAGACACACTATGCATATAAATATATTAATATTTATTAGATAAAATATTTTACAGTTACACGCTACGTACTGAAAGAAAAACAGTTGTCAGAATTAACCTTTCGAAGCTCTTAAAACCTGCGATGTTCAAGTCACTAAAACAGGACAAAGATGAAAATTACACACAGAAATATTTAATTAAACAAAATACTATTTAAACAGGAAGTTGCTTTAAAATACTATTTAAACAGGAAGTCGCTTTAACTATTGATGATCAACTGTAGAAATATTCCAATTATTATTGTTAACGGTAATCATTTTTGTTGAATCGAGTCATTATTAATTATCTATTTTAAAACTGTCGATTGCTGCAGAAACAGTGGTGACTAGGACGGACAAAAAATATAAAGGAAAGAAAAACTAGACAGTTACCCTGTTTTATTTTATTTTTAGTTTTCCTTATTTAATGTCGACAGTAGAAACAGCAACAACAAAAAAAGTTTGGAATAAAGAAAAGAACGAAAAGAAAGAAGAAAAATATAATTCTCACTAGTTTTGAAGAAAGTGGACTAACTATATGTTTTTTGTTTAGTAAGCCGAATAGGTAGATAGACAGTTAAAATGCTGTCATCAGACGTACACGCGGTAATGATTTGTTTTTCTTCTTAAAATGTTAGCACAGATTTTGAAATGCACAGAAATAATTTTAATTAATATGAAAGAGTTTTATTGTCTGGTTATCAAACGATAAATTTGACAATCTACAAACAAATCAGGCCAATATATATGTGTCTGTGTGTGTGCACGCGCGTGTGTGTAAAATTTCAGATAAAATATATTTGTAAAAGGACACTAAAGGGGGTGGAAAAAAAAACTCTTAGGCAACACGTTTTATAAAATCTCTCAGAGGATGTCGTGTAAGATAAGTTTTCTCTTTGGTCTTTATATAAATTGTATTTTGGGGAAGCAATCTTCCTCTACATGTTTTACTGAAAATGACTGACAAGGTACTTCTTTTAAGTTGATTATCATTATTATTAGATGTGTGCCAACAAGAGAATTTCTTTTGGACAAATTGTTAAAATGGTTGTTCGTTCTGCGAGCTTTTTACACTATCAGTAATTTACATTTACAAACGTCCAATCAAAAAATTCTTGAGTAAACAAAAAAAAAGTTAAATTAACTCAAAACTTTCGGAAACCTTTGTATAATTTCTGCATACATTCTGTTCAATATATCTTGTTCGCACACAAGAAAAGAAAAAAAAAAAAAAAAAAACAAGAGTGAATAGTTAACAGGAGTACCCTGTTAGTAATTTCCAACACATTTACAATTAGTAATAATAATACATCTTTTCTTAGTGTCTGGTATATTTTTTACTCTAGTCTACTGTCAACGTATAACCTAAATTTTGAGTATAATATTTCAAAACAAAATTGAAATTCGTTATTTCAAAGGGTAAATACTGTATATAAGACGAAAACATGCTTGTAAATGTTAAAATTAAAATCAATCACAGCTGACCTTTGTTTGTTAGTTATATAATTATTATTTTTTTATCATTTTATGAAGTATAGAGAGTTTAGAGAGAGCCATAATTGTATGTGTCTGCCATTAAACAAATATTTCCCATAAGCAATAACTTCAGCTTCAGAGAAAAAAAAGTGGAAACAAACAGTCGGTTGTGAATTCACAGCGAGAATAATCAACTTTATAAAGTTTTAAAGAGTGAATTGGAAATAGAAACGAAAAAGAAACGGACTTGTAAACTTGTTAGTTTGTGTTTTAGTTATTTCTTCCTCAAGTAATGAACATACATAAATAACTAAATGGTACAGGACTCCTACTTATGTGCGTGTAGTAATTTAATATAAATTGACCAACGCTACAGAAGTTGACATACTTGTGCGCACGCTTGTGTGAGTGTATATAGCCTCGTAAAAAAGTGTTGGGGGGTGGATCTTGAAACGTGGGAATATTTGCGACTTCAGAAACAGTCGGGCATCATTCTAAAGTTAAAATCAGACTTGAGGAGAGTGAGAGAGAGAAACTAAAAAATATTATTAATAAGATATTAATTCCATATATACGAGGGTATAAATGTTTGTCGAAACGTAAAATACATAATCAGTGAACACTCCAAATGAACACAGCTAGAGTTCCAGTTGTGATTAGACACAAACACTATTTAGAGACATATCGTATTTTAAAAAGACACCCAAACATATATATATATATATATATATATATATATATAAAACTTTCAAACTTAATATATATAGAGAAAGATATTGTGCTTACTTCGGCGTTTGAAAAAAAAAATCATGAATTTATATTACTGTTCTCTTTATCGTCGTTAAATATTTTGAAGAAGAAAAAAAAAAAACAATTATCGTTCCTGGCATGTCACAATGATGGAAAACAAGAGGTGTGGAAATGAGCTCTTGAGCAATTATTATTTCTGTAATTATTACCTAGGTATTAATAACTGTATAATAAACTGTTATAGCACACCCATTGCTAACCTTAATAAGGACAAGAAATTATATATATATATATGTATAAATTCGATTTAAATCTCTATAATTGTTATCTCCGTCAAAATTCGATGTCCATCGCAGTAGATCTACACAATGCATCATTGTGTATGTAACTTTGAAAATACTTTATATATATATATATATATATATATATATATATATATATAGCTTAGAAGAAAACCAATAAATAATTATCCAAATGTTGGAGAATTTTTGTCTTTATTTTCAACTGAAATTAAAGCAAAAATACGACGTTTAGAATGGTTAATGATTAAACATAATAGACATTCATTGTCTCTTAATAGAATATGTTTAGATATATAGATATAGATATGTGTGTGTGTGCGCGCTTGCGCTCTCGCGCGCACTGAGTACGATGGGTAAATTGCCATCATCATGCGCGTTGTTTGCTTTTGAGGACTACATAGTATAGTTGGGTCAGTTGGGCACACTCTGGCAGAAAAGGAGCACCATGGCGCAATTCATTCAGACAAAAAAAAAAAAAAAGAACGATATGTAGTACTGCTTCTCATTCACAACTGAAGCTCTAATAGAAACAATTGAATGTGTTTCGGTCTCAATCTGAGGACAGGGCATTCAGAAAGAATTGGATGAGATTATATATATATATATATATATATATATATATATATATATAATCAAAATGACCGTCTTTGGAGTGATCAGTAATGATAATGACGTTATGACACCATTCATTTTCCCCACAGGGCTTCAGACTCGCCAAAAAGGTATTCATTGAGTGCCTTGAAGAAGTAGCGCTAAACTGGGTCAAGAGGGTGGCTGCTGAAAGACTATGTTTAGTAACAGGACTCTGCACCATGCTACACAAGCAGAAGAACCCAGTAATAGCTGTTAAACAAGTCCTGCAAGCACATCACCATCTGACTCTCCAAAACTGCACCCCATTGCGTGGGCGTATTCGAGCGAAAGACCCAAAAAACTCTCTCTAAAACCAAAGATAAACTGAAGACAAGAATTATGATAGCTTTCCTCAACTTAAAAAAGGAGACTATCAAGAAGAGATGTCGGAGATTCCGAAGTGGTCTGGAGACCGTGGTTGAAACAAATGACGAATTTATTGAATAAATTTTCTCAAGTATATCAACATATTTTGTGTAATTAAATATATCTGTTTAAATGAGACGACAGTTTTTTCTTCATTTTTATGTAATTTACACGACAAATGATCCATCGAACTAATATATATAATTTTGTTAATACAATGGTTTATAAAACATTATATTACTACAGAAAAATTTTCATGTTTCAGAACAATACTGTTCATCTTCACTTGACATTTTAAAATAAACGGTGAAAATTATTTATTTAGAAAATAAGATGAATTCATGTTTATTTAGAAAATTAAGGAGTGGTAGTTGGAGGAAGTTGAACAATATGATTGTAGGTGTGTCAATATTGCTCAATCAAAATTGAGAATTAGGTTGAACTATGGAGTTGAAAATTTGGGTCGCGAAAAGGTACAAAGTAGAATAATGACAAGACATGACACTTAAATTTTGTCTAGGTAAGCTGGGACCATACATTATTCAAAGGGGTAGGCTGGGACCATACATTATTCAAAGGGGTAGACAATTTTTAACACCTAGTTGGAGTTTTTTTTTTCTTTTATTTAATTTTGTACTACTTCATCAATTAAAGGGATTGGGTTGTTTCTGTTAAAATTAGAACTAAGTAATTACGGTATACTAAAGTGTATTGGGGTCAAGAAAGCCAAATAAGTATTGCGTGGGTGATTTATTTTAGTAAAATAATTTTTAAGTAATATTAGAGCATAAGATTTAAATGTAATTAAATTTTAGAGGAAAATATGTTCGATGTTTACATAAAACCGTCAATTTATTCCTACGATTCAGTAGTACTTTATTTTTTAGGGAAAATCTGCAGCATTTCATTTAGGCAGAGAGGGCAAAGGTCAGAGAATGATTTACAGATTCTTTTTTTTTTCCAGAATTTTCCATTTTAATACATATATATATATATATATATATATATATATATATATATATAGTACTCTGAAAAAGTAAAAGTATTAGGACAAGAACTAGTTTATCTTTTATGAGGCATCAAAATAAAATTTAACCCCCCCTATCTTAACACTTTTGCACACTACCGGTAGGGTGCAAAAGTATTAGGACAGGGTTGATTTTCCTGAAACCCCCACTGAATCTCAAATACAGGGTGAAAAGCCAAGTAAATTGCTAATAAATATTGAATATTTAAAACTAGGTGTAAAAGGAATGTATTAAAAAGAAGTTATATTTAATTTTTCCTATTTTCTATTAAACAAGTTATGTTCAAACTATTGAACATCTTTGGGATATTTCGGATGAAAAAAATTGATAAATCTAATATTACTTTGCAAGACAATCTTTGGGAACAAATACAAGCTGCTTGGCAGGCGATACCATTAGATACATTGAAGAAACTTGTGATGTCAAATGAAGGCTGTGAGCAAAATACTAAATGCTTAGTTTATTTTGTAACAAGTATATTTATCTTGTAAAAGCAAATAGAATTACTTTAATTAAATTGTTTATTTTCTATCAATATACCTCATAAAAGATAAAATATAGTTATTGTCCTAATACTTTTGCACAGTACTGTATATATATGCAAAAAGAAAATCTAATATGTAGCAATAATGCTAAGATATGTTAGAATAAGCACTATAAATAAATATATACTTATTTTTGTTCCCATGCGGTTAGCAAACTTTGTTATGAGAACATTTTTACATGTGCAGCGATTTCGATCCTCATTGGGCACCCCTCTTTCGTAGTCTAATGCCTAGTCAACATCAACGCAACCAAGAACGCGAGAGCACTCGCACTATATACGAGGGGTGCTGAAATGTGCTGAAATTTTATCAGCTTGGACACAAGCTGCCCTTCTTCAGAAAAATGAATAAAATTCTTGTATTTTGATTGATTTTAGAAAATGGTTCTAATCGAGAACTTTTCAGCACCGCCTCGGATAAATACGTTCGACTTGTTATATTACATAAAGCGAAAATGAATGTAATTGGGTCATTCAATATATTAAAAAACTAAAGGTCACTTCGACGTTGTGTTGCAACTGTTAGCGAAACCTGTCTCGTTACATCAATTACGAGTACGACTGACTAGTAAGGTTCGCTCCTCATTGTGAGCTCCACACTTTCGGCCTTGTGCCACATCTAAGCTACGATTAGAAAATCCAATATTAAAAAAACGAAATGGTAACAACATAAATTTAAAAATAAATTTTTTCAAGCACAGTGACCGTGGGAATTTTTGCTGTAATTATTTTATTGGGATATGTGGGCAAGTTGTTGTTGTTGTTGTGGTGGTGGTGATGAAGATTATTATTATTGTTTTCATGCTAGGATATTTCGAAAAAGAGTAAAAATTTCTATTCAGCTTGTGTGTAGTAAGTAATAAGTATGTAATAAAAATAAACAAATTGAAATTACATATTCTTGCTTGAAATAAAAATACACTTTCTAAAAGTGCTAAGATAATTTGCTTTTATGGATTAAAAAGGATAACTTAATCTTAACTGACGTCCAGATAAGTTTCCAAATAGGGTTGGGTAGGTTAACTATCGAAAGGGAGATATGGTTTAAATTTGTGAAATGGGATAGGCGGTAAATATTCTAAAAGTTAAATTTAAAAAAAAAAAAATTTCGCATTTGCGTATGATTAATCAGAGCGTAAGTTTCTCACAAAATACAGATACAGATGTATGTGTATATCTCATAAAATAAGTACAGTCTCAATTCCTAAGATTTTAAATAAAAATAAAAGATTGTGTCAAAAAACTTGTTAATGAGATTTATCTTCAAATTAAAAAGTCAGTTAAGTGCCATACGTGATACACGCTTGGGTGATCATGTCTCGAAAGAGACATGACTGACTGGGCAGAAGATTATCCCGCAGTAGGTTGCCATTACTTTCTGTGATTGACTGGTTGTCAACCAAGGCTATAGAACGCAATCTGTTCTGTTATTTAATCCATAACTGGAAGAGACGGATTAATAAATTTCCCAAGGGTATTTGTGCGGAAGTGAAAGCAAAAAATTCAACTGGAATTCGAACTCGGCTCCCCGATTTCGATATTCACTGCATCACAACTTGTCTGTGAAACTGCATTTATATGGAATTCGGATAGAAGACATTTACCCCACCCCAACCTGAAGTTAGAGAAAGGATACGGATTTACATTACAATAATTAACAAGAAAATAAAAATATTAGATTTTTTTATAACATAGAATAAAACAAATGAGTAAGTTGTTTTCTAGTTATCCTAAACGTTTGTCCTCTTTAAAATGTTTTTTGTTTTATATATATATATATATATATATATATATAGTTTTCAGTTTAAAGAGAGAGAAATATAAAATGTTTAACTATTGTTATCGTTTAATTTTATTTGTGGATTGCTCAATTTATATTGAACACTTTCATTACAAAGAGTGTTTTTGCCTTAAAAAACATTATCTTTCAGAAATACACTGTTCGACCTTTCGCTCTGGGAGACAAAAGACAGTCTTTGTTGCTATATATAAATATTCTGGTGGTCGCTTAAAGTCTCCATGCAGAGTTGATTTCTATGTCCGCAGTTTATCTGTCATTATATATACATATACATACACGTATAGATGCATGCATATATATATATATATATATATATATATATATATATATATATATTACTAATTATATT
>JBBBDQ010000284.1:6267500-6302500 GCA_037127315.1 Ascarosepion bandense | reverse complement strand
TAGATATTACACACACACACACATATATATATATATATATAAATATAGATATTACACACACATATATATAGATATTACACACACACATATATATATATATAAATAAATATAGATATTACACACACACACACATATATAAATATATATATATATAGAGAGAGAGAAATATTACACACAGACATATATAGAGATATATTACACATATAGATAGATATAGACAGAGTTATTACACACACACACACATATATATATGTATGTATGCACACACACACATTATATATATATATATATATATAAAGATATTACACACACACAAACATATATACATGCATAGATATTACACACACACATATATGTTTAGATATTACACGCACACATATATGTATAGATATTACACGCACACATATATGTATAGATATTACACGCACACATATATGTATAGATATTACACGCACACATATATGTATAGATATTACACGCACACACATATGTATAGATATTACACGCACACACATATGTATAGATATTACACGCACACACATATGTATAGATATTACACGCACACACATATGTATAGATATTACACGCACACACATATGTATAGATATTACACGCACACACATATGTATAGATATTACACGCACACACATATGTATAGATATTACACGCACACACATATGTATAGATATTACACGCACACACATATATGTATAGATATTACACGCACACACATATATGTATAGATATTACACGCACACACATATATGTATAGATATTACACGCACACACATATATGTATAGATATTACACGCACACACACATATATGTATCGATATTACACGCACACACACATATACACACACACAGATATTGCACATACACCCATATATATATATAGAGAGAGAGATAAACATTACACACACACACACACGTATATATAGAGAGAGAAAGAGAGGGAGAGATATATATACACATATGACCATCAAAATTTCTAAATGAAGCCACCGAGAGTGTGTGTGTGTGTGTGTGTGTGTGTGTGTGTGTGTAAATATTCTCAGATGAAGTGTTTCTGCAGAAGAGACAAAATTATTATTAAAATGCGACAAGAGGAAGCGATAAAATCCCTCAGAGGACGAAGGCATCCGCTAAGTACAGTTTTTCCTCTTGAGCCTCTTATACACACACATAGATAGATAGAGATAGAGATAGAATAACTGCAAATAATTAGTAACTAGTTGCACTATTAATAACCATTATCTTCTATGTTTAAAAATAAATATCTGTGAAATGCACTTCCATAGTTAACCATTTTAATCCCATCACCCCAGTCTTTTTTTACCTGTCCTTCCATAATTCTTTTTGTCTGGATAAATCTATCCCATTCATTGTTGTGAGGAATTTGGTCTGAAGAGCGGTCTGTAAGCTCCGCGAAATAAGCTATTACCAATGGATTATAAAAGCATCCAACTTATTTTCATATGAATTTATTTGCCTTTCTATTCCAAATAATGTTCTAGCTATAACTCCAAAAAGGATAATTTCATTTGAGGTCATAAAATTAAATTCAGTTTGCAATCATTACCGTTCATTAGATAAAGGTATAAAATCTTTCATATGACAAGTTTGCTTAGGGTTTAGCGATTCATGACAGTATTTTGAAAATATATTTAATCTGCAGAAAGCTAGTCAAATCCACTGGTTGAGTATTCCTTCAAAATTATTACCACTAGTTCGGTACCTGTCGCTTTGCTGTTGGCAAGAAGACGATCACATTTCGAGTCTAAATTGGTTGTCCATTTAAAATACATTTATTACCAGTTTAAATACAGGAGCCATAAAAAGACTTCAAAGGGTAACATTTCCGTTTAATATGTTCCATTTATCCAGGTTGTTGTCAAACAAAGAAAGAAAATGAACTCTTTCGACACAGAGATGTCATTCTTTATTCAAATTGATGTATGTATCCATGTTTGCATGTAATTCAATTACCAAAAAAGTCAACAGAAAATTAAAAGAAAATAAAAATTAAAAAATAAATCTACTTATTTCTGAATAATTTTCAAAAAGTTCAATAAGATTTTATAATTTTTGAGTTTTTTTTAGGTTTAAAAAAAATATTTTTCTGACAGCCAAATTTATGATTTTATTATTGCTCAACCCAGGGTAAAGGTCGAGTAAGATGTGAATTTTTACTCCCAAACTCAAAGTGTGTGTGTGTGTGTGTGTGCGT
The DNA here is from genome assembly GCA_037127315.1 of Ascarosepion bandense. Lineage (NCBI taxonomy): Eukaryota > Metazoa > Mollusca > Cephalopoda > Sepiida > Sepiidae > Ascarosepion > Ascarosepion bandense. The sequence goes on along the minus strand of JBBBDQ010000284.1, from coordinate 6,300,270 downwards.
GCGCGCGCGCGTGCATGTGCTTGCGAGAAGAGCATGTCATTCACCCAAAACAAAGTCAAACGCATATACACAACAAAACGTAAGTGCATGCAAAGTCATACGCAGGCAGAATCAGTTCTCTTAAGTATAGATTGCTTTGATCAGCATTGTTTATCGTTTTAATTTCTTTCTCTGACCTCAAAACGAGTTTCAAACCGGAGAAAAATATCCCTATATAAGAAAGATGAAGTAAAAACATACGCTTAGCTAAAAAATATAATCTTCAAGACTTTAAGAAAAAGAAATTTATAAAATAAATAAATAAATAAATAATGAAAAATAAGGTCGTTTCCTCTCCTTCCCAGCCACCCTGAATTTTCTCGCCTTCTCTCATTCGTGTGACAATAAACAGTTGAACGAACGAATAAAAACGACAGTTAGTGTGTGAATGCTAAAGAGAGAGTATCATACGCGCTGGGAACTCAATGTAGCCTCTGTGGTCTCCCCTAGTTACACACACACACACACGCACACACCAAGCACTGACTAAGAATTCAAGATTTGACGCCCGGAAGAGGTCATGAGACCTACTTTCAAACGAAAATATCGCTTTTCATTTAATCCGTGTCAGCACGCACTACCCATAGTTTTCATCCAATTTTATTGCTTATTTCACTCGTTCTGATGGTTGAGTTACACGTGAACACATTAAAATAAATTTAGTTTTTACTTGTCATATTTTCAAAACGAGATAAAACGCGTTAATTCATTAAATACTTTACAGTTTTACAACCAAAACCGACAGATTGTTTTAATAAAAATCCTCACCTCACTAACCAAAATCTGACAAGAGATCAGAATGCTATTATTTTATTTTATAACCATTTCCCGGATAAACGAGATCAATAGGAATATTCTAATTAATATTTAATAGTTAAAGAAACTAAACAACTGAGAAAAAAAAAAAGGAATTATTTAATAATTATCTGAAATGGAATCTATAGAAAGAAAGGAAATAATAGCGATGATATACAAACAAAAAATTTAGATGCGACGGAGATGATAGCTAGATCTGAGAGATAATATATAGCTAGAGAGATAGATAGATAGTTACACTGTATATTGAGGTGATAGATAGATTGTAATGTACAGAGAGAAAGAAATATATTTCAAAATACGCAAACAAAAAACAAACTTAGGTTTTTCAGAAAAAAACCCGAAAAAAAACGAACGTCTGATCAATGTCCTTAATTTCAATTCAACATTTTAGTAATGTAAATGATTTTTCTGCACACAAAAATCTAAATCTATATATATATATATAAACATTTAACTCTGACGAGAAGGAACCTTGATTAATTTATAAAAGTAAAACAATGTATTGTACGACAAAATTATGACTGTTTCAAATACATTAGAAAATATGGGCCTGGGAAAATTTTTGTTGCGAGAATTAGGCAGCTCGATTGAAGACTAAGAGGTTGAAAAAAATGTATTTTCTGAGGTTTCATGCGATAGTTGACTATAAGCTCAATGCATACACCCAAAAAGACTGATCGCATATGACCAAAGGACGCACTTATAGGCCCACACGATATATAACTACTACACTTTACATAGCTAACTTTTTTTTATATAGAGGGAGTGACTGAGCGACAAATTCAGCCTTTTATATTTATTTATTTTTTTTAATAAGTTACCCTCATGAATTAAGATAGACACTTATCTAAAAAGAGTTTAAAAAGGTGTGTTTGCGCGTAAGTAGTCGATATAAATAAGAACAAATAATTGAAATTCAGCTTAAGGCTGAATATTGGGCTGACTGATTCAAGAAAAAATATAAAAGTATAAAACGAACGATTAGATTATCGGTGTATATATTCTGGTTTTGGACCGAAGCAGCTTTAAAGCAGAGATCTTAAATTTACACTAAAGTTTAATTTATAGAGATGTAATTCAAAGTTTTACACTTACAGTAATAATAGAATAAAAAAATAATAAAGAATGCTAGTTTGTGTGGAGTCTCCAACGACCCCCCCTAATAAATAAAAGAAAGAGAAACATTAAAAAAAGAAGCTGTATAGATATGCTTTTTAGGCTTGTGACGATGAGAGAGGTATGTCTGTGGGGAAGTTAAATGACTATATATCGACCTAACCCAGATGTATAAATTAAAAAAAAAAAAAAACGGGTTATTACAAGAGAATTTGTACACGGCTACACCTTTTCAAGTTAAAGAATAGCTTCGCTGTGTACACAGAAGACATAGAAGAAGCAATTGCCCACTTTTAAAAGGTTTATACATTTTTTTTTAGCATGCTTATTTTTTTTAACTCAACTCAACATATGAGTAACTAACTCTGACAAGTTTGAAAGAGTTTAAAAAATAAATTCCAGTATAGAGACAGTTCTGAAATCAAAAGCGTTATAACATAGGAAGTAAAAAGGTTCAAGCTGTAGTGTAAACATTTAAAATTTAAATTTTAAAAAAAAGAAAAAATGTGTGTATTCGGGTGGGTATTATAATGTTTCTGTTTTGTGTTGTTTTTTTTTTCTTCTTTTTCTTTTTAAATGACTTACCGTTATAATGTTAGTGGAAGTACGTTGGTCGGAAGCTCCGTTGGATAAGTCCTTTGTAGTATTTTTTTTCTGATTTTTTTTCTTGCTATCCAATAACCTTCGGTATAATAAGATGGTATCTCTTTGTGACTGTTGACTGAGGCTTTGAAAACTGGGATCGTACCTTTGTAAACAGCCGTGGCTATGTCGTCTGTAGATGTCCACACGCCTTCGAAGTCGATCTACAACATCCCTACGACTCGGGGACAGAAGATCCCCCATGCTATCGTAAGCAGAGTGCTAAGAGCTCCGGGACAAGCCAGGCCGACAAAGAGCAACCACACCAGACTTATTTAGGAAACTCAACCGACGACTGATGGTCCCCGTAATGGTGATGATGCCGATGGTTATGGTGATGATGGTGATTTTACTACTGCTGCTGCTGCTTTTGGCTCCTACTACCTCTATTTTTACTACTACAACCACTACTACTATCACTACACGTACCTGCTAGTGGTAGTAGTAGTAGTTTTGGTGGTGGTTGTAGTATTTCTGTTGGTCGTGGTGCGGATTGTATTGGATGGTAATGTTTAAAACACAATGAAGATGGTGTTTATAAACCACTTTCGCGACAGGAACACTTCTTTGGGGGTTTTGTAGAAGACAACAGCATTAAATGAGATGACTAATATTTGTGACAAGGGAATTTGATTTTAAAAATGTTGCTGATGGTATTAAGTGGCGGTATTTATGATGATTTAAAAAAGCAATTAAGTTGTTCGTAGTCGTTGTAGCAATGTAGTGAGTGGTGTTAAGGGTTAGTTGGTGAAACACTACTAGTAGTTCGTTATTTGCTACTAAGAAACAGATTGAGGACAAGTAGAAAAAAAAATAAAAGTAAGGTTGAATTTTTGGGGAATAATAAAAAAACAAAAACCTTTAATTTTGCCTTTCTTTTGTTTGTCGAAATGTACTTTTGCTTTTAGTTTTAGCTTTGTATTTTGTCCGGTTTTTATACATTTTTTAGTTTAATAAAGTTTACGAAAAAAAAAATTATTTTTTCCGAAATAAATACAGAGAAAGAGTTAAAAAAAAACCAAAAAAAAACGACAGTACAAAAGAAAAATAAGTAAATATAGTTTGTTTTTAATTTTCTAATCTAAATTTTTTTAACGTTAGTTAGTACTTTTTTTAAAAATTTATCGTATAAGTTTTTAAACTAAAAATTAAACATTCAGGGGGATTGTCCGGTGTTTTGAATTTTTAGTTTTGTTTTTTTGTTTTAGAACCAACAACGAAACAAAATTCAACGAAAACAAAACAAAAAATAACCACAACTACCCCCACCCCCCCAAAAAAAACAAAGAACAAAAGCAACAAAAAAAAAACAATCAAAATATGTGACTAAAAATCACATATGTGACGATCTAAAGGTGTTGGTTGTTACACAATAATAAACAGGGGGTTAGAGAGAGAGAGAGAGAGAGAGAGAGAGAGAGAGAGAGAGAGAGAGAAGATGCATGTGTGATAGAAAGAAGAAAGAAGAGGTTTTTTTTTCATCAGTGCAATGAAAAAGAGAAGGCGTTATTATTCGACTTGCTCTCTCGCAAATGCATACTTACACACACACGTACATACGCATGCACTCATTATAAACGTAATCTCTCTCTCACACACATGCACATACATGCATACAGACGCATACATCCACACACGCACGTTCATTCAATCATTTTCATTCACGCCCGCTTATGTAACCAAACATTCGCAAATAGATAGATAGATAGATAGATAGATAGATAGATAGATAGATAGATAAGCAGGAAGAATAAAACAGATAGATAGATAGATAGATAGATAGATAGATAGATAGATAGATAGATAGATAGATAGATAGATAGAGTTAAAAAGATAAAAATGTGAAGAGTGTGAGATAGATAGATAGATAGATAGATAGATAGATAGATAGATAGATAGATAGATAGATAGAGTTAAAAATGTGAAGAGTGTGAGATAGATAGATAGATAGATAGATAGATAGATAGATAGATAGATAGATAGATAGATAGAGTTAAAAATGTGAAGAGTGTGAGATAGATTGATGATAGATAGAGAGATGTGAAAATAGATAGATAGATAGATAGATAGATAGATAGATAGATAGATAGATAGATAGATAATTGGGAAAATGATTAACTTAATTAAAATCAAGACCAACCAAAATATGGATCTGTGTAGATATGATGGTGTGTCTGTTTTTGTGTGTGGGGTGGGGTGTATGTGTGTGCTTTTAAACGCGCTCGAAAATTAACAGTCTGTAATTATCAATAAAATGCTAACAAAATAAAAAAGTTTTATACCTTTAACTTCACACTGACTTATCGATTTCCAAATGTAGAGAAAATAAAATACTAAAAAATATCGATAAAAATCCTTATTTATATCTTTTCTTTAAAAAAAAATGAATAAAAATATTTTTTCTTTTTTTTAAGTTTTTGTTTGGTTTTTTGTTTTATTTTTGTTTTGCGTTTTTTGTTTTTTATTGTTTTTGTTTTTTTTGTTGTTGTTTTTGTGAGTTTTTTTTTTTTCTACCGGTTGGTAAGTAAATTTTCTCTTACTTTAGTTTGGCCATTTCTGCTTTTTTACTCCTTTAATTATTTTGTAGTCGTATACTTCCATAAGTAGAAAAATATGTCAATATCTTCCTCGTTAACCTGTGTAGATTTTTTCTTTTTTCAATACATACATTTTGCTGTGACTTCACGTATATAGAAACATACATGGGTATTTGCTATAGAATAATCATAAAAATATCTTGTAAGTTTTGAATAGGTATTTTCCGTTCCTTTTCCTTGAAATTTATTTTATTTTTTTTTGTTTTTAATGTTATAGATTCTTGGCGAATTGTTATAATTTTTTATTATATATATATATATATATATATATATATATATATATATATATATATATATATATTGGTTTGTTGTCGAGGTTTCTTTTACAGTAAAGCAATCAAATGAAGATCTTTTCGCGTTTCCCACTTCTTAGGCACCCAGTTCGAATTGCGTTAGCCAACATCGCCAGCATCTTTACCACGCTCAAAGCACGGCTAATGTAAGCGTTGGGAGGAGTGTCTTCCCCTCTGCTAAAGTCAGGCTAGAACTTAACGCTAAAAAGAACTTGTGTCTGAGCGCGCGTGTGTATGTAGCACTGTGTTTTATGAGAGTCTGTCTGGAAATCTTTGCGAAAAAGATTACGTATGGCCACATTCATCCGTCTGGTCATCGCTTCTTACAGTGTATTGTAGCATTTTCGATGCAGTGCGTTTAAATATGATGTCTGTGTACGTTTTGCGCGTTAAGCATAGCCGCGTGCGTGCGAGTAAGGGACAATCTAATTTCTGGAATCAGCGTGATTGTCAGGTCTCTCTCTCTCTCTCTCTCTCTCTCTCTCTCTCTCTCTCTCTCTGTGAATTGTTATCCGATTTCATGACGATCTTAACACCTTACGTGTGTCAGGCCGATACTACTCAAGATTAGTACCAGGGCCCCATTTTCACCTCCACCCGGATCTATGATACAGCCTCGCGACAACTCTACCTAAAACATCTTAATTTTCATGAGGTAGTATTCATATAAAATATAATTTTTATTATAAACCAATTATGCACCATAAAGTATCATTTGCAATATGGGTGAACAATTCAACTACATAACTTTTTTTTTAAATTTAAAATACGTTGTATATCAAAACAAATTATAGACAAATCATTAATAGATAATCATTCTATGTTAAATAAATCAACAATGTTTTATGGCAATTTTTAACGTCATCTTCTTGTTAAAATGTTGAAGAATTTTAAAACATTCAACATTATGGATTTTCAAAAAATATTGAATTTTTTATAGTATTTTTTCGGGACTTAGCATGAACAAAAAAACAAATTCACAAATTTGGACAAAAAATGACGTCAAAATCGGTGAAAATGTTTTAACCTTTTCTAGTCAGTTGTGATTGGTTTAATTTGCAACGTATTTAAATTTACGTAGAAAAAAAAAAGAAGAAAATATTGGTTGGATAGCAATGGCCACAAAACACTGCCCCGACCCCCAATCAAGCTTGCGTCCCTCTCGGGGGGTTCGGGTTTAGTACTCGCAGGCCCTATTTGCTTACACAGGTGTTCAAATACGTTCTTAAGGGTAAAAAAAAAATGTGTTATCTACGCAAAACACACAGTCTGAAGTTGTAATTCCATGAGATTCTGTAGACTTTAGGAAGCGATGGAAATTGTTGTTTAACTCGTTTTCAAAATAAATTCTGCTTTACAAATTAGCAATAGACATTAGCTTCAACTTGGCAATGAACAACAATCATTAAAGGCTTCGCCGTCAAATTCTTACATCAAATGTTTCCTTTTCAGATAGCTAAACTTGTACACTATTATATTTTATATTTACTTGCTAAGCGCTCAGCACTTAGTGAGGATTGCATTCTTTTCAACAGAAAATCAATCTGGGTATCATATTATAATTCTGCTTATTCCTTCGATACAAAGTAAGTTTGTTAGCAAGTGCGTTACGCCTAACCATTACTCTAGATAAATAATGGACCATTTCGTTATGACTGCGAGGAAAGACGGAAGAAAAAGTATAATAGAGAAGCCGTTTGGTTTTATTTGTAAAAAAGAAAGCATACATCATTTCATGGAAAAATGCGCGCATGAAAAGTAATATCCTTAAGATTATATTAAACCTGGAAAAAAACAGGACAAGTTATTAAACCTGGAAAAGTAAAAGACAAGATATTCTAGTGAAGTAAAAAAAAAAATTTCTTACTTAAAATATTGCATTCAAATTTTATTTGTAGCTGCAATATTTTAAGCAAGAAATTTCTTATTTTTTTACTTCACTAGAATATCTTGTCCTTTACTTTTCCAGATTTAATAACTTGTCCTGTTCTTTTCCAGGTTTAATATAATCTTAAGGATATTACTTTTCATGCCAGCATTTTTCCATATAATCCATGATGTTTCCAGGAATTGCTATTAATTTAATTTAAATGTAATGCTGAAAACCGCATTCAAAAATATTAAAAAGAAAAAAAATTATATGCACTCGATTAAAAAAATAAAAAATTGATTATTTATACTTAATTCTGATAATCAGTTCTGATAAAATGATAAGTGATAAGCAAAGTTCGATTGACAAAATGATAAAAGATATCATCAGAATTTAAATGTTAAAAACCGCATTCAAAAATATTTAACAGAAAAAAGTTATAAAGAAAATTTATTATCAAAAGCATTAGTCACTCACTCACTTATGTACTTATGTAGTCAGTCTCCTTTTCGAACTTCACCTATTTTGATGTAACTTTTTTCTGCTGAAACAAAACTCTTTTCTTTTTTCTTTTTTTTCTTTTTTTTTTTTTCAAAGTGTAGCTGAGGAGGTTTTCTATCTAAGTCTGAAAACTTTTTGAAATTTGGTTGAGGACTGAATTAGTGGTGAAGCGTGAAAGTTGCTTCGATTCACTGAATGTCGGACTTAGGGATATATTTAAAGACTGCTGTGGTCGAATGAAAAGAAAGAAAGAAAGATTCAATAATAAGAAAGAAAAAAAGAAAGAAAGATTCAGTAATAAGAAAGAAAGAAAGAAAGAAAGAAAGAAAGAAAGAAAGAAAGAAAGAAAGAAAGAAAATTCAGTAATAAGAAAGAAAGGAAGAAGGATTCAGTAATAAGAAAGAAAGAAAGAAAGAAAGAAAGAAGGATTCAGTAATAAGAAAGAAAGAAAGAAAGAAAGAAAGAAAGATTCAATAATAAGAAAGAAAAAAGAAAGAAAGATTCAGTAATAAGAAAGAAAGAAAGAAAGAAAGAAAGAAAGAAAAAAAGAAAAAATTCAGTAATAAGAAAGAAAGGAAGAAGGATTCAGTAATAAGAAAGAAAGAAAGAAAGAAAGAAGGATTCAGTAATAAGAAAGAAAGAAAGAAAGATTCAATAATAAGAAAGAAAGAAAGAAAGATTCAGTAATAAGAAAGAAAGAAAGAAAGAAGAAAAGATTCAGTAATAAGAAAGAAAGGAAGAAGGATTCAGTAATAAGAAAGAAAGAAAGAAAGAAAGAAGGATTCAGTAATAAGAAAGAAAGAAAGAAAGAAAGAAAGAAATTCAGTAATAAGAAAGAAAGAAAGAAAGATTCAGTAATAAGAAAGAAAGAAAGAAAGAAAGAAAGAAGAAAAGATTCAGTAATAAGAAAGAAAGGAAGAAGGATTCAGTAATAAGAAAGAAAGAAGGATTCAGTAATAAGAAAGAAAGAAAGAAAGAAAGAAAGAAAGAAAGAAAGAAAGGATTCAGTAATAAGAAAGAAAGAAAGAAAGAAATTCAATAATAAGAAAGAAAAAAGAAAGAAAGATTCAGTAATAAGAAAGAAAGAAAGAAAGAAAGAAAGAAAGAAAAGAAAAGATTCAGTAATAAGAAAGAAAGGAAGAAGGATTCAGTAATAAGAAAGAAAGAAAGAAAGAAAGGAAGAAGGATTCAGTAATAAGAAAGAAAGAAAGAAAGAAGGATTCAGTAATAAGAAAGAAAGAAAGAAAGATTCAATAATAAGAAAGAAAGAAAGAAAGATTCAGTAATAAGAAAGAAAGAAAGAAAGAAAGAAAGAAGAAAAGATTCAGTAATAAGAAAGAAAGGAAGGATTCAGTAATAAGAAAGAAAGAAAGAAAGAAAGAAGGATTCAGTAATAAGAAAGAAAGAAAGAAAACGTGGAAAGGCATAACCAAATATATTAAAGTCACTGAATTTATTGAGAAACAAAGAATTCATAAAAATATAAAAGAAAAATATAAAATTTTTTTCATTGATTCTTTTTTCACGGCTTATCAACTCTTTGAAAGTTATTTAAAACCAGAAAATATTTTTGAAGTTTAAGATTTTTTTATTTTTGCAGAAAATAATGTTTTAGTGATAAATGTATTTGCTGGGGAGATTAAAGAAGAGGTGGATCCGTACCTTTTTTAAATGGTATTTGCAATATAATATAATAATATAACAAACCCAACGAGAATTAGAACTTGGCTCTTCAATTAACAATTCGGAACTATTATCCATTACATCACCGCACCCCCAAGCTTATAACACCTGGTATTCTCAAACGGTCACCCATCTAGGTACTGACCAGGCTTGACGTTGCTTAACTTCGGTGATCATATGGGAACCTGCGTTTCGAGTGATGTAACCGTACACCAAAGGAGAAGAAATTTGATTGATTAAGCGGCATATCAACATTGAAATAAAGGGTTCTGTTCGAAATTCCAACCACCTGAAGAAGACTGAAATGTACAACAGCCGAAACGTCTTGAATATGGCAATAAAGATGGAGACAAAAGTCCGAACAATGAAAATAATGTACAATTTTATGGCTTCAAATAAAATGTATTGTTGGTTATTTTGCAATAAAATTTATTTTTGTTAAATCTACGATATCTTTCAAACATACGCACCATAATGGGGGCGCTAGAGGGTGTCGTCAGTGATGTCATCGCGAGAATCACTAGGGGGTTTCGAGCCTTTCAACATCATACCCCCACTCACCGCGCCGACCCGACCAGAGATGATCAGTTTCTGGTCCACCCTCGATAAGCGCTTTCAGACACGAAATGTTCGTCATTATGCTTTAAGAATGTATTATTTTATGTATAAATAAATGTATTGCTGGCATCTCCACCATAAAAATTTATTTTTATACTTTCATAGTGTTTTTTTTTTTCGGGTGGGGGGATGACTATTTTCTCCGAGCTGGGACCCTAACATATGCAACCACCCCGGGTCAAGTCGAACCTAGGAACAACAGCAATTAAGAAGTGGTTCTGCGTTTCTCAAAATATTCCGATCAGAAGCATTGCTGCTTGATGGAATTTATCGTCATACTCAGGACAAAAAAGAGAAAAGGAAAACAGAGAAGGCGGTAAAGCTCTCGTGTGTTGAACGACTGCTTCAATGAAATAGAAAACCTTGTTAATTTTTAATCATTCAGTTTGTAGCCTTTTCTTCGAAGAACTTGTGATTATTATTGCTATATTTTGTCAAAGTTGTTACGCTGAAATATTTAACAATGCAATAGGTGTGTTTCCAAGTGTATTTTATAGTCATGGAAGTCGGTATTTACCCTAACCTCCCAACAAAGGCCGATTTTTACGTGGGACTTTCTGAACGCGTTCCTGGGACTTTTTGGGCTCATGTTTGCTTTTACCCAGACGAGATTCTGTTCTTCGGTATAGCCTCATATGAGTTACCAGACGAAACTTTGCCCTTCAGCATAGCCTTACCTGAGTTCCTCTTCGCCCCGAAGCCAACAGTCCGACTAAAGGTGAGTTTAGTTGTGGAACTCGCAAGGATTCTATTCAATCATTAAATTAAGCCTCATTGTGGTGATACCAACCGAGCAAAAGCGATGGACCGGATGTTTGCACCCTCACAACCAAAAAGCAAATGACCAAAACTCGACGGTGCGCAGCTGGCTTCGCGCTGATGTTCCGGTTGAAAAATAAAAATTAATTAAATATTAAATTTCAAGTTCGCAAGCCTACGCGACTTTTATGTATCGGTCAAGGGGAAGCCCAGAATCAAATACGGATGTGAATTCCCAAATGCTCACCTGCGATCCAAAAAGTCGAAATAAAAAGCCGATACAGAAATCACCCAGACAGACAGACCCAGACTTGAGAGAGAGGAGTGCAATCAGTATCCCCTTGACCTAAGTCAAGCGGCTACTATGCTCGCTTCCCTTCATCTCTCCTTACCTTCTTCCCTGTCTCAAAACGACTTACTGACCTAAGGAGCGAATACATCAAAGACATCCCTGACTCACGACGCTCCCACATTCCTAAGTATTAATTCTCTTTTCAGCATTTTATTGCCATGAACATTTTAACGTCCGTTGGACCTATACTTTAAACATTACTTGAAATGTGGCCTCCCTTTGTCTGTTCTATAAATACTTTCATACTTTCTATAAATACTGCTCAGACGAACTTAAGTCACTGATTCCTCCTCAACAGGTGTTTACTCGTGCAACCAGACTGGCAACTGGGTCCCACCCATTCACAGTCAGGTTAGCCAAATGCAGACGACAATTCTACTCCTGCAGCTTCTTCTCTCGCCCTTCCCGCCTGTAGAACTCGCTCCCGTATTCTTGCTTTCCTGACGGCTACAACCTCCAGAAATTTAAATGCAAAGTCAATACTCATCTACTAACCTCTGGACTCTAGCTCTCTCCCCACCCCCGTATAACCTTCCCTTTCTCTCCACCTATGTATCTGTCATCGCACCTGCTTTCTCAGCTTTCTATTGTTCCCTTCTAACTAGTTTGTACTCCTCACTCTTTTCTAATTAATTTTTTTACATTTATGTAGCCCCCTGCACATCAGTGGCGTTTCCGCCTTGCTCGGGGTGAAATGATTTAAAAAAAAATTGTAAAAACCTTAATTGATATATGCATATATAAAATGTTATTTTTCAACTCAAATTGCTTTTCTTGAATTATCTTTTTATGACTTATAGTGGGCTATCATCAACAAGGCCAAATTCCGTTAATCTGCAACAATATACACCTACCCTTCACTAGAACGGACTCCAACTATAAACTGGAAAAGAATGGATAACCCGCTATATGATCATTCTTTAAAAATTTTAACGAAAAATACCATAACATTTGCCAGGGTACTATCAGCTATTGTTATCTACTAAGGCTATCTTTTTTCTCTTTTATTTATGTTTTCTTTTGTTTTACAAGATCACTATAGCGACGCTCTTAAGTAAGATAACCCATGTTACTTGTGATTATATTATTTATAATGTTTAATGCATAGACAGTATTACTCGGAAACACTGTCAATCTGACTATGGAAAAATATAAATTAAAACAATGTCGTTTTTCATAAATTTCCTTCGAAACTACTCTCTTGGATGTATTCAAAATAACTCCAGAAGTTTTAAGAAAAGTCCATGAAAAATTCAAAACTTGGTTCGCACACGCTGATTAAAATTATTGAAGATTTCGGTGACACCTCACTCACTCACTCACTCACTCACTCACTCACTCACTCACTCACTCACTCACTATCTATCTATCTATCTATCTATCTATCTATCTAGCTAGCTAGCTAGCTAGCTATCTAACCCCAGGATTGAAAACAGACTCTCGCCGATTGGTGTTGACTTAAATGTCCTCTTTTATGTTAACATACGTTTTTACCTTTAAATATACTACTACAACTACTAATAGTATCACTACAACTCCTCTCGCCCCTAGTGTAGTATAGGCCACCGGTGACCCTTCTCTATCGACGAGGAAGTCGTCAATGATTCTGTAACTTTTCCCTTTTTACAGGTAGAGGTGCTGACTCTACACACGAGGTAACAGTCAGTTAAATGCCATACGTGATACACGCTTGGGCGATCATGTGTCTTTAGATCCAGAAGGGCAGATTTCCACAGTAGCTTGGCATTTCTTTCTGCGGTAAACTGGTTGTCAACCGAGGTTATAGAACGCAATCTTTCCTGCTATTTAACTCATAGCTGAAGGGCGAGGAGATGGATTAATACCTTTCCTGCTTAAGTGAATGCAACCAACTCAACTGGAGTTCAAATTCGGCTCTCCAGTTTCTCGTTCCGTGCCAATAATCATTGCAAAAAAAAAAAAATGCACACTCATGTCCGTAAATATTGCATGCCATAAAAATATCAGCGGTGCGCCGATAGCTTAGGGGTTGAATTTATGACTGATGCCTCATCAGCCAAGTTTCGATCCCGGTTAGAAGCAATCGAATGTCTAGCCACACTGAGGAGTATATATATATATATATATATATATATATATATATATATATATATATTATAAGAAAGTGAAAGAACACGTTGATTAAAAGCCACTGTTCAAGCATTTACTTTTATAAAGAATGCTCGATACAGAGTAGAGCTTAATATTGAAATTTTGTTAATATTGAAATATTGTTATCATAAAAGCATTATATCACTAGACAAGAAATTCATGTATGAGAACAATACTCTTCTTCTTCAGGTGATATGTTAAAATAAATGTTGAATATATATATATATATATATATATATATATATATATATATAAACTTACTTATAAGTGGAACTTTGTCTGTGTGTGTGTCTGTGTGTGTGTATCTGTTACCTATAGACACCGAAACGGCTGAACCGATTTTCTTGAAAATTTACACAGTTATACTATAAGCGTCTGCGTGTGTTCTTAGCTAGATTTTGTGCTGAAGTAGCCCCGATAAATATCGAAAATCGATAATCGGAAAAATCGGGTTATAGAAGGAGTGGTCCGATTTTAATCAAATTTGACACACTCATAGACAGAGGCATAAGAAACGATATTCAGAAGTTTCAAGGTTGCAGTTCTTACAATAGTGCAGAAAATCGATAATATATAGATATCTATATATAAAAGGCAAGATGTTTGTGTGTGTGTGTCTGTTTATCTGCCTATATGTCTGTATTTTTTTCAGACCTTTTATTTTAGTTTTTGCTTCTGGTTTGGCTCTAAGTAGGTATAATTGTAGTTCTTAGTCTCAGGCATAATACCATTTACTCAGAGGACTTATTTAGCATTCAAAATTCAGTTTACGACGAAAAAATCTTATTTGTTATATATACCAGAAAATCAAAATTTGACTTACATCCATTCATTTTTCTTTCAGTCTACGGTTTCGCTTTAACTGGAAACAACTATTGCTTTTTAGTCTTTCGTCCCAACGTCCAAAGAGTCTGTACTCCAGGACCATGGATTAATTTTAAAGCTTTCATTACACCCGAGCAACGCCGGGCTATATATATATATATATATATATATATATATATATAGACACTACCGGACATAATTATTAGGAACCCCTAGTGTTGTAAAAGAATTATGTATTTCATACTATTTTTTAGTATTTATTGCCAAGTGAATGGAAATAGAATGGTCTTTTTGGTAATACTGCACAATAGCATCTGCATCAAATGAATTTATAAATATTTAACCCATATTGCAGTTTCATCGATGAAAGAATGAAGAAAATTTAGTGTGATTCGGACGAGTTCATCTTTGCTTCTATGCCTTGCAAGATTTTGCAAAGTAATAACAGAAGCACCATTCTATTTTTATTTGGTAATAAATACTAAAAATAGTATGAAATACTAATTATTGTGCCCGGTAGAATGTGTGTGTGTGTGTGTGTGTGTGTTATATAAACTGACATTTCTCGACGATTGCTGAATACTTACGGAGATGAATCCGTGGATGCGGCTAATGCGTTTCAGCAGAGGAAACACCGACGATAGGGGCGGCCATAGATAGTGGTCTACTAAACGAAGCTTTAGATGTGGCAGAAGGCCGAAAGTGTAAAGCACCCACTGAGGATCGAACTTACTACTTAGTCGTAATTGACTTAACGAGAAAAGATTGCTAACCATTACATAACATCGAAGGGCATGAGCGGTCCATGATAGCCGCCATCTTACAAAATGAATGTTCTTCATCATCGCCGACAAAATACATAGCCAATGGCAGTAACTGGAAAAATAGTTTTTTTGTTTGCTAAAAATTTACTCTAGCCAACGGTGTAATTGTGTTCTCCGCATCTACTATAGTTTCAGGTATGTGTTTTTCTTCGGAGCATCATTTCTATATGCATAAGGAGGTGCTGAAAAATTATCGAAACGTCAAACCTCCGCAAAAAGATCTTTTTAAAAAAATGTTTGATTTATTTATTTTTTTTTTTTTTGTCATTTGGCCGGTTTTTTTCTTAAATGTGTCTTGCGAAGAACGTTTCCGCACACTCTTATATATAAGATGCCTTTGCAAAAGTTTCCAATGAAGAAATCGTTTTTTTTAGTCTCCATTTTTATTAACGTTGGAAACATTTGACCAATTCTATGGAGAGCAAGGACGACGTTTGAAAGAATGTTTGAGTTTGAGTTTGAATTTGAGTTCGATTTTCGTTTAACTGCATATCAACACCTCTGTGGGTTATTGAATGCCAAAAAGTTGGGGTTTTAAGGTATCTTTTTAATGTTCAGTTATAGCGAGAATGTTGATTTAGTCGGATTTTGATAAAACTTCTTGTATTTTTTTCTTTTCAGAAACTGTATATACGAGCGTTGTGGCGCAGTGGATATCGGCTCGGGACGAGAAATCGAGGAACCGAGTTTGAATTCCAGTTGAATTCCTTGCATTCACTTACGCGCAAATACCCTTGGGAAAGGTATTAATCCGTCTCTTCCCTCCAGTTATGGGTTAAATAATAGGACAGATTGGGTTCTATAGCCTTGGTCGGCAACCAGTCTACCGCAGAAAGCAATGGCAACCTACTGCGGGATAATCTTCTGCCCAGTCAGTCATGTCTCTTTCGAGACATTATCGCCTAAGCGTGCATCGCGCATGGCACTTAAGTGACTGATATACGAACGTCATTCAATAAATAAGGTGAATTTTCGGTATAAGGAATTCTAATACAAATAGAAGCTTACTTTTTTTAAAATTCTTTTCCATTACTTCTTTTTCAAAGGGATTTAATTTTTTTCAGATAGAAAAAAAAAACTTTGAGACTTTTGGAGATTAACAAAGATGGCCGACAAAGAAGCATGCTCCAGAATTGAACAGAAGTCAGTTATCAAGTTTTTGGTTGCTGAAGGGTGCAAACAAGTTGAAATTCATAGGAGAATGTCAGCTGTGTATGGTGTCACATGTTTCAGCCAAAAAATGTCTACAAGTGGACTAAATTGTTTAAAGAAGGACGGGGCAGTGTTGAAGATAAAGACAGGCCTGGGAGACCTACTGAAGTGAGGTCTCCTGAGGTGATCGAATCAGTTAATGACCTCATTCAGTCTAAGAGAAGGGTGAGAGTGGATGACATTGTAAGGACTTTGAGCCTATCTGTTGGGATAGCACACAAAATTGTCCATGATGACCTTGCCTTCTCGAACGTCAGCTGCCGGTGGATGCCAAAGATGCTTACTGCAGAGCACTAACGGTGCAGATCATCAACGAGCTGGGCTGGAAACTACTCCCTCATCCCCCTTACAGCCCAGACCTTGCCCCTTCAGACTATCATCTGTTTGGTCCCTTGAAAGCGTTCACGAGAGGCACGAATTTTGAAAGTGACGATGAAGTCAAAAGTGCCGTGAGCGATTGGCTGAGACATCAATGTTTTTTACGCTGATGGAATACAGAAGCTTGTGCACAGATGGGAAAAGTGTGTGACACTTCTGGGAGACTATGTTGAAAAATTAAAAAAAGTATGCTTTTATCTGTATTAGAAGTCCTTATACCGAAACATTCACCTCATTTATTCTGGCAATTCTTTGTGATGTACATTGCCTAATCTACAAAATATTGGTATATGTTTCTGCATTTGACCAGCACTTAAAAAATAAAGAAGAACCGACAATTTACGTGTGAGTTTATGTCCAGGATGACCTTATGATAGATACAGAGATGCATCAGTAATTCTGTTGCCTCTTGCATTCACTTACGCACAAATACCCTTGGGAAAGCTATTAATTCGTCTCTTCCCTCCAGCTATGGGTTAGATAACAGGACAGATTGGGTTCTATAGCTTTGGCTGGCAACCAGTTTACCGTAAGCAATGGCAACGTACTGCGGAATAATCTTCTACCCAGTCAGTCATGTCTCTTTCGAAAGATGATCGCCCAAACCGTGTATCGCATATGGCACTTAACTGAATGATAAAGGGGTTAGGACGAAAAATGCATACATGAATTTTCCAACAATTTCTTTATTTTGACAATGCACTTAATTCATTTGTGATATTTAATCCGAAGGGAAATGATAAAGCCACCCTAGGATTTACTTTAAATGATAAAGCCACCCTAGGATTTACTTTAAATGATAAAGCCACCCTAGGATTTACTTTAAATGATAAAGCCACCCTAGGATTTACTTTAAATGATAAAGCCACCCTAGGATTTACTAAGAGTAAAAGAATGTGAAAAACTAAAAACTAAAACCACATTATTAAGGAGAAATGTTAGTAAAAGAAAATAAGGAGAAAGGAGGTGGCGATTGACATTGCCTTTCAATTTCTGAAGATCACGTTTGGCGGGTGGAAGAAGCCGGATGAGAGTCCCACCAACAAGTGAGAAACTATTAACGCAAAACTTATGGTGACATCGAGCCATTCTAACTGTAAAATTACGAGACCAAACTACAAATCTATTCTGCGCTTAAATTCTTAATGTCGGGGTAACAAAGAGGAAAGTTCATCAGAATAGTCACCATGAAAGTATTTATACAAAAGGTACAGTGAAGCTACATTACGATGAAAAATCGCCGAAGCCGAGATGTCAAGTCAGTACCGAAAACATTGCAGATAGTAAATGCATAACAGTAGCACTGGACAGGATGTGGCAGCAATATTCAATATTCAATGCATGGACGAATGCTAGATTTATAAATGTGTAAAATAAATTATGTCGAGTTTGTCTAGGACGACACAGGAGAACCAGTGTCATATCAGAAGACTATCAATTCACACAATATAATCGACCATGTATATAGAAACAAATACGCGGTTCGATGAAAAAATTCCTTAACACGTTTTTGATTAAAGATTTTCTAATTTTTAGAATCATCTTCACTTTATTTTAATATACAACTTACAAAATGCACACACACAACTACAGTCAGTCAGTTAAGTGCCATACGTGATACACGCTTGGGTGATCATGTCTCGAAAGAGACATGACTAACTGGCCAGAAGATTATCCCGCAGTAGGTTGCCATTGCTTTCTGCGGTAGACTGGTTGCCGACCAAGGCTATAGAACCCAATCTGTCCTGTTATTTAACCCATAACTGGAAGGAAGAGACGGATTAATACCTTTCCCAAGGGTATTTGCGCGTAAGTGAATGCAATGAATTCAGCTGGAATTCGAACTCGGCTCACCGATTTCTCGTTCTGAGCCGATATCCAATGCACCACAACGCACATCCCACACACATCCAAAAACATATGTGTCTATGTGTGAATGTACATATATTTCTGTGCAATTATTCATACTGTACGTTAAAATAGATTTGTGTGCGTATGTGTATAAATTATGCAGTTGTCTCTGTGTGGGTATCTATAGATGAATAGATACGTATATGTTTAAAAGAAGTGCTCAGTGTCTAGCTGATACAGCGTCGTTTATATATATATATATATATATATATATATATATATATATATATATATATATAAGCATGCGGTGTAGATATAGAAGAATCCAAAGGAGTATAATGTACATAAAGTAGCAGGATAACTCTTTAAGAGAGCTCTAAATATATATGTATATAAAGACATATAGAGCAAATATAAGAAATAGTTAAGGCAGACACGTTATTTCATGGTAAATCGGAAGTTTAGGCCTATTTCAGGCGAACCATCATCAGCTTCTGTCTTTATTGTACGGAAGATTTTACACGAATGAAATTCACAAATCCTGAAAAAAAACAAAAACAGAAATAAAAATAAAGAAAATTTAAGAAAAAATGCATCATTACATTGGTTAGGCGAATGCTCACACACATACATACATAAGCATGTACACATACATATGATCAAAGAGCACGTGTAAGAACGGATGTCAACTGAAAGATACTTTACGTATATATATATATATATATATATATATATTGTAAGTGCAATGGATTAGTTGTCGTCTAAATGGCTCAGAAATTAAAATGACACTGACATCTCGTTTTAACAGATATATTTCACAAAAATATCTTCAAATACTAAAATAAAAAACACTATTCTTAAAAAGTGCTCAATACAAAGTAGAGCGAATATTTATTTAGAATTTATAACATAAATGTGTTATAATATCACTACAAAAATAGCCATTTTGTTTCGACATGTCTTATCAAGGGATGATGTTGATTTCAAGTTGAAGAGTTTTAAAACGTTCTAAACTAGTCATCCCTCTTATATATATTTATATATATATGAGTTGAATGCAGTCTCCGTTTTATTCTCACTCCCTATCTATCTATCTATCTATCTATCTATCTATCTATCTATCTATCTATCTATCTATCTATCTATCTATCCCTGTACACACACATATATATATACATACATATATATATATATATATATATTAATCCATATATATACACACACACACACACACACACACACACACACACACACACACACACACATACATATATATATAAAAAATGTACACTCTTGTAGTATTTTGTAGTTTGTTCATATTCTAAAGTATATTTTCTTCGTTCCTTATTCATTTTTATATATACTAGCAGTATAGCCCGTCGTTGCTCGGGTGTAATGAAAGCTTTAAAACTAATCCATGGTCCTGGAGCTCAGACAATTTGGACGTTGGCACGAAAAAATAAAAAGCAATAGTTGTTTCCAGTTAAAGCGAAACTGTAAACTGAAAGAAAAATGAATGGATGTAAGTCAAATTTTGATTTCCTGGTAACGATATCAAATTTTCTGCACTATTGTAAGAACTGCAACCTTAAAACTTCTGAATATCGTTTCTTATGTCTTTATCTATGTGTGTAACAAATTTGATTAAAATCGGACCACTCCTTCTATAATCCGATTTTTTCGATTATCGATTTTCGATATTTATAGAGGTTACCGCTACACCAAACCTAGCTAAGAACATTCGCAGACGCTTATAGTACAACTGTGTAAATTTTCAAGAAATTCGCTTCTGCCGTTTCGGAGTCTATAGGTAACGGACGCACACGCACAGACACACACACAGAAGAAAAGCTCCGTTTATAAATAAGTTAAAATATATATATATATATATATATACACAAATGAATAAGGAACGAAGTAAATATTTGCAACGTTCAAAACATTCATTTAAAAATTAGAAATAGATCAATGAATATTTATTATAGATTATACTTTAGAACATGTACAAACTACAATCAGCTACAAAAGTGTACAATTCTCAGATCATAACAGAGTATATTTTTACATATATATATATATATATATATATATATATATATATAATATTAATCCACACACATATATATGTATATATATATATTATATATATAGGGATAGATAGATAGATAGATAGATAGATAGATAGATAGATAGATAGATAGATAGATAGATAGGCAATGCGAATAAAAGACAGACTGTATTAAACTCATTAACAGACTGTGAGTGTGATAAGTGAATTAGATGGCGTTGTTTTATGAGTAATAAAACAACCTGTACCTACTGGGTTTACTTTTGTTGGGAACTAGTAAGAAGCTCTCCTTGATTGGGCACCTAGTGCGGAGAAAGCTTATCAACAACCACTTCCTGAAAAGTCATTCAAAACACTGTTTTACGATCGATATAAGAGTTGAAGGAAAGAATCAATGAAGGTATGTCTGAAAAAAGTAAAGTTCGAAATATCTGAAAGGAAGGTACGAGAAAAGAAATAAGACAATCTAGATGTTGCTACAAGATCAAACAACTTAAGGTTAGAGTGAGTTTGAGAGAGAGAGAGAGAGAGAGAGAGAGAGAGAGAGAGAGAGAGAGAGAGCGGGGAGGTGTCAAGTGACAATTAAATATCTTGTAGTCAACAAGGAGTTCTAAGCAGGAGCTTATGCACACATGAAGACGGCCATTTAATTAAAATACATATCAAACGGAATCTGGTACAAGGCCCACATTAAAGCGGGAGTTCTACTTTTACATAGGACCAGAGATTTAAAAAAAAGCCTTCTCTAGATATCTTACAGAAAGGGTTTATTGGTAAAATAGAGCTTATATGCACTTAAAAGTTCCGTGAGTGAAGGTGTACACAGTCATTAATGTGCGTGTGTGTTTACTTTATTTCATGACATGTTAAAGAAATATGTCGGACTTAAAATAGCTCTGTGTGTGTGTGTGTGTGTGTGTGTGTGTGTGTGTGTGTGTGTGTGTGTGAAAGAAAGAGAGAGAGAGCGAGTGAGCTAGAGAGCAAAGATGAGAATGCGTTTGAAGAAAGAAAGAAAACCAAAATGGGTTACGAATGGGGAGAGATATGTAATTGGTAGATTCGGACAAGACAAGATAGAAAGAAGAGACAGTTCACTAGAGAAAGTGTGAAAAAAAAAACTAAATAAAATAAAGACAACTCTTTCTAACTCTATTCAAGTAACTATTTCTTTGTTGCACTCTCTTTGAGTTTCGTTTTATTTCTCTTTCTTGTTCATTCATTCTCTCTTTTTCCTTCTTTCTTTCATTTTCTTTCATTCCTTTTCCTTATTTCATTCTTTTTCTTCTTTTTTTCTCTTATTTCTTTTTTTTCCTTTTTCCTCGCCCTTCTTTCTTTCCATCGCCGCCTTTCTATCTTTTTGTCTAGTTCTCATTCTCTTTCTTCTCACACACACACACACACACACTCTCTCTCTCTCTCTACTGTTCTCTTTCTATATCCCTCCCCCACTCTGTTTATCTATCTCATTCTCATCCTCACTGCCTTTATCTCTCTCATTCTTTTTTCCCCTCTCCTTATTTATCTGCTCCGTTTCTCTCATTTCTCTTTCTTCACATTTCTTTCTTGCTCATTCCTTCTATCTTTCCTTTTTTTTCTTTTTCTTTAATTTTCTTTCAGTCCTTGACTATATTTTATTCTTTTGCCATCTTTCTTTTTTTTCTTATTTCTTTTTCTTTATTTATTTACTTTTTCTCTCCTTTCCTTCATTCTCTTACCACCACTCTATCTCTTTTACTCAGTATTTTTTCTCTCTCTCTCACGCCTTTTCTATCTCTTTTTCCTACTCCCTTTATCTCTCTCGTTTTCATTCTCACTGTTTGATTTCCCTCGCACTATCTTTTCCTCTCCTCCTTTTTCTGCTTTCTCTTTCGCTCCTCTCTCTCTTTTTAACATTTCTCTTCTCTTCTCTTTCTTTCTCTTGTCTTTCTTCACAGTTTTTATCTTTCTCCCTTTTTTTCACTCACTCACTTTTCCTCTTCTCTCTCTTTTTCTCTCCTCTCTCTTTTTAAGATTTATTTTTCTCTCTACTCTTTCTCTCCCCTCTTTCTTTATTCCTTTTTTTTTACTCACTTTTTTCCCTCTCTCTGTTTTCTTTTAATTCTCAGTCATTCACTCACTAACTCACTCACTCTTTCATCAATTATGCAAGTAGGTACACAAGATACAAATGAATATGGCAATAGGAGGCTGAACATAGTCAGTGTCCGAACGAGCAAGGAAAGAAAGGAAAATAGGAAAGAAAGAAAATATTTGAATGCAAAAGGTAGAAAAAATACAGCGATTAATTCTCAGTGCAGTGTGGAACGAAAGACTGTGAAAAAAAAAAAAAAAAAAAAAGCAACAATAAAATTGCTCGACGCAAGAAAAAAGTTAAAAAGATTATGTAGGCCGTAGAAAAAGTGTAAATGTGAATGCATATGTGAATGCATATGTGAATGCATATGTGAAAGAGAACAGAAAAGAGAATACGATTTAAAAATAAAACCTAAAAAAAAAAAATAACCAGTTTGAAGGAAACGTGTGCGCATGAGTCAAAGGTGGTACAAAAGAAGAAGCCCTAAGCAGACAAACAGACAGACTGTGTGGCGTCGGGTAAAAAGAACACAGACTGCAGAACTGACACACAGGCACACATACACTTACGTACACTTACGGGGCCAGTAATGATACACTTTTAATAGGTTTATTATACACTTCTCTGTAGTAAGCACAAACGTGCACTTACTCACAACACCTAGAAAAGGCGGTTGAGGGGGTGAAGTTCGGTTTTTAAAGGTATTATTTCTTAAAATAATTCGTTTATATATTCTTATCAACATCGTGCGGAAAAATAAAGGTTCAATATTTTTTTTTTTAGTTCAGCCAAGAAGGCGTGATCAGTATCGCTCTCGAAATCTATCCATGTGCCAAACAATACGAGATGAGAATCAAAACGATTCATTTCAGGGACAATAATGTTTTATAACTTTCCAGAAAGTAAAGGGTTTTCATGGTGGATAGAGAGCTATCAGTGCAGGTATAGTATGGGGCTTACCTTTTGAATGTGGCTTACGAAATTCTGTCACTGGTATAGTATGGGGCCTACATTAAAAGCGTATTTTAAGGAAGTAGTATAATTATCTGGTAATAGTTAAGATTAGGGGTTAGGGTTAATGTTTAAGGTTAGTTTCACTACATAACCGAATACTTATATTTTTAAACTAGCAGTATAGCCCGACGTTCCTCGGATGTAATGAAAGCTTTAAAACTAATCCATAGTCCTGGAGCTCAGACTCTTTGGACGTTGGGACGAAAGACTAAAAAGCAATAGTTGTTTCCAGTTAAAGCGAGACCGTAGACTGAAAAAAAAAATGAATGGATGTAAATCAAATTTTGATTTCCTGGTATCAATATCAAATAAGTTGTTTTCGTCGTAAACTGAATTTTGAAGGTTAAATAAGTCCTCTGAGTAAATGATATCATGGCTGAGACTAAGAACTACAATTATATCTACTTAGAGCCAAACCCGAAGCAAAACTAAAATAAAAGTGCTGAAAAAATACAGACATACAGGCAGATAAACAGACACATACACACAAACATCTTGCCTTATATATATATATATATATATATATATATATATATATATATATTATCGATTTTCTGCACTATTATAAGTACTGCAACCTTGAAACTTCTGAATATCGTTTCTTATGTCTTTGTCTATGAGTGCATCAAATTTGATTAAAATCAGACCACTCCTTCTATAACTCGATTTTTTCGATTATAGATTTTCTATATTTATCGGGGGTACCTCGGGCCAAAACTTAGCTAAGAACACTCGCAGACGCTAATTGTACAACTGTGTAAATTTTCAAGAAAATCGGGTCAGCCGTTTCGGAGTCTGTAGGTAACGGACACACACAAACACAGAGACACAAACACACACAAACACACACACACATACACACACAGAGACAAAGTTCTATTTATAAATAAGTTTAGATATACCCTTAGGACACATTCAAACCGGTTACGCCACATACTATAGCAGAATCAAAGAGGTCGGTCACATACTATAACGGTACGGCGTTATCTATTCTGGGGTCCAGTAATCTCTGTGTTGATGTAAACATGGTTATTACGAGTTGGAAATAGGGAATAGAAATATAGGCTTTCTCAATCAAGACTGGATGGAGTCCAGTATTAATTACCTCTCTCTCTATATATATATTTGTATATATTTGCAGTAATATTTTTATTTTTCGAGATTAGAATAAAAACATATTTTCGATACACAAGAGCTATCGTGTGTCGGTTTTTATTTCTAGCACCCTATATTGTTCTACTACGTAACGAGTACTGTTAAAAAGTAAATGCTACGAAATGTGGTGTGTTACTCTCTTACTACTACAAAGATATATTGCCCCAACATGATTGAGGATCAATCGCCTGTTGAGGTGCTAGAATTAGCACCGAAACAAGACAGCTCTTGTTAAATGCTTTTTATTATAAATATTCAATATGGCGATTATGCTATTCTCAAACAAAAATGAATTATTGAATGAAAGAACAGAAATTATGACTTTTAGTAACCATATCATAAAATGCCTAATAGGTTCATACAACCATGAATAAAAACGTTATAATTTCTTGTAATTTTAAAAATTATGCGTTCAGAAATTCCCCGTTATGTAAGCATTCAAAAAACAAACAAACAAAAAAAAAAAAATCACCGTTACGTGAGCCTTCTTAAAAAACAAACAAACAGTATAATCAGTTATTGAAGACACTACATGGTAGAAACCTAGGTCGCGTAATAACTCGTTTACAAATGAAGAATATTCAAAAGTTCTTCAATATAATTGTATTGAAAACATTTTAATACAAATGTGTACTGGTCTAATTTTATTATGACCAAAAACTAAGTAATTAAACAATATATATAAGTCTCTTTATATATATTACGGAAATTAACGAAACTTGGTTATAAACAACCGACAATTTGAAATGAATTGTTTGTACATTATTTTTTATCGATACTCGTATTTAAGTAGATATTCTGTTTTTTAATTAAGCAGTATTATATAATTATATTTACCGGCCTGATTATTTACGATAAATTGTTTATTACGAATATGCTTACCATTCGGCAGGATTCGTACCTGCGACCCTTATTTACATAAGGGAAACTACCATTTGATCCGGCAACGTCTTAGACCTCTCGACTACGAATAGCCTCCACTCTAAGCGAGGTTTTAATCAAGCCTATATAACACAATTTTCGATTCAATAGCAAACAACCATATCTGCTCTGAAATGTATCGTAATGTCAACAAATATAAACATGTTACGGAAATTAACGAATTTTAACGAAACTTGGTTTAATTAAAATACAGAATATCTACTTAAATACGAGTATCGATTAAAAATTATGGTCAGACAATTCATTTCATATATATATATATTTTTTTAATCATATCACCCCAAGCAAGGCGGTAACGCCACTGATGTGCAGGGGGCTACATAAGAGTGAGAAGATTAGACGTGGGTGGAGTGTGAACCGGGCGATAGTTTAGTCTATCTACTCCAATTGAAAAAAAAAAGTGCGTAAAGATTGGAAAAGAGAAAACCGGAAACCGCATCCTAAAAAGGAAACAAGGGATGAGCCCCTTCACCTGTTCAATATATATATATATATATATATATATATATATATATATATATATATATATATATATATATCAGAGCAGGGACAGAGAAGTAAACTTTTAATTTTATTTCTTGTTATATATATATTATATACTATATTATCCATAAACCGGTTTGCTTTCTTTTGAAATGATACAAAAAAGTTAATGTCACAATGCTATCAATTTTATTATTAATCACTCGTTTTAATTTGTGTTCAAAGACTGTGAATCTAGTGTAATACCTTAAAACAGGTGTAGTTTTTTTTTTCAGAGTAATAAGTATATTTTTTATTAATTATTAGTTAATAATAAATAAAATAATTTTCCGGAGAATGAAGGAGTTTGAGTTTTGTTTAACGGCGTGTCAACCCCTGTGGGTTATTTAATGTCGAAAGGTGGGGTTTTCAGGTATTTCTTTTAACGTTCGGTTATAGTGAAAAAGTTGATTTAGTCAGATTTTAATGAAAATTTGTTGTTTTTATTAATTTTTTTATTTTAGAAAACTGAAAGTGTCTTCTAGTTTTGTATTCAAAAAAAGTTTTGCTGAGAATTTCTTTCTTTCAAAAAAAAAATGTTATGGTAATATTTTCTTCAAAAATGTATAGTTGGTAATAATTTTCCTTCCAAAAAATGTATATTTTTCTATAAAAATCTATTTTTATGTATATATCTCTATACAAGTGCATTTCTATACTTTCATGGTGTTTTGACCCAAGTTTTGTGGTTAACTATTTGCCCATAGCTGGGACCCTAACAGATGCTACCACTCCGGGTCAGGGTGGACCTGGGAACAACAGCAATTAAGAGGTGGTTCCATGCTCCTCACAACTTTCCAATCAGCGGCCTTGCTGCCGGAATTTTCCGAACTGAAAACGAATGAAAAGCACCAATAACAACTTAAAGCAAAAATATCATGTTTTAAAGTATGAAAATAAATTATATCAACAGATATATATTATACTTCGTTACATTAAAATAGAAAGTTCTTCCCCAAAATGTACTTTAAATACAAAATTAACAATTAATACTAAAGACGGTTAAATAATGTTTATTTTTCCACTGGGCTTCATTGTTAACGCATTGCATAAACATTTGGAGCAAGAACTTAAAACAGCTGTCTTCTTCTTCTTCTTCTTCTTCTTCTTCTTCTTCTTCTTCTTCTTCTGTCTCGTGTCCCTTCAGGACGTAGGCGATTTTAATTGGCCCTGTCTTTTTTCTAATATCAGGAAGAGAGAGTAAAAGTTACTTGGACACATAATGAGGAAGGAAGGCTTGGAGAATCTGATACTCACAGGGCGGATAGAAAGAGGGAAACGGGAAAGCAGCGCGTGACATACTTGATAGGCTTAAGCAAATAGATGGCAGAGCAGGGTTTGGAAGAAATAACAAGACAACATATATAAAGAAGTACAAGTAATAGGAAGATGTGGAGGGCTACGTCCTTAGGGCTTTTCTAAATATGCGATTAAAAATACTGACCCGGCTTAATTGTTTTTACTTCTAAGCTGTGATTTAAATACTGAGATCGTTAACACTTTCAATGTAAATCATTCTTTACTTGAATAACGACGTAATAACATTTTTTAAATTCGATTCTTCCAATTGAATATTCAAACTCCATTTAGCAAGAACGAATAACTTAGGCATAAAGTTAGATATAAATTATAAAACTTAACTTCATATATACACCCTTGTGCAAATTACTTCGAACAACAGTTTTTCTTTCAATATATGGTCAGTTTTAGACCCACTGAAGTTACAGGGTGTAATCGATTTCTATTTTTCCTCAGATTTGCAGTAGTGTGCAGTAATATTAATATTTGGCCTTCAAAATATTGCGTCATCCGTGATTGCATTATATTTTTTGTCTCGCCTAGGCACTATAGTTTCGACTGTCGATTAGTTGACCTACGGCTATTGGCTGCGATGGACATGACTACAAGGAAGCGTACGAAAATTGTAAAGCAGCACAAACACACTGGCAAGCTTTACAGAGATCACGGATATTGTTATTGTCAGCAGTTCAACTGTCAGTCGTTTAATCAAGGCGAGGAAACAAACTAAATTTATCAGTCCAAAACGTAAAGGAAAATGCGGTCGGAAGAGAAAAACAACGTCAAGAGACGACGCACACATGATCAGAGAATGTGTGAAAGATCCTAAGAATACCTCATTTACTTTGTTTTAATTAATTTGCACATGGGTGTAAATATGTATTAAAGTATATTTGGGCAACAACCTTTCAATCAAGAAGATTTCATTAATTTTAAAATTATATATATATATATGTATGTATGTATGTATGTATGTATGTATGTATGTATGTATGTATGTATGTACACTACCGGCCATAATTATTAAATCATCCCAGTTTTTTAAAAGAAATGATGTATTTCAGACTGTTTTTTGTATTTATTGCCAAGTAGATAATTCTAAATGAAAATAGAATGGTTCGTTTGTAATTATTACTTTGCAAAATTTTACAAGGCAGGAAAGCAAAGATGAACTCGTCCGAATGACTCTAAAGTTTTTCGATTCTTTCATTGATGAAACTGCAATATAGGTAATTATTAAATATTTATAAATTCATTTGATGCACATGTTATTGTGCAATATTAACATAAGAACCATTATATTTTCATTTACAATTATTCACTTGGCAATATAGTATGAAATACATCATTTTTTTAAAATACTGAGGTGGATTAGTAAACCATAACATTTTGGACACATCTTCCTCTGAGTAAATTATATGAATTTAAATATATATATTATCTATTGTATAAATTGTTGCAAAATATGAACGACATTTTCCAGGTCAAAATTTGTGATCAGGAAGTTTCCGGTGGCATTAAAGTACATTGTGGGTGTTGCTTAATTTTAAGCAATTTCTTTTTCGTTTATTCTTTTATTTAAATATCGGAATAATTTGCCAGTAGTGAGAAGGTATTATTATCATTATTTAAAAAAAGATTTTTTTAACATTTTGTTACATTCTTTTATCTTTAAATTCTGTTTGCTTCTGATTCTGTTATTGTTTACTAATCCACCTCAGTATTTTTAAAAAATGATGTATTTCATACTATATTGCCAAGTGAATAATTGTAAATGAAAATATAATGGTTCTTATGTTAATATTGCACAATAACATGTGCATCAAATGAATTCTTAGCATTTTGCTTTGCATTGGTTTAATTTTTAACTTATTTTGAAGAGCTTCTAATATTTTTTTATATTGTCATTCGCCAAGTCTGTATCAAGCTTATAAGTTTTTTTAGGCACAAAAGTTTAAATACCTTGGAAGACGGAAAGTGTGACACTGAGATCCGAAGGCGAATTGGCATGGCGAAGGAAGCATTCCAGAAGTTGAGTAAAGTATTAAGAAACAGGACAATTTCACTAAAAACAAAGAAGAAATTACTGGATTGCTATGTGATGTCGGTCCTTCAATATGGCAGTGAATGTTCGACAATATCTTCGAAGATGAAGGAAAAACTTGAAGCAGCTGAAATGTGGTTCTGTAGAAGGATGCTGCGGATATTATGGACCGAGCATGTGAGCAATGATGAGGTTTTGGAAAGAATGGAAACGAAAAGGAAATTAATACCGAGCATCAGGAAAAGACAGCTGAAGTTTTTGAGACATGCAATGAGGAAGGAGGGCTTGGAGAACCTGATACTAACAGGCCAGACAGAGGGAAAAAGAGACAGGGGAAAGCAGCAGATGACATATTTGAAGGACCTGATCAGGTGGATGACGGAACGAGGGTTGCATGGTGCAACAGTAGAAAGCGTACTAAGAGCCACCAGGGAAAGGGAGATGTGGAAAGCCATGATCGCCTACGTTCTGAAAGGACATGGCACATAAAAGAAGAAGAATGAATCTAGTCTCTTGTGTTGTGGTTTATACTTTCTTTTTGTTTTGTATATTATGAATGTTTTATGCTTTTCTTTTAGCATTATACATGAAATAAATAGGATAGTGGAGAATGTAAAAAAATAAATTAATCTATAACTTTTCATTCTTTAATAAAATTATGATTATTTCAGGTTTTGTTCCACTGTTGTGAATATGAGTGCATCAAATTTGAGTGCATCAAATTTGATTAAACTCAGACCACTCCTTCTATAACCCGATTTTTTCGATTATAGATTTTCTATATTTATCGGGGGTACCTCGACCCAAAACTTAGCTAAGAACACTCGCAGACGCTTATAGTACAACTGTGTAAATTTTCAAGAAAATCGGTTCAGCCGTTTCGGAGTCTATAGGTAACGGACACACACAAACACAGAGACACAAACACACACAAACACACACACAGATACACACACAGAGACAAATTTCTATTTATAAATAAGTTTAGATATACCCTGTAAAAATGGTGCATAGCAAAATGTATTGCCAACTTGTCTTATATATTTTCTCATCCTAACTTTATGCACACATATACACACACACAAATACAAATAAATGGAGTAGATAGACTAAACTATCGCCCGGTTCACACTCCACCCACATCTATTGAACAGGTGAAGAGGCTCATCCCTTGTTTCCTGTTTAGGATGCGGTTTCCGGTTTTCTCTTTTCCAATCTTTTCACTCTTTTTTCAATTGGAGTAGATAGACTAAACTATCACCCGGTTCACACTCCATCCACGTCTACTGAACAGGTGAAGAGGCTCGTTCCCTGTTCCCTGTTTAGGATGTGGTTTACGGCTTTCTCTTTTCCAATCTCTTCAATCTTTTGTAGCCCCCTGCACATCAGTGGCGTTACCGCCTTGCTCGGGGTGATATGATTAAAAAAAAAATGGTTTGAAAACCAAGGTTGCATAATCGACTGATTTTCAAGTGAATATATATATATTACTGATTTTAGAACTTCTCGTGGAGAAAAAAAACCCCACCAGTATAAATTCCTGTCACCATAGTTTCATAAGTCAATACTTGTCAACACTCGTCAACAACGGGTTTTCAAATTTTTTGGTTGACTACCATATGTGCGTTGTGGTACAGTGGATATCGGCTCGGAACGAGAAACCGGGGAACCGAGTTCGAATTCCAGTTGAATCCATTGTATTCACTTACGCGCAAATACCCTTGGGAAAGGTATTTATCCGTCTCTTCCTTCCAGTTATGGGTTAAATAACAGGACAGATTGGGTTCTATAGCGTTGGTCGGCAACCAGTCTACCGCAGAAAGCAATGGCAAACTACTGCGGGATAATCTTCTGCCCAGTCAGTCATGTCTCTTTCGAGACATGATCGCCCAAGCGTGTATCACGTATGACACTTAACTGACTGACTGACCATATTAGACTTCATCTTTGAAACTTGAATAATAACAACAGTAAACACACTGATAATAATAATAACATTTTACAGAAAACAAATTCATGGCAATTATAAACAGTACGAATCTTCACTCCGAAACATCATTCGAAAATACTCCACTCCCGTCGACTTAAACAAAAAAATTAGATTAATCTTCTATTATACTAAATTTAAAATGGCTAACCTCATCAAACAACAATTCACCGGCGAGATCCAAACGACAACGAACCAACATTATTTACGAATTCACATGTCCTTTGAAGAACTGCGTTCTTGATCCTAATTTCGTAAACATCTATGCCGGACATACCACCAGGAAACTGAGTCGAAGGCACAGGATTACATCTCTATCTCATTTGAGCACACACGGATACTTATCCGGAACATACTCGTTGACAACACAAATATTTTGGCATCATCCACGTGCAAAATAAAATTAAAAATAATACAGGCCTTTTTAATAAAAGCGAAAAACTAAACACAAAACATAAACTACGAACACGCGAACAACATGCTTATCGTGTTCTGTACAAAACGGATATGTCCCGGAAAGGGATATATATATATATATATATATATTATTCGAAGTAGCTAAGCAGTTTTGTTAAATGTAACCGGGTAGGACAATTTAGCAAGTCTCCGTAATAGATCGGTACTCGTCGAAGTTGTATGCTGTATGCTGAGACGTAGGCTTATGTAATAGGCGTTGTCAATAGGCGCTGTCAATAGGCGTTCCAATAGACGTAGACCTATAGACGTCCTCGCTTTAGTTTGTATTTATGGCTGACGCCAGCCAATCATATTACTGTGACGGGGAACCAAGGTGTATGCATATTCATTACATCACATATTCATTACATCACCTCCCCCTGAGCTAAATTTTCCCGTGAAATTTAGCTCCAATATTTTCTCTTTTTAGGATCTGAACAAAATCGATTGACTTTTCTCCTAAGTCTTTTTCACCTCAATCCTCCCTGCCGTAGTAACATTCGACACACTGTTACCTCTGGCCTTGATGTCGGGAATACCTCCATTGGCGAATGTTGACTTGCTGGAATGGGAATTTCAAATGTGTCATACAGGACTTACATTGGAATTTCTTCGGTATTTTCCGTGACGTCTGTAGTGTGTCTGGGTCTCAATTAATTCCAATATCTTTTGCACCGAAATTTTCCCCCTTTTATGTGAT
>JBBBDQ010000284.1:6215000-6262500 GCA_037127315.1 Ascarosepion bandense | reverse complement strand
CAATATTTACCCATTCTTCTTGCATATATGAGATGGATTTTTATTTATCGCTTCTTGTATATATGAGATAGAGTTTTTATTTATTAGTCTGACAGATTTTTATTACTTAAACCTTATTTTTAGTCGATACTCGTATTTAAATAATATATTTTACTTTAAATGATATAATATAATTATTATTTTCATCTACTGAACTGAACATCCGAGAAATCTTGTTAGAGAAAAATAGGCACTCTTAGGCAGGATTTGAATTGTTAAGAGGACAGTAAAACTGCAAAGCAAGGCAATAAAGTCACTAAGACGTAAGGAATTATTGGGTGTGGGAGAATATTTAAAAAGAAATTCTAACAAAGAGACAGACAGACAGAGCAATAATTACCTAACCTCCGCATCTTACAAACCTTCTTTTTCCTTCTTACATTCATATCAAACATCTTATTCAAAAACTGCAGTATCAAAAGAACGGGTTTTCCAATGACACCGCTATCGTTTTACTACCTTCACGTTTCGGCAATGTTTATAGTTTAAATGCGATTATTTGAATTGGAATAAAAACTGAATATATAAAAGTGAATTTACACATTTTTTTTTAATAATCGTTTCACCCCGAGCAAGGCATTTCAATGCCACTATTGCGCAGGGGGTTACATAGAGGGGAAAGTGGTGAGAAAGGATGGTTAGATATAAGAAATGTCAGAAGGAGGGTGATAGACGGGTAAAGATACCGAGAATGAGGGTTGGGTAGATGGTGAGAGTGTTGGGAGAATGCAAGTTAGTGTGATAGGAGGTGTCTATTGACCTCTCTCTTTTGCTCTGCCTTCTCCTCCCACCAAGAGAGGGAATAGATTCTTTTTAATTGGCAATAAGAATAATAAACTCTGTTTATTTGATATATTATTTATTTGAATGGTTAGCAAAAAATCAGCAATTAGGTTGTTACAAAAATAATGATCGCTCCAAATGTTGTATTTTGAAAAGTCATTTGACACGGTATATATTAGGTGGATTTTAGTATATATAATAATTTATGTGTCATACATTATTTAAATTATTCGGACTATTGTCCTCATCTTTGTTGCCATTTGAACGAAGTTTCGGTCGTTGTACGCTCAGCATTTTCAGGTGCTAAGAAATTCCAACAGAACCTTCTATTACAATCACTGGAATATATCATATCCATCCCTTTTGCGTCTTTTTTGTAGTCCCAAATTTCTAGCACCTTAAGAAGGCCGGAGTGTACAACGGTCGAAATGTTGTACAAATGGCAACAAAGATGAGGACAATAGTCCGAATAATGTAAATAATGTAAATACTACCTCATCTCAGAAATATAGAAATATTAATGTGTTCTCTTTAATAATTTTTAACTAATTTCAGACAGCAATATTCTTGAAGCATAGAAGTACTTAATTATGAACATGACAGAACATGATCTTTGTTTACTTTTCTTGCATGAGTTCAAACTTGGAAACAGTGTGCCTCCAAAACTTCTGCCATTATTAACAAAAGGGTCCACAAGTGATCGGGCATTACGGAGGTCTTCCCCAAAATTCAATGCTAGCTATGGGAGCCTTGAAGATGAAGAAAGTAGAGGACTGTCATGCAGTCTTGACAACGAACAATTTCAAACAGTTATTGAGCAAAACGCACATTAAAGTGTCAGAGAAATGTATCAGATGTTTGGTATCAACACTGCAACTGAGTATTGGCATGGTGGAAAAGATTGATCAATGTGTTCCCTATGAACACAATAAAAATTTTAAAAAATTAGGCGTTTTGAAGTGTGCTTGACGCTCTACTGTGTATTACAATGATCCCTTTCTTGACCGAAACAATCCTGCACATAAATAAATCTACTATCCGCCCATGCATTGAATACTGCTGCCATATTTGGTCGGGTGCTCCCGCTGAGAAGCTAGGGGTCCTTGACAAAATCCAACGGAGAATCTATAATGTGATTGATACAGTCTCTTTCTCATCGGCGCAATGTGGATTCCCCTGTCTCTTCTACAAATACTTTCACGGCTTCTGCTCCGATGAACTTAGCTCACTGGTGCCCCCTATATATGAATTTACTCGAGCAACAAGATTAGGAAATAGATCCCACCCTTGTGCTGTAAAACCAAGAAAATGTAAACGCAAATTCTATTTCATCAGCTTCTTTTCTCGCACTTCCAGCCTGTGGAATTTCCTTCCGTTTACTTGCTTCCCCGACAGCTACAATCTCCAAGAATTTAAATGAAGGTCAGTAGTTATCTCCTATCTCACTTACTTGCATCCTCTCTCGCAGGCTGCTTTCTATGTTCACTCCACTCTCATCGGTATTCTCATCCTTCTCTTACCCACTTCCTGACATCCACTATAACCTGTCACTCTTTCTCATAACTTTCCTCCTATATAACCCCTTGTTCAACAGTGGCAGTAAACTGCCTTGCTTGGGGTGATATAATTATAAAAAAAAATCTATACTATTATAATGTGGATATAAAGTGGGGGTTCAGTTCTACATTACAATCAATATATAAGCTGAACCCTCACTTCATGGCCACAATCATCCTTCTCTTACCCACTTCCTGACATCCACTATAACCTATCACTCTTTTTCATAACTTTCCTCCTATATAACCCCTTGTTCAACAGTGGCAGTAAACTGCCTTGCTTGGGGTGATATGATTATAAAAAAAAAATCTATACTATTATATTGTGGATATAAAGTGGGGGATCAGTTCTACATTACAATCAATATATAAGCTGATCCCTCACTTCATGGCCACAATCATACTTCTCTTCCCCACTTCCTGACACTCTCTGCAACCTGTCACTCTTTCTCATAACTTTCCTCCTATATAACCCTTTGTTCAACAGTGGCAGTAAACTGCCTTGCTTGGGGCGATGTGATTGTGAAAAAAAAGAATAGTGACTTATGATGAATAGTGGATCCTTTACGATAACCGTAAATGATCAGGTCAATGGCTTGATCGTGATGAATCCCCTTCAAACTTTTCCAAAGCCAAATTTGCATCAGCAAAAAATTGTGGTAGCTGTCTGGTGATTTGCACTGGTGTTATCCACTATAGATTTCTGGAAGCCAATCAGAGTATTAATGCAGAGCTTTTAGCTTGCTGAAATGCATGCACGCTTGCAAAAATGAAATCTGCATTAGTGAATCAATGTGGTCTAAATCTGTTCCATGAATTATCGGAATATATGAGGAAAAAACGATATTAAAGAGAAAGAACAATAAAAGAATAAAAATTAAGAAGACAGAACGTAACAATAATGCGCGGTCACATGTTGCAAGAATGACGTCACAAAAACTCAAAAACTTGAGATACGAGAGTTTACCACGGCCTCCATATTCCCTTGAACTTTCACCTAATGATTATCATTTTTAAGTACTTAAGCACATTTTTGAAAGGTAAAACTTTTAAGCCCAAACCAGAGGTGGAATCACCCTTCAAAACCTTCATTGCATCGGAGATAATAACGTTATAAGCGTTTCACCCCGAGCAAGGCATGTCACTGCCACTACTGCGCAGGGGGCTACATAGAGTGGAAAAAGGATGATTAAATATAGGAAATGTCAGAGGGTGGGTGATAGGCGGGTAAGGAAGCCGAGAATGAGGGTTGGGTAGATGAGAGTGTTCTGAGAATAATTGGGATAGGAGGTGTCTATTGACCCTACATTTAAACACCTGGAGATTGTAGCTGTCGGGAAAGCAGACTTGTGGAAGGGAGTTCCACAGGCGGGAAGCGCGAGAAAAGAAGCTGTTGGAGTAGAATTTACGGTTACATCTTATTTGTTTAACTGTAAAAGGGTGGGACCTAGTTGCTAATCTAGTATCTCGTGTAAATTCGTGCTTAGGCGGAACCAGTGATCTAAGCTCATCGGAGCAGTAGCCATGAAAGTACTTGTAGAAGAGGCACAGGGAAGCCACATCACGCCGGTGAGAGAGTGGTTAAATTACCTTGTCGATCAATAGCAGCAGAGGTGCATAGATACTGAAGGTTAATATTTTGACAAATTTCAACGTTTCTGCGGATAATTTTTCAAAAATAAAATTTTGTATCTGAAATCTGCAATTATTTGAAAATAAATGAAAATAAAAAAAAATAAATAAATTAAATGAATATAAAAAACTATGGCGTTTTGAATTTTGTTTGATGTTCTTTCTGCGTGACACCAATGATCCCTTTCTTAACCGAATAGTCACTTGTGATGAAAAGTAGACCCTTTATGATAACCGTAAACGATCAGGTCAATGGCTTGATCGTGATGAGTCCATCAAACATTTCCCAAATCCAAAGTTGCATCAGCAAAAGATTATAGTGACTGTCTGGTCTGCAATTATTGTTATCCACTACAGCTTTCTAGAAGCCAATCAGAGCATTAATAGAGGGTTTTACTGCAATCAACTTGCTGAAAGGCATGCTTGCCTGCACAAAGTGAGCCCTGCATTATTCAATCGACGTGGTTCAATTCTACTCCATGATAATTCTCTGCCACATGTTGCAAGAATGACGTTGTGAAAACTAACAGACTTGGGATACGAGAGTTTATTACAGCCTCCATATTCTCCAGGATCTTTCACCCACTGATTATCATTTTTTATACAATTAAAAGCTTTATCGTGTTGGTTGGTCGTTTGTTTTGTTTTTATGGCATATCAACCTCGGCGGGTCATTTATTGCCAACTAAATTTTATTTATTTATTGCTGGTAATACCTTTTTCTTTCAACAATTTATTGTTGTTTTTATAAGTTTTGTGTCTAGTAATACTTTTTCCGAGTATCAAAATTCATTGGGATAGGGTTTTTTTTAAGGGCAGGGTCCCCAAGCCCTACGCTGTTATTTAACCCATAATTGGAGAGAAGGGACGAATTAGTACCAGGGTACCAGTGCTTAAGTGAATGCAGGGTATTCAACTGGAATTCGAACTCGGCTCACCGATTTCTCTTTCCGAGCCGATATCCACTGCACCACAACGCACATCCGTCATTAAACGCTTGCAGCACCTGGTATTTCCAAGCGGTCACCCATCTAAGTACTGACCAGACTCAACGTTGCTTAACTTCTGTGATCGAGCGAGAACCGGTGTATTTAACGTGATATGGCCGTAAGCCCTTTCGTCGTGTAAAAATGTGCTTAAGTCCAAACCGTACGTGGAATCAGCTTTCAAAGATTTCGCTGCATCACAGCCAATAATTTTTTTTTATCAACGAGGAATAAATAATCTCGTCGATCGATAGCAGAGGTGCATAGATGATTGTTATGTGTTGAGTGTAACAAAAGAAGAAAAAAAATGATTGACCAAAACTCAGAGTTAAATCGCATACAAATATTTAATTTATGATAAACACAAAATGATATATATACAAAATTTACAATTTTTTGCATTCAAAATAGAAACGTACAGGCGAAGTGTTACTAAGGGGAAGGAAGGGTCAGTATCTTTACCCAGTTAAGTTAGCTAAGTAGTTTAAGTGCTATACTTTTGGAAATCCTTAAATGTGGATATAAAGAATAATTTCCAGTATGGTCAAAGAAAAGGTAAAAAAAATCTATTTACCTTTTTTTATTCCATGAGATTCTCTTTGAGGTTTTAGTTGGTCAGCAACTTTTCTTCGAGATTCTTTTGGCTGGATGCACAGATCCACGAATCGGGCCGGAGTTGATAATGTCAGCAAATCCTGTTAACACCTAACTACTCTCACCCCAAAACCTATTTTCTTATTAGGGCTAACACCTAATTTGCATATTTCTAGAATCCTTTAGTATTCTCTCAATTTTACTAGAACATTCTATAATCTTCCAAAATGTTATATTCCTAATTTCTCTATCTAACAACTACTTCATAAATTAAAACTTTTTTGTAAAAACAAGTAGGACTCAATAGAATCCTTTACTATAACTTTTTAAACATTATTATTATTTTTATATATAAATGCATCCTCGTAACAATGATAAAGTCTCGTATTTTGACTAATTTCAACAATTCTACAGTTAATTTTTCAACAATAAAACTATGTATCTTAAATCGGCCATTATTTTTGTAACAACCTAATAATTGCCAATTAATTCAAACTTTATAAAATGGTAAATAATAGTCGTGTTTTTATTGTTGGTTCACATATATCAATATTTTAGAAAATTGTACAATTTTATGAATAAAAAATTGTTTTCTCAGTTATATTTTTTAGAAATTAGTAAATGATAAATATTGCATTGCATTAGTTATAATTGAATTAGCATTTATTATGCTGTAACTAAAAAATTATTCTTATAAATCTCTATATATAAAAGGCAAGATGTTTGTGTGTCTGTCTGTATGTCCTTTATAAAAATCCACAATTTTTATCTGATTTTCACCAAACTTAATAAAAATATTTTTTAGGCTTCCGATCAGGTCAGAGGCTACTTATTTTTCCGATTTCCCCCCACCCCGATATCCGCTCAGATCTGATGAAGATGAGGATTTCAGTCCTTTTATTGTGGTTCTTACCGCAGAATTTGTTCTAACTTGGTAAAATTATAGATTTTAGTCTCAAATATTAGTAGATCTTCTTAGACGACTCATTTCCTCCAATATCGGAAATCAATACCCCCGATATTTTATCGAATCTGAGCAAAAACCGATATTCAGCCATAAATATGGCTCATTTTCTCCAATTTTACTCCCGATGGGTACGATAAGTTTTCATGGACTTACTTATGTTAGTTTATCTTTGGATGTCTCATTTAACTCCGATATTGGAAATCGATACCCCGATAACCTATCGGATCTGATCAAAATCAGGTTTTCAGCCCTTTTATTTTGGTTTTTGCTTCGGGTTTTGCTCTAAAAGATAATTGCAGTTCTTAGTCTTAACAACCAATGTTTTTCTTACCAACGTCCAAAGAGTCTGAACTCCAGGACCATGGATTAGTTTTTAAGCTTTCATTACACCCGAGCAACGTCGGGTTATAGTGCTAGTAATCTAATAAATAAATAGTGAATAGTAGTTTGTAAATATAAACAGTATTTTCCCTTACTCCCAGTTCTTGTTCTTCCATCTAAATTCGTTGGGTAGGTTACTCAATGTTTCACTCTGGCCCACTTGCTTATTTTTAGTAACTTCACCCTTCCATGCAAGGCAACAAAGCCACTAAAACGCAATGCGTT
The DNA here is from genome assembly GCA_037127315.1 of Ascarosepion bandense. Taxonomy (NCBI): domain Eukaryota; kingdom Metazoa; phylum Mollusca; class Cephalopoda; order Sepiida; family Sepiidae; genus Ascarosepion; species Ascarosepion bandense. The sequence continues at coordinate 6,255,337 of JBBBDQ010000284.1, read as the reverse complement.
ACTGAATGTTATATAATATGAGGAAAAAAAAAAACAATATTAAAAAGAAAGAGCAGTAAAAGAATATAAATTAAGAAGACAGAACATAACGATTGCATTTAAATTTTGAAGTTCAATATTGACATGGAATAAAGAAGCCGGAAGAGAATTCCACAAGCGATAAGTGTGATAGAAAAGAGACTGATAGCATAGAACTTACGGTTACACCTAGTCATTTCAACTATAAAATAAACAGACCCTACCGCCAATTTAGTCAGTTAAGTGCTATACGTGATACACGCTTTGACGATCATGTCTCGAAAGAGACATAAGTGAGTTTGCAGAAGATTTTCCCGCAGTAGGTTGCCATTACTTTCTGCAGTAAACTGGTTGTAAGATAAGGCTATATAATCTTATCCGTTCTGCTATTTAACCTATACTGTGCTTAAATTTATGAAGTTTGGGTAACATAAAGGAAATTCGTCTATATTTCTGAGATGAGGTCATATTTACAGTATTTACATTATTCGGACTATTGTCCTCATCTTTGTTGCCATTTGTACGACGTTTCTGCAGTTGTATACCTCAGTGATTGTAATAAAGGTTTCGGTTAAAAATTCCTAGCAACTGAAGAAGGCCGGAGCATACAACGGCTGAAACGTAGGAGAAATGGCAACAAAGATGAGGACAATAGTCCAAATAATGTAAATTATCAAAACTTATTTATAAATGGAACTTTGTGTGTGTGTGTGTGTGTGTGTGTGTGTGCGTGCGTGTGTGTGTGTGTGTGTGTGTGTGTGTCCGTTATCTATAGATTCCGAAACGGCTGAACCAATTTTCTTGAAAATTTACACAGTTGTACTATAAGCGCTGGGAATGTTCTTAGCTAGGTTTTGTGTCGATCGAGTATCCCGATAAATATCGAAAATCGATAATCGAAAAAATCTGGTTATAGAAGGAGTGGTCCGATTTTAATCAAATTTGATACACTCATAGACAAAGGCATAAGAAACGATATTCATAAGTTTCAAGGTTGCAGTTCTTACAATAGTGGAGAAAATCGATAATATATATATATATATATATATATATATATATATATATATATATATATATATATTTGTGTGTGTGTCTGTTTATCTGCTTGTATGTCTGTATTTTTTTCAGCACTTTTATTTTAGTTTTTGCTTCAGGTTTGGCTCTAAGTAGGTATAATTGTAGTTCTTAGTCTCAGCCATGATATCATTTACTCAGAGGACTTATTTAGCCTTCAAAATTCAGTTTACGACGAAAAAAATTATATGATATCGAGACAAGGACATCAAAATTTGACTTACATTCATTCATTTTTCTTTCATTCTACGGTTTCGCTTTAACTGGAAACAACTATTGCTTTTTAGTCTTTCGTGCCAACGTCCAAACAGTCTGAGCTCCAGGACCATGGATTAGTTTTAAAGCTTTCATTACACCAGAGCAACACCGGGCTATACTTCTAGTATAACATAGAGGAAAATTAATCAGAATAATTATCATGGAAGTATTTATAGAAAAGGCAGAATGAAACTTCATTACAGCGGTGGAAAATTGACTTTCAGTATGTCCTATGAATATCAGATTCTCCAAACCCTCTTTCCTCATTATGTGCCCTTGGAATTTTATCTGTATCTTTCTGATTCTATGTACAAGTGTCCTTTCGTTTCTGTTTTCCTGAAAACTTCATTGTTGCCAACACGTTTCGTCCATGGTATGTTCAGTTTTCTTCTTTTGATCCACATTCTCTGTTGCTTAAAGTCTCCCTCTTCTTGTTGCTCGATCTTTATCACATTCGCCCTCTCTTGGTCACTATACACCAACAAGTTGTGCATTTATAACTTTTTTTTTCTACTTTTTAGTAAGCGAGTAGCTTAGCGGCAATCGTTAGTGGTTATTTGAGCAAGCCTGTTAAAGAACTTGGCGCGGCAATTAGAAGCGGCCACTTTAAACTAAAATAGCTCAATTAAATTTACATGCGTGCTCACCTACTCTCAAGAGAAACAAGGTCAGATGAAAGAACAATTACAATTTGCTTGCTTGAATTATTTTTTAAAACTACTTTTTCGTATCTATCTAAATATATGTAAACTTATTTATAAATGGAACTTTGTCTGTTTGTGTGTGTGTGAGTGTGTCTGTATCCGTTATCTATAGACTCCGAAATGTCTGAACCGATTTTATTGAAAATTTACACAGTTGTACGATAAGCGTCTGCGAGTGTTCGTAGCTAGGTTTTGTGTCGAGGTACTCCCGATAAATTTCGAAAATCGATAATCGAAAAAATCAGGTTATAGAAGGAGTGGTCCGATTTTAATCAAATTTGATACACTCATAGAAAAAAACATAAGAAACGATATTCAGAAGTTTCAAGGTTGCAGTTCTTAAAATAGTGCAGAAAATCGATAATATATATATATATATATATATATATATATATATATATAACAGGCAAGATGTTTGTGTTTTCTGTCTGTTTATCTGTCTGTATGTCCTTTATATATATCCACAATTTTTATCCGATTCTCACCAAACTTCACACAAATATCCTTTAAGCTGAGTCCGAGCTCCAGGACTATGGATTAGTTTTAAAGCTTTCATTACACCCGAGCAACGCCGGGCTATACTGCTAGTCAACACATAAAGGTATTGGACTTGAATGGTTTTCACAAGAACGGTGTTCGGGTCGATTTATAAACAATCATTTGATTCTCAACACCGTGTATTCTCTTCTCATTGAGAGATTGCCATGGCAAAATTTCGGTTTAACAAGTTCATCCAATCAGTAAACCAAGTATAGATATTAGCATTAATTACGGACTAATTATTATGGAAGCACAGAGATTAAAAAAAAAGACTAAAATGGTAAACATCTGGAGGTCAGACACAACATCGACTAGTATATAATATTCGATTCTTTAATTTCATATATTATACGAACTAGCCTGTTAAAAAACTTGATGCGATAATTTGAAACAGTCACTTTAAAAAAGGGCTCTTAATCAAAATTATATATCACCTACTCAAAAAAATAATACAATTTACTTGCTTAAATTATTAAATAGGTAACCCCCAAAACTGGGGTCAAATCACTAAAAGTATAAAGATATATTTTGAAGTAGAAGTGTCAGTAACGCATTTTTGAAAAAAATATGATCAGCAATATATCAAAATACAAATGGGACCAGCAATATATTAAAAAAAATGTGACCAGCGATACATTTAAAAAATATGACCAGGAATGCTTTTTTAAAAATATATAACCATCAATACATTTTTAAATTTATGCCCTTAAATACATTAAAAAAAGACCAGTAATACATTAAAAAAAAAGACCAGCAATACATTTAAAAAATATGACCAGCAATAGATTTAAAAAAATATAACCAGCAATACACTTGAAAACATAACCAGCAATACACTTAGAAAATATCATTAGCAATACATTTAAAAATTATGACCTTCAATACATTAAAAATATATGACCAGCAGTACATTTAAAAAATATGACGGGCAATACATTAAAAAATTATGACTAGCAATACATTTAAAAGATATATTAGCAATAATACATTTTTTAAAAATATGACCAGCAATACATTTGAAAATTATGGCCAGTAATACATTTAAAACAACATGACCAGCATTAATTTTAAAATATTATAACTAACAATATCTTTTAAAAAAATAAGACCAGCAATACTTTTAGAAAATCATATGACCAGCGACACATTTAAAAAACATTTTTTCCTTTACTCTTTTTTCAAAGGGATTTAATATTTTTTGCAGCTTGAAAAAAAACTTTGAGAGTTTTGGAAATTAACAAAGATGGCCGACCAAGAAGCATACACCAGGACTGAACAGACGTCAGTTATCAAGTTTTTGGTCGTTGAAGGGTGCAAACCAGTTGAAATTCGTAGGAGAATGTCAACTGTGTATGGTGCCACATGTTTCAGCCAAAATATTTCTACAAGTGAGCTAAATTGTTTAAAGAAGTCTGTGAGCGATTGGCCGAGACACCAGTCTAAAGATTTTTACGCTGAGGGAATATGGAAGCTTGTGCACAGATGGAAAAAGTGTGTGACACTGTTGGGAGACTACGTTGAAAAATAAAAGTAAAAAAAGTAAGCTTCTATCTATATTAAAAAATTCACCTAGAAAAAATCACTTTATTTAATGAATGACCCATCGTATTAATAATTACTGGTCTCTTTCTTCATAAATGAAGACAGGACTTAAGGCAACAAAGATGTAGATCCAGAGAAAGACGTTGACAATACCATAGATGGGCCATGTGATCATCTGAAAGTTATTAATCTAAGGATTATTAATGTGTTAGAAACACTCTTTGGGGGACGTTGTGAACTCTCAGGGAGGTAGTAAGAATTCGGCGGAGTTAGTGGGTGGTATAATTCTAACGAGACAGTACGATAGACGGTAGAAAAAGTGACAGAAGCCCCAAGGCGCACTGGAATGCCTAAAGTTCCCCTCAAAAAGTTAAACTATGTTGACAAGAGTGGAGAGTGGAACTATCTACTTTCTATATATACTACCCTAGAAATAAATACCTCCCACATAAAACATTGTCTAGATGAAGTTGCCTTTGCCACTAATGTCTTACCACTAAACATTTCCGGAAGTTATGTGTCGGAGCTATTTCTGCCACACGCTGTATTATGGACCCGCTTGTATTGCAATGAACTGCGGGAAAATTTTCACAGAGCTGAAGTGAAGTCCTGAGATAAAAGCGGCACCATAGTTTCTACAGAAGGATACTGAAAATAATAATAATAATGATGACAATGGTAGCACTGTAATCACGTTGGTATCTTAGTTTTATCGTGCCCTATCTGTCGGAATAGATTCTTCCTATGTCAATAAATACTAACCTGCGTGACTTTCGGGGAAGCAATCAAGAGGCAGTCCTGAGGCAGTCACGAGGCAGTCGTGACGCAGTGTAACTAGACAGTTCGGACGTATATTTCTACTTGCTGACTACTAACACACTTACGTTGTATATATGTTCTGTTGTTCTAATACACTGGTTAAACCTACCTTCTTGTTTTCGGGTCTTTCTTCCTGGCCATAACAGGCTACAACATTATACCTGAGGAAGGAAGTCGAAGTGTAACGTAAAAGTAACGTTTAAGAACAAAATTCCATCATGTGTCATATTCATATGACAGCTGATTTACTCTTGTCCAGACTGTGTTGGAAAGCTATTGAAAGTTCAGCGCATTGCCAATGTCTGCATTAAGCCAGCAACAAAAGACAACCAACGACACCATGACAAAGTAGTCTCAGAATACACCGGGAACTATCCTGAAGTATAATCTCGAGTTCACAGAAAAGTGGTACAAGCATTCAGCACCATCGGTTATGGAGAATGAGCAAGTGCAGATCATGTGTGGTTCGGCCGTCTTGACAAGCGCTCTAACGCCTTCATTTTTCACACGACCAATGTTTGTCAGGAATTGATTCTGACAAACATATCGGTATCTTGGGACAAGAACACCGTGTAGGTAGTGCAGGAGAAATTACAGCGGTACCAAGACCTGACAGGGTAAATTGAAGAAATGTACCAAGCAGCAGCTTAGTTGTGTCTCTTGTTGTTGGTATAACCGGAACTGTTTCAAGGAATCTTTCTATCTTGCAAGACGCCTTTGGGATACCAGGCATCACTGAGATTTCATAGATGCTAACGCCGCATGGAACGGCTTGTGTGACGAGGAAATTGTTGTGTACCTGCAGGTAGGAGCTGATACATGATCATTATATTCCATTCAAATAACTAAAAACGGAGAGGTTCTCAAATAATAATAAAAATAAATAGAAATTATCATTGTTCTCAGTAATGTTGAAAATTTCACGTGTGTTTAAGTTTATTCATGATCTCATAATACTTTCTTTAACCTGTGTCTTCTCATTTTTTTCCTTGTCTCTTTAAAACTTTTTTTTCTAAAAGTTAAAAGAGTTATATAGTTTTATATAAAAAGAAAAGGAATAAAAAATGAATCTTATTTCCTACTGGGCCCTCTATTTTACTTCTTTTTTTTTTTGGTTTATCTGTTCGTAAATAAAATAAAAAAATTGCTTTTCCCAGTTCCCTTTAAAAAGTCTAACATTTTAATCGTTCCACCCCAAGCAAAGCTAGAATGTAGAGGTTACAGTGAAAGTGAAAGCGATTTACACGACAAAGAATGGGCAAGATTTATGAAATAACAAAAATTAACAGGAAAACTTCCGCGGTCAGCACCTGGGTATGTTTTGCATTGGACTACTGCATTCCTGAATCTTTTGTTTATCGTTATATAATCTATTTGGTTCTTCGTGTCACCTCCTGGACTTCTCCATGTCCATAAACGCCGTGGGTGTTCTTATGCTGAGCATCAGGAAGAGACAACTGAAGTTCCTGGGACATGCAATGAGGAAGGAGAGCCTGGAGAACCTGATACTGACTGGACAGAAAGAAGGAAGGAGAGACAGAGGAAGGCAGCGGATAACATATTTGCAGGGACTGATCAAGTGGATGACGGAACGGGGGTTGCCAGGAGCAACAGGAGCAAACATGCTAAGAGCCACAAGAGATAGGGAGACGTGGAGAGCCATGATCGCCTACGTCCTGAAGGGACAGGGCACATAGAAGAAGAAGAAGAAGAAGAAGAAGAAGAAGAAGAGGAAAACTAAAGATGGCAACTCATGTTGCGCTTAAACTTTTGAAGATTGTAGCTATTATGGAAACAATAAATCGGAAGGAATTTCCACAGATCGGAGGTGTATCTTTGCTTCCCCATCCACCCTATTCTCCAGATCTACCCCCACCCAGCAACGACTAGCTCTTTGCAGACCTCAAAACAATGCTCCAGGGAAAGAGATTTGGTTCCAATGAAGAAGTGAAATCGGAAATTAAGGCGTATTTTGAGGCCAAGAGACAAATCGTTCTACAAAAAAGGCATCAAAGTGTTGGAATCAGTGTATCATCCTAAAAGGAGGCAAAGTTGTTTTTGTTTTTTTTTTATAATCGCGTGACTCCAAGCAAGGCATTTTACTACCACTGTTATGTGAAAGTGTGACAGGTTACAGTGGGTGTCAGGAAAGGAGTACAAAAAGGAAGGGAATACTAATAAAAGTGGGGTGGACGGAGAAAAAAGCATGAGAGAGAGAGGATGTATGTTAGTGAGACAGGAGATGACTAGTGACTTTACATTTGAATTCTTGAAGATTGTAGCTGTCGGGAAAGCAAGTAAGCGGAAGGGAATTCCATAGGCGGGAAGTGCGAGAAAAGAAGCTGAGGAAGTAGAGTTTGCGTTTACAATTTATCGGTTTCACAGTAAAATGGTGGGACCAATTTGCTAATCTTGTTGCTCGAGTAAAATCATACATAGGGGGCATCTGTGAACTAAGTTCATCGGAGCAGAAGCCGTGAAAGTATTTGTAGAAGAGACACAGAGAAGCCACATTGCGCCGGTGAGAAAGCGACTGTATCCTAGCTGCCAAGTCGGGATCGATCACATTACAGATTCTCCGTTGGATTTTGTCGAGGAAACCTAGGTGGATAGCAGGAGCACCTGACCATATATGGCAGCAATATTGAATGCACGGGCGGATGGTAGATTTGTATATGTGCAGGATTGTTTCAGATGGGAAAAAATTCCTGGCCCTACACAGAGAACCGACTTTCTTAGCAGCGGATTTAGCTATGGATTCTATATAGTTATTCCACTTGAGGTCTGTTGTGAGAGTTAATCCGAAGTGCTTTACTTTCAGGGAGAGAAGCCTGATCCATGTTAATGGGCGAGAGGAACAATTGTCTGTGATGGTTAACAGATAGCAGCTTCGTTTTGGAAGCATTAAAATCTACGAACCATTTCTTACGCCAGTCCACCACGGATTGGAGGTCCATTTCAAGCTCGGCAGCGGTGTTTGCTTGACAGCCTCGGCAGATTTTTGAACTAGACGAGAGTAAAACCGTAGTGTCGTCAGCGTATATGCTTATGCTTATGTTGATGAATAAAGTTAGATTTTGCCTAAGAGTTTTATTACTTAGGCCTGTAATTTATTGAGTGATACGTTAATCCAACTCCTTGAGTCCTGAATATTGTCCTCTCTTCGTAATAATTATTTTTTCTTACATTCTTTCACTATGCTAACTCTTATTTTTTAGTGTCTTTATAACCATATTAATAAAGAAAGCTTTAGAGATTACCCTGCATATACTGTACTAGCCGTATAGCCCGGCGTTGCTCGGGTGTAATGAAAGCTTTAAAACTAATCCATGGTCCTGGAGCTCAAACTCTTTGGACGTTGGCATGAAAGACTAAAAAGCAATAGTTGTTTCCAGTTAAATCGAAACCGTAAACTGAAAGAAAAATGAATGGATATAAGTCAAATTTGGATATCCTGTTATCGATATCAAATAAGTTTTTCTCGTCATAAACTGAATTTTGAAGACTAAATAAGTCCTCTGAGCAAATGGTATCATGGCTGAGACTAAGAACTACAATTATACCTACTTAGAGTTAAACTCGAAGCAAAAACTAAAATAAAAGTGCTGAAAAAATACAGACATGCAAGGCAGATAAACAGACACACACACCTTGCCTTATATATATATATATATATATTATCGATTTTCTGCACTATTGTCAGTACTGCAACCTTGAAACTTCTGAATATCGTTTCTTATGTTTTTCTCTATGAGTGTATTAAATTTGATTAAAATCGGACCACTCCTTCTATAACCCGATTTTTTCGATTATCGATTTTCGATATTTATCGGGGGTACCTCGACACAAAACCTAGCTAAGAACACTCGCAGACGCTTATAGTACAACTGTGTAAATTTTCAATAAAATTGGTTCAGCTGTTTCGGAGTCTATAGGTAACGGACACACACACACAGGCACACACACATACACACACACACACAGGCAAAGTTCCATTCATAAATAAGTTTAGATATTAACAGAAAGAGCAATACAAATGCAGAAGGCTAACAAAGTTCCATTTATAAATCAGTTTAGATATGATATGACAGTGCTGTAAATATAAAACAACAAAAGAAAGTAATCATTTTATTTGGTTTTGTAAATATGTTATATTGTACGTAATCATTGAGGTATATTTTTAATGTTATTTTTTCACACCCACCACAGAAAAGAAATATAAATTTACACGTGGGACTGGTTAGAATTTCATAGAAAAATGGCTGTATTATGCTGCCTGTTGTAAGAATGTGCAGTGCAGAAAATAATTTCTCGTGAAAGGGGAAATTATTCGAGTGTATGGGTCAGTGATTGTGTCAAGCTAAGTTAGTAATATGACATTGAAGACCTGGTTTCCTTTCCGTGAGTTTTTGTCTTTCTTTTCTTAGCTTTTTTACCTCTTGTCTCCATCTTACTTGTTTTTCCCAGTTCCCTTTAAAAAGTCTGTTATAGTGGAAACATGATGTCCTCCCCGAGAATGGAATGTTTTAGACTATAAAGGACGGTGACAAGCGGAGAGAGCAAACGTCTTAGGCTCTCGCCTGACGACGCTATGACACTGTCAGCACTCTGCCTTCGGGTAGAGGGTGCTCTCTGCTTCCGAGCAGAGAGCAATAACCCAGTCGTGGTTCCGCTGAAGGGTAGAACCACGACTGGGGAAAAATAGACAGAGATTTTTTGGCCCGGCTATATGGCCGGGAATTTCCACTATAAAATGACCATGTGTTACATCTGGCCTTGCGTGGGAAGGCTAGTAAATACAAACGTCTTAGGCGAAGGCGTTTTCTATTTGATGGTTTATTCCGCTCTTACTCGTTGATTGCTTATCTGTATCTTATTGCTAATTCTACAGTAGTCCAATAAATCCGTTATACATCTTTCCTGTGTCGAGTACCATTCTTTCACTAATCTTTACATTGATATTCCTTTCCGGGATTTATCAAAGTCTTTTTAATCGTTTCACCCAAATAACTAGAACGTAAAAGTTACAGTGAAGTTGAAAGCAAATTAGAAAACTAAGAATGGGCGAGATTGATGAATAACACAAATGAACAGGGTTAAAGAAAAGAAGATGGGAGTTGTGTTATATATCGACAAACAACAAACACGCATATATATAAAAATATAAAGTTATATTTTTATTAATGACGATGAACCGTGTAGCATAGGGAACAGAGAATTGAGAGAGCGCGCTTCTAATGGGTTGACGGGAGTGTAGTCTTATCTGTTGTGTCTCTCTTCACCGGCCGATCTCTGTTGCTCCTCTACTGGCGAATCCGTGTGCCGAGGTCTTTTTATAATCTTCCAGAACCGGGACTTTTTCTTCCGGTTTTGCCTCGCCCACGCACGCCTACGTAATTCTCAGAGACACCTGTTCTGTTTGCCTCTGTAGTTATTTCCGCTGCTGCCGGAAATAAGGTCAAACGACATCCGTTCCTTTCAACGACCGGAAACACCCTCGCTGGCATCAGCCTTCCTCGGGTGGGGCCAGATTGTTATATTACAGTTGATGCTGCGCTTAAACTTTTGAAGCTTGTAATTATTATGAAAGCAATAAATCAGAAAGAATTTCCTCAGATGCGAGGTGGATAAAAAAAAAACTGTTTCCAGCTCAGATAGCCCGGACAATGACAAGATATTACACTTTGATCCTGGTCGTAGCAAGCGTCCATAGAAACAAGCAGAAAAATTACAATATTCACAGTAATTTTTGTACTAATATGGTAATACGGGGATTACAGACAAACTTACTTTGATTCTTCTATGTGCCTTGTCCCTTCAGGACGTAGGCGATCATGGCCTTCCACTTTTCCCTATCTCTGGTGGCTCTGAGCATGCCTTCTCCTGTTAAACCATGCAACCCTCGTTCCATCATCCACCTGATTAGGTCCTTCAAATATGTTATCCGTTGCTTTACCCTGTCTCTTTTTCCCTCTATATGGCCTGTTAGTATCAGATTCTCCAAGCCCTCCTTCCTCATTGCGTGTCCCAGGAACTTCAGCTGTCTCTTCCTGATGCTCAGTATTAATTTCCTTTTTGTTTCCATCATTTCCAAGACCTCATCATTGCTCACATGCTCAATCCATATTCACAGCATCCTTCTGTAGAACCACATTTCAGTTGCTTCAAGTTTTTCCTTCATCTTTGATGGTAGTGTCCAGCATTCACTGCCATATTGAAGGACTGACAGCACGTAGCAATCCAGTACTCTCTTCCTTGCTTCTAGCGAAATTGTTCCGTTTCTTAATACATTACCCATCTTCTTAATGTCTTTTTGTTTTTTCTCCCAAACCTCGTTCTACCATCCATTTACTCAAGCTCATGAAGTATGTCACGCGCGGATTGTTTTCCCCGCTTTCCTTTAATCTGTCCTGTGTGTTTCAGATTTTCCTCATTACGTTCCCCAGAAATTTAAACTGACTTTTTTTTGCACCAAAATCTCGTTATTGTTTGGTCCATGGTATCCTTAGAACCACATTTCTGCTGCCTCAGATCTTTTCTTCATCTTCATAGCCGACAGAATCTATCAAATCTTGTCCAGTATTCACTCCCATTTAGGAAGGTAGATACTATGCAAGAGTTCAGTACTCATTTCTTTATTTTTAACAAAGTTTTCTGCCTCTCTTAAATTAATTTGAGGTGTTAACATCTGCAGATAGTGCTGCATTTTTTGACCGCAAATTCTTCTTAAACTCTGTTCTTGACTCATCTGGTGTATCCTTAGTTAATTTTCCAATTAGAACTGAGTTTATTTTGGGTGATATGCATATAACTACTTCCATCGTGTCTACTTTTCTCTTCATCATGAATTCCTACATAGCATGCTTACAAACTGGCTCCTGTTCTCTCTAAACTGAATAAATGCCTTGCTGCCGATTGCTTTCCTTATCAGTTATTCTAGATTTTTTAAAAAAAGCCTCGGGTGTTGCTTTACTCATCTCGAAAACAGTGTTTGGATACAAGTCTGCTTTCCAAGCTGAAAAGTTACAGTGTCTCGGGACAAGTTTTTAACTGATCCACTTCTTCATATAAAATCGTGAAATTAAAGTTATCCCGAATGGCAACTCTTCTAGATCCTTTTGTACAGGTTTCCTTCCGGGCTCTGTCCTTGATCCTAATTTGTTTTAATTTTCATTAATGACCTTCCCAATGACAGCAAATATTTAGAATTTGTCCTTGCTTTAAATATCTGTCCTTGGTTTAAATATTCGTCCTTGTTTTGAGTACTACTGTCACATCTGGTCTGGTGCATCGGATATATATTTCGAGATTCTTGATAAAATGTAAAGAAGAATCTGCAGTGTTAAATCTGTGCAATTAACTTTTTTTTTTGCTTGCACATATTCAACAACTGAATCCTTTGCGAAATTTCTTAATAAAGCCATTCTTGGAATTTTCAAGGAAGATGCCACCGTAAGAACTAAAAAAAACTTGAAAAAGACAAAAACAAGAGCCACAACTCGTCCCAAAAAGACCAAAACAAAGCGCCCCCAACGCGAGTGGTTCCAAAATGAAGGATTGATTTACTATAACGTTGTATGGGAAACTGAGCCCCCTCTAAAATTGTTTAAATATTGAAATTTTTTCAAGTTTTTTTGTTAATCGGAAACTTTATGTAATAACCGATAAGACTGCGCTGAAAAAAGTAAAAAACAAAAAAATGTAAAACAACAAATTTAAAGGTGGTGGTAGTCTCCTTCAGATACGCCGTTATTTTTTGGTTAATTTTGCAAAAATAATATTATGTATTGTATAAGAGATAAACGGAAAACAAAATATTCAAACTTATTGGACAGCGTAAGTACGACAATTCCAGTGATATCATTATGCGGCATACGCATATTTTTCATACATGTACGTTCGTAGCGCTGTGGAACAAACTAAATGTATAATTTGTAGTGATTTATAATTAAGGCAATGACTCAATTATCATATATAAGAGTCGAGTTCGAATTCCAGTTGAGATCGTTGCATTCCAGTTGAGATCGTTGCATTAATTTACGAACTAATAATTCTGAGAGGTATAAATCTATCTCTTCATCTCATTAGCCTTGGTTGATGAAGAGAAACAAAACTCTTAATTATATATATATATATATATATATATATATATATATATATATATATACAGAAAAAGAGAGAGAAAGGGAGAGAAAATTTTAAAAATAGTTTCCACTTCTGCGATATATGCTCTTCACGGATGAATTGAGTTCTTTCGGTGACTGATGTGTGTATACACTGCTTATATGCAACACGTTAAAATTTCCCTTCTCTGATTTCATGCGCCTATGGCTTACGGTGTAGCGACTCCGACTGAAACTAAATCGGTCTAGTTTCGATCCCGGCCAGAAGCAAGTGGATGTATCTAGCTACATTGATGAACTGTGATGCAGTGAAACAGGCTTGTATGTCGATGATATATATATATATATATATATATATATATAATGTAAAGTAGAGGTTGTAGCAGAAATACTCATACATTTTAAACTGTCATCTGCGTGGTGCTAGTGAACTAAGGCAACATGCAATGGTGTCTTCATCTAACGAATGTCTTATCTTTTTTCAGATACCATCAGTTATCATCATACCTTGGATCAGTGGACACCTTGAGTTTGCTATTGAAACATTTTATTTTTAAGATCACTTATCTTAATTATTACTATTTCAAGTAGTTGTTTCTGGATTTATATATACATTCACAATATATAAAAAAAAAATAATGATCAATAACACAACTATCCTAGACCAAGAAAACAACAAAAGAAAACTACAAATCTTGGAGGCAATAATCATTAAAAAAACTTAAGCCGTCAATTAATAGAATCAGCTATGAATACTGCAGTAATGTTCTATAATGTTCATAAAAAAAAGAGTTTTCTCATGCTTTAAGACGTGCATGACCATGATATTACAACATAAAAAAATGTCATTTTGGATAATTTTCACGTTCTAATGAACGCTAAGCAATTTGTCAACCGTTATATTTGAAGCAAAAAAGAAATTTACAGTAATTTTTAGCAACGCAGTTTTACAGTTATTTTTTGTTACCACAACTCACACCCCTGAAGATGATTTCGGAAGGAGATTGAAAGTACTTGGGAACATGGAGAAATGAATAATAAAATTATTTGTCAACGTTACAGCTCATTTCTGATATCTTTCAGTTATAATACGCGAAAGATTATCTGTGAATATTAACGGATTTTATTAAAAATAAGCAGACACAATGTTTGCAAATTATTTATTCTGATATATATATATAAAAGAATATTAAAAAGTTTTTAATTTAAAAATGCACTTTTTTGGACAGTATTTGTTTAATTTTATTATTTTATTTTATATTTCAGACCGCCCTCGGTCCTTCATCAGAAACAAGTGATTTTTAAATTTGAATTAGAAACGTATTTCACGATAGCGTCCGAATATTCTTTGTTTACATCACGTGGTGCGTTTGTTCACAACACGTAGCACGTCCGTGGTGAGAGTCTGTCTCCCACCAAGCCACGCCGAAAGCGACAGACTTTATTTAAAAAAATATATATATTAGTAGATGTAAATCTATCTTTAATAATACTTATAAATTTGTTTTATATAAAGAGAGAGAAAAGTAGGTAGACAGTAACATTCTTTGAGATTACATAAGCAATTATATGTAGTATTACAATTAAATTTTATTGTGTACAACAATACAAAAGCGCTTAAATTTTATTAACGCAGGTGCTCAAACTGTTGTTCAGCACAATTTACACACCTGCTCTTTCACCTACTTTTGAACAACCTTATATATATATATATATATATATATATATAGTCATCCGCAGACACTCCTGTTTCGCTTTATCATAGGTCAACAGTACGGTTAGAGATCCGATTGCTTTTAGCTAGGATTGAAACCTGACAGAACTGATATCAGCCGGCGATTCTACCTCTATGAGCGCTTGGTAGAGGAAGGCACACTTTAGCGTGTTATATACAATTTAAACACAAGCCAGTAGCCGATAGTGTTCAAATTCATTACTGAATGAACAATGCATAAATGCGTGAATAGCTACTGTCTTCTAATTCTACCATTTCTCCATAGTGCTCAGTATATATATATATATATATATATATATATATATATATATATATAGGTAAGTATGTAGTTCTCCGTCGGAGTATCGCCAACTCAACTAGCTACTCCATGTTCTTTTAGCAAGCCAGTAGGATGAAAAATCAGAACTAAGAAAGGGCAGAAGAACTCTCGATGAGTCAACGGCTAGCCAACTAGAGGCAGTGTCTTAATAAACCTCTGTGGAAAAAGGCAACTGAAAACCACTCCACTATTAATTCTAACAAATATCATGGCAATGATCAGCCAAAATATGAAACTTAACGGTGTGAAGTGGTTAACTCGTCGCCAGTTAAAGAACCTTCTTCCAGCGACTGTTAGCATAAATATTGTGAAGGCGATAAAATTCCTGATCCTTCGCCTTGAAAACAGTGACATGAGCGACAGGTTTTTTCGAACCGTTATTCAGCATTATTATTATTATCAAACAAAAAATAACTCTCGGGATATGGAACGTGAGAACGTTCATCAAATGTGGTCAGAAAATGTAAAACAGGGGATGGATAGATTAAATATCGACATTTTCGGTGTATGTGGAACTAAGTAGCCAAATAACGGAGAACTTGTTAGTGGCAACCACAAGATTATATATGCAGGTGGAGAAAAAAATGAAAAAGGTGTTGGATTGATACTAGATAAAGACATGAACAAATATGTATTTGCTTACTATCTGTCATCTGAAATAATGTTTGTAGTTAAACTGAAAGGAAAGTCTTTCAACACGTATATTATAATCGTCTATGTACCGATAGCACAAAGTACGGAAGAAGAAATCGAATGTTTCTGCTGCTCTATACTAGATAACGCCAATGTTCTATGTAAATCACAAGAAAGAAATATTATTATGGGTGACCTGAATGCCAAAGTAGGCAAAGAGAAGGAAGGGGAAATAGCTAGAAAATTCGGACTAGGAACTTGCAACGGGCCCAATGGTGCACGGCGAATGACCAGCTAATAGACAACACTTGTTCCCAAGAACATCCAATATGATTATGGACATGGAGAAGCTCAATCGGAGAAACTAGAAACCAAATAAATTATTTAATTATTAATAAGAGATTCAGGAATGCAGTTGTTGACTATTCAACCTATTCAATGATGATTGCGGAGTCGACCGTCTCCTCGTTATATGTAAACTAAGAAACGAAACTACGGAAAATGAAGAATCCTTACACTGCACTCAAATTGCAATACAACAGATTTCCGAACGAACTGAACCTGCAGGAAAAATATATGGATAGTGTGAAAAGAAGAAAAAATGGACAGACAAATTAGAAATGGAAACTCGAAATGGGACACACTAAGAGAAGCTTTAGTGACATAAGCAAACAGCATCCCGAAAGAAAAAAAAAGAATCACAAATGAGATTCTCCACATGAAGCAAAGGAGTTTGTTTGTTTGTTTCGAGGTTTAACGACCTATCAATCCTTATGGGATCATTTAAGGTCATAGCCAATGATTTGAGAGCAAGGTTATTTTATTTTTACATTTTTTTTTCGTTTCGAGTATCACGATTCATTGGGATTTAGTTTTTAATAGCAGGGTCCCCAAGTCCTACCCTTGTTATTTAACCCATAACTGGAGGGAAGGGGCGGATTAATACGTTTCCCAAGGGTACCAGTGCTTAAGTGAATGCAGGGTATTCAACTGGAATTCGAACTCGGTACATCGATTTCTCTTTCCGAGCCGATATCCACTGCACCACAACGCACATCCATCACTATACGCTTACATCACCTGGTATTCCCAAGCGGTCACCCATCGAAATACTGACCAGGCTCAACGTTGCTTAATTTCGGTGATCGAGCGAGAACCGGTGTATTCAACGTGATATGGCCGTAAGCCAAAGGAGTTAGGAAATAACATCAAGACATGGAACGGGATACAGAAAAACTAGACAAGGAAATAAAGAAAAAATCCTGACAGGCTAAAGAAGAATGGCTAAACGACAAATGTGCAAAAAGAGAGAAACATTGACAAATAAAGAAAATATATGCATAAAAAATGAGAAAACAAACTGGACAAAAAACATTCTCATCAGCTTATGCGATGGGACGAATATAACGGATATATTTTCCACGACAAGTTGTGGAACAAGGTCGAAACTATGTGGTACCCAGTAAAGATCGAACTCACTACTCAATTGTAATAGGTTCTAGCAAGACAAGCCTGCTAACGATTGCACCATGTCGAGGTGCCCCGCTTCCACGACAAGAGAGAACAACCGGTAGTACATAGAAATACTGACGGACCAGAAATATTAAAAACCGAAGCTGCATTAGCCAAATTGAAATAAAATACCAAGGGTATTTGCGCGTAAGTGAATGCAAGAAATTCAACTGGAATTCGAACTCGCCCCCCCAATTTCTCGTTCCCAGTTGATATCCACTGCACCACAAGGCACATCAAAAGATTACAGACAAGATTACAGAAATAATAAATGAAATCTACAACATTGGTAACATAGCGGAAGACCAAAGCAGATCTATTTTTATAGAACTGCGTAAGAAACCAGGCGCAAAGGAATGTCTACTCTACCGAACAATCAGCATAATGAGCCACATGAGAAAACTCATCCTTCGAATTCTGATGAATAGAGCGCACAGGAGAATCAAACCAGAGATAAGACAAATAATGTGCAGTTTTATCAATGGAAGGCTATATTTATGTTCAGGACTAGCAGCATAGCCCGGCGTTGCTCGGGTGGAATGAAAGCTTTAAAACTAATCCATGGTCCTGGAACTTAGACTCTTTGGACGTTGGCACAAAAGACTAAAAAGCAACAGTTGTTTCCAGTTAAAGCGAAACCGTAGACTGAAAGAAAAATGAATTGATGTAAGTCCAATTTTGATTTCCTGGTATCGATATCAAATAAGTTTTTTTCGTCGTAAACTGAATTTTGAAGGCTAAATAAGTCCCCTGAGTAAATGGTATCATGGCTGAGACTAAGAACTACAATTATACCTACTTAGAGCCATACCCGAAGCAAAAACTAAAATAAAAGGGCTGAAAAAAATACAGACATACAGGCAGATAAACAGACACACACACAAACATCATGCCTTTTATATATATATATTATCGATTTTCTGCACTATTGTAAGAACTGTAACTTTGAAACTTCTAAATATCGTTTCTTATGTCTTTGTTTATAAGTGTATCAAATTTGATTAAAATCGGACCACTCCTTTTATAACCCGATTTTTTCGATTATCGATTTTCGATTTTCATCGGGGGTACCTTGACGCAAACCTAGCTAAGAACACTCGCAGACGCTTATAGTACAACTGTGTAAATTTTCAATAAAATCTGTTCAGCTATTTTGCACACACACACACACAAAGACACACACACACACACACACACACACACACACACACACACACACACACAGACAAAGTTCCATTTATAAATAAGTTTAGATATTATCAGAAAGAGCAATACAAATGCAGAACGTTGTGTACCTGTGCTTTATAGACTACGCAAAGGCGTTCGACAAAGTACACAACAAAGTTATATTAGAACTGCTCAGTAACTTTTATTTATTCGAGAAAGACATTAAAATAATCAAGAATCTATACTGGAAGCAAACTGACTGCATTTTTTAAAATCGTTTCACCTCAAGCAAGGCGGTAGCGCCACTGATGCGCAGGGGGCTATATAAGAGAAAAAAGATTAGATAGGAGGAGAGTAAAGAGAAAGATGAACCAGCTACAGGGTGTGTCAAAGAAGGGAGCAAGAGAAGGATATTAATACAGGTGTGACGACAGTTGCGAAGGTAGAGAGAAGGGAAACGATATACAGGGTGTCAAGTGGTTAAGAGATGGGTATTGACATTGCATTTAAATTCCCGGAGATTGTAGCCGTCAGGAAAGCAAGAATATGGAAAAGAGTTCCACAGGCTGGAAGTGCGATAAAAGAAGCTAATGGAGTAGAATAAGTGGGTTTGATTTGGTTGATCTAACTGTGAATGAGTGGGACCCAGTTACGGACAAAAATGTGTTCAACAGATATACAAATTTAGAAAGAGGTGCAAGACAAGGATGTGTCTTCTCACCGGATTTATTCAATCTATAGAGCGAGAATTATTAAAGAATTTTGAGAGAATTGGAAATCCTACAAGAATTTATCATTGGCGGCCAAAATCTGAATAATATAAAATATGTAGATGATGGAGTGTTGCTAGCAGACACGGAAAGAAAATTATAAAACCTTCTACAGAATTTAGCAAAGGAAAGCGAGAAGAAAGGACTAAGTAGACAGAATACATGGTCATCAGCAAAAAGAAAAGGGCAAAATGCAAATCAAAAAATTGAGGCTATTCAAAACAGGCAGGTAGAGATTTAAATACATAGTATTTAAATACCTAGTACCAAATCAGATAGAAAGAACAAATCAATACAGCGGAATCTGCCGAAACAAACAAATGGCTCCCGAAACTATATCAATCAAGATATTTCGGATGACCACCCAAAGCCAACAACTGAAAAGAAGCAAACCTCAAAGATCGTTCGTTGAGAAAGGGGGGAAAATACATATATATCCCTGGCAACGTAAACAAAAACAAAACAGTTAAAAGGAGACGCACTGCGAAACGAAGACGCGTTGTAGCTAACCGGCAGAAAGGGCGAAATATTACCCGAGAACTTCTTCTTCTTCTTCTTCTTCTTCTTCTTCTTCTTCTTCTTCTTCTTCTTCTATGTGCCCTGTCCCTTCAGGACGTAGGCGATCATGGCTCTCCACGTCTCCCTATCCCTTGTGGCTCTTAGTATGTTTGCTCCTGTTGCTCCTGGCAACCCCCGTTCCGTCATCCACCTGATCAGTCCCTGCAAATATGTTATCCGCTGCCTTCCTCTGTCTCTCTTTCCTTCTATCTGTCCAGTCAGTATCAGGTTCTCCAGGCTCTCCTTCCTCATTGCATGTCCCAGGAACTTCAGTTGTCTCTTCAGCATCAATTTCCTTTTTGTTGCCATTCTTTCTAACACCTCGTCGTTGCTTGTATGCTCAGTCCACGATATCCGTAGCATCCTTCTGTAGAACCACATTTCAGCCGCTTCCAGTTTTGTCCTCATTTTCGATTATATTGTCCAGCATTCACAGCCGTATTGAAGAACTGACATCACGTAGCAGTCTAGAACTCTTTTCTTCATTTCTATGAGAAATTTTCGGCGCTCTACTCCCTGACGAGGGAGTAGAGCGCCGAAAATTTGTTCACAAATTCACTGACAGCCAAAGGCTTGACGAAAATCGACAAATAATAAAATAATTCAACAATGCTGTCAAAAAGAAATATGAATACATTGAAGTACCTAGTAAGTGTTCTAACAGAGGGCGAAAAATCGGCACTTAGGTCGAAAGATGTATTGGGATGGCCAAAGGTAAGCATAGGATTAAGATACAGGAAAATTTCGTTACGCGTACTGAACTGTTACGTGATATTTTTTTTAATCATATCACCCCAAGCAAGGCGGTAACGCCACTGATGTGCAGGGGGCTACATAAGAGTGAGAAGATTAGAAAAGAGAAAACCGGAAACCACAACCTAAACAGTAAACAAGGGATGAGCCTCTTCACCTGTTCAATAGATGTGTGTGGAATGTGAACCGGACGATAATATGTTATCTTGTATACTGGATAATCTTCTGATAGATGAAGAAAAACTTGAAGTAACAGAAATGTTGTTCTACAGAAGGACGCTGAGGATAACATAGGCGAACATGTGAGGTCTTGGAGAGAATGAAAGCAAAAAAGAATTTTATAATTAACGCCAGGAAGAAGCAGCTGAAATTTCTGGAACACATAATGAGGAAGGAGGACTTGGAAAATCTGATAGAAAGAAAGACGGATAAGGGAAATCAGCTCGTGACATACTTAATTGTCTTGAACAAATGGATGGTAGAACAGGGTATTGGTGAAATAACAGAAAGACAAACCTTATTAAGAGCTATAAGGGACAGGAGGGTGTGGAGGACCATAATCGCCTACGTCCGTAAGGGGCACAACATATAAAAGAATAAGAAGAATCTGTAATTGCAATGCTGAGAACTTTTTGTGCTCATTTCATATTATTTCGAGATAATGGTGTTCTGTATAGAAAATAGAATCGATTGTTATAGGTTAAAAAATTCAGGGTAGCAGGTTCGTCGTTTAAAAGAAAGCCAGCTCTTGGATGGCCACTACCTGGATGGCCACCCAACTCTGAAACTTTCGGGTGATGGACAACTTTAGAAAACATTAAATATCATCTACAACTGTGAATAGCGAGTGGAGACGAAGCTGAAAAAAATAAAAATGGGGTGTATATTTCGAATACGTGTATCCACTGTAATAACGCTTGAAGCAAAAAAATATCGAATTATATATACACCAGTATTCACATCCTTTTCTTACACACTTCTTAACACCCCCCTATAACCTGTCCCTCTTTCTCATCATTTTTCTCCCCTGTCTTATCCTTTTAAAGATGAAATTTTACACACATTTCAAAAACTAAGCAGACTATTGAGAGACATAAAGATTTCGTGTGTGTGTATGTGTGTATAGTTCGAAGAAAGTGTTTATTTCACACAAAGTAGATAAACAATTGGAGTAGATAGACTAAGCTATCGTCCGGTTCACACTCCACCCACGTCTATTGAACAGGTGAAGAGGCTCATCCCTTGTTTCCTGTTTAGGATGTGGTTTCGGGTTTTTCTCTTTTCCAATCTTTTCACTCTTTTTTATTTTGTTTTATATTTTTTTCAATTGGAGTAGATAGACGAAACTATCGCCCGGTTCACACTCCACCCACGTCTATTGAACTGGTGAAGAGGCTCATCCCTTGTTTCCTGTTTAGGATGTGGTTTCCGGTTTTTCTCTTTTCCAATCTTTTCACTTTTTTTTATTTTGTTTTATATTTTTTTCAATTGGAGTAGATAGACGAAACTATCGCCCAATTCACACTCCACCCACGTCTATTGAACAGGTGAAGAGACTCATCCCTTGTTTCCTGTTTAGGATGTGGTTTCCGGTTTTTCTCTTTTCCAATCTTTTCACTTTTTTTTATTTTGTTTTATATTTTTTTCAATTGGAGTAGATAGACGAAACTATCGCCCGGTTCACACTCCACCCACGTCTATTGAACTGGTGAAGAGGCTCATCCCTTGTTTCCTGTTTAGGATGTGGTTTCCGGTTTTTCTCTTTTCCAATCTTTTCACTCTTACGTAGCCCCCTGCGCATCAGTGGCGTTTTCGCCTTGCTTGGGGTGATATGATTAAAAATATATATATATATATATATATATAGATAGATAGATAGATAGATAGATAGATTGAGATAGATAGATAGATAGATAGATAGATAGATAGATAGATAGATAGATAGATGCAAACTTATCACTATACTCGTTCCGAAAAACCGTCCGAGTGTATGCGCGGAAGGAAAAAATGGTTGTAAAAAAAGAAAGACCTAAGCACGTAAATATTATTCAAAGTACGTGGCCCAAAGAAAAAAAACATTTTTTGGTATTGTTGTTAGTATGTTTAGTTTGCCGTCTTCGCTAGTTGTCTCCCCCCCCCACACTTTTGTGTTTGGTGTCTTCTTTGTTTTGGTCACGTGGGTTGTTGAGTTCCCTATATCTTGTCGTTTTCAGTATCCTCTTTAGCCAATCTTCCCTGAAGATCCGGTTAGATGAAACCTTGGTATGTTTGTTGGCTCTTTAGGTTATTTACTTATATAGATAGATAGATAGATAGATAGATAGATAGATAGATAGATAGATAGCAACGTAAATGCAAATATATGTGTACATTCTGATACACAGCATGTACACACTCACACACACACACATAATCACACACGCGAACGCGCGCACTCAGATAGAAACACATACATGTATACATAAATGAATTTCATTTATATTTAATATAGAAGTAGCGAAAAAGAGAAAATAAGCTGTCAATTGCCGATATCTCCTGACGAGTGGACGAAGGACGAAGTGATTGTTGGAGAGTACATATGCGAAATCTTGGAGTCGAGATAGAAAATTTTCTAAGCGCAGCTTAGATGTGGCACAAGGCCGAAAGTATGGGACACCCAGTGGGGATCGAACTCACTACTCCTTTGCAAGTAGTTCTGGAGTCGAGATAGCGAGTTTGACATCAATCAGCGAAATGACAAATTTTGTATCTTTATTAATTCTACATACACACACACACACACACACACACACACACAAACACACACACACATATATATACATGTGTGTGTGTGTGTGTGTGTGTGTGTGTGTGCGTGCGTGCCCACACACAGAAGTAAGAAGAAGAGGAAAAAAGGACTGAAAATAGTAGTTAGAGTATGAGCAAGGCGGCTTTCAAAGCGCGTTTATGAACTCTTTGTATAAGTGCAAAAGCGGCAGGTTTAACAAAAAGTCGATGAAAAGACTTTTAAATGCCCGGCTTAAAAATCTCTGAGTGCATTTGCGTGGATGCCGTAACGAAAGATGGAAAGTTATAAATAATATTTGCATATAAATTACAGCTGATTGTGCCCGATGCCCTATGAACGCGGAGCTGTCCTTTGTCATCGCCCCATTGTGTTTCATATTGTTTCTGTTTTATTGGTGTTAGTCTTTGAAAATATTGTTGCGGCTTCAGAAGGAAGAGAGATAGAGAAAAAAATAAAAAATAAACGAGTAATTCACAAGTAGAATGTGAAAACGAAGATAGTTGTTATCGGGCGTTTCTTTGGTAAGCTGTTATCTTCCTTGTTTTTATTTTTATTTTTATTTTTATTCTATTTTATTTTATTTTATTTTTTTCCCCAAACAGATTGGAAAATTTACATCTCTATAACAGACACATGATCCATACAAGGTATGTCCGGAAAGTATCTTGCCCTTGATTGAACTCCTCAACCAATCATAGGGGACCTTACTGCGCATGCGTTAACACTTTACCATGAAGGAGTTTTGTTATCGATCAGTCTTCTGAGGCCCATGAGATTAATTCAGACGTTCCCTTAGTCTCTCTCTCTCTCTCTCTCTCTCTCTCTCTCTCTTTCTTTCTCTGTCATTAACTTTCTACATTTTATTAACGTTCTAATTGGAAACATTCTAATATCATTCGTATAAATTAGTAGACTTTAGTAAAAATCTATGCTGAAGAAACTAAAGTTTGTGAATGCGCTTCCAACAATCTTGATAACCGAAGTCTTGCAGCTGGTCTCTCCCTCGACATAACTTTATCAACTCCATGAGGACAGATTTGGCT
This sequence comes from Ascarosepion bandense, assembly GCA_037127315.1. Lineage (NCBI taxonomy): Eukaryota > Metazoa > Mollusca > Cephalopoda > Sepiida > Sepiidae > Ascarosepion > Ascarosepion bandense. Next base: position 6,230,981 of record JBBBDQ010000284.1, on the reverse strand, counting down.
TCTAACGTTCATTGCCTCAAAAACAAAGATCTTATCATTTCATTATCACCGAGCAGACCATGAGTTTCTCCAGGCACGATGAATGGCTGCACTGTCAACGAGGCACCATGTATAGAATATTTGTTGGGTCCTAAGTTGTCACCAGATCTCAACTGGAACTCAAATAAATTTAAAGATGTTGGAAAAACAGTCGGTACCGTGTACCACTCCAGAAATTACCTAACACCTCCTGTTATGTTTTATCTTTACAAGAATAAGATTAGATACTCTCTGATAATCGTCCGAGAGAACCCTTTCTGGTCACCATCACTATGGCTGATGCTAACCTCCAAGAGAGTGAATCATTAGCCTTTTTCGAGCTAACGTTTTCTCCTGACATGAAATGAAAATACATCGAATCAATTTGCTAGATCTGTTACTACTTAAATTGGTTCCCTGTGTCGTACTAGACAATGTTTCTTGCTCGAATATATATATATATATATATATTTTTACCCAGGATTGAAACCCGACCGAATTGGCGTCAGTCGGCGATTCTACTTCTGAGCTACGGGCGCTCGGTAGAAGGAGGCAGACTTTTCAGCGTGTATATTATCATTATACAAGCCCAATAGCTGAGAGTGTTCTAATTCATTGGTGAATGAACGATGCGTAGATGCCAGAGTAGCTATTGTTTTTCAATATATATATATATATATATATAAATAAGTCTGTCATTCGTCTAAGCTTAGAATATTGATCCCACATCTGATCCAGTGCTTCTGCTACATATGAAGATATCCTTGATAAATTCCAAAGAAGAACCTCGAATGTCATTGGTCCTGACTTGGCATCACGAGTTCAGACAATTTCCCACCGCCGTAATGCAGCTTCTCTGCGCCTTTTCTTTAAATACTTTTACGGTAATTGTTCCGATAAACTTCCCACTATGGCACCTAGACTTTATGAATTTAAACGCAGAACTAGATTAGTGGAAAGGTTTCATCATTTTACATTTGAAATGTCTAAATGTAACCGTAAGTTCTATGCTAACAGTCCCATAATAATCGTCAATGACACTCCGAAGGCATCAACTACCTCCCCACATGAGCGAATGTCCGAGGTAGATGCAGCACAAGGCCAATCAACATGGGTAAAACCGAACCCTTAAGCCGAGATAGAAATACTTGTCTGCTTTTTTCCAGACGAGACTCTACCTTTCGGCGAAGCCTCGTCTGGGTTCCTTTTCACCCGAAGGTAGAGAGTCCGACAGAGTGAACGACTAACGGACGCATTCGTTCTCAGACAGTTAATAACAGTCTGGATTATTTACGGCCTCCCCATGTAGGCAGAAGCCCGAAGTAGATGTGGCACAAGGCCAAATAAAGTGGGTAAAACCGAGCCCGTAAGCTCAGATACAAATTCATGACTGCTTTTCCCCAGATGAGACGCTATCCTTCGGCGGAGCCCCTTCTAGTGAACGAGGATTGATGCGACACAAATATAGCTATTTCGGACTATACTATCTTTGAAATCGTTAGAGGGGCGTCAGCTGCTCTACAACACCTCAAAATCTTCCTTACATGCCACCTCTTCTTATTCACATTACACATTTTATTCAGTAACCCCCTACTTTTAGTGGTGTTTGAGCCCTGTAATGGGGAAACTTAAAAAGAAAATAATTTACCCTGTCGAAACAACATTATAGTCTGCGTTACAATCACATTCACAGTGATCCAGGGAGACTCTTAATTTCATAGGTATTGTAAAAAAAAAATTATTTGCAAAACGTCGCATTTTTCAGGTCTGATAGCACCTCTCCTATAGACAAAATTCGGTTCCTTCTGATATCGCTATTGTAACACCGAGAATGGGATTACAGTTAGTGCAACGACGTAGCTAATTGCAGTCCTAACAGAGGGCTTTGCTGAGTGCTTCAAACAGAACACGTGTGGCCTCATGGATACAAGATCTCATGTTAGTTATTTAAGTCACATACGTGATTCACGCTCGGGTGATCATATCTTTTTCGATACATGACTGACTAGGCAGAAGGTTTTCTTGCAGTATGCTGTCATTGTATTCAGCGTAGATTGGTTGCTAATCCTTCCTGCTATTTAACTTATAGCTGGAGGGAGAAGAGATGAATTAATATCTTTCCTAAGTGTCAGTCAGTTAAGTGTCACAAAAGAGACATGACTGACTGGGCAGAGATCATCCCGCAGTAGATTGCCATTGCTTTATGCGGCAGACTGTCTGTTCTGTTATTTAACCCATAACTGGAGGGAATAGACGGATTAATAATTTTCGCAAGGGTATTTGTGAGTAAGTGAATACAATGTAGTGGTAAGATATATCTTATCTACATTAACCAACTGTTCAGTGACTGATATTGGCATATTTTTTGCTCTTGCCTGTTTTCTGTGTTTGAGCACACATAAGCTCTGTGAATATTGCATATTGATTTTCACGATCTATGCACTTGAAACTTTGTCAACGAAGAGCTAGCTAGGGGCTCTCCATGACTGTATGGCACCTAAAACAGAGGCGCATCCTTACCAGTAGTCTGTACGCAGCGTTTGAACTCTGGTAAAAACTAAAATACATCCGGCTGATATTCAATGCAAACACGATAAATTACATCCAATAACAAGGGCACTGAATTGGAGACTGGAGATTTTGAGTAGCATGGAACCACCTCTTATTTGATGTTGTACCCAGGTCCACTCTAACACGGGGTTGTAGGGACCCAGCAATGGGTAAATAATGAACCTCCAAACAAAATACAATGAAAGTATAAAATATATTTTATAATAAAAAAAAAACACCTTTATATAAAAAGAACCAACTGTACATATAGTAAAATGACCAACAATACATTTTCAAGCAAAATAACCAGTAATAAATTTTACTAGTTGAAACTATACAATTACGTTCAAAATATATTTAGTTTAAGCCATAAAATTGTATTCAAATTACTTAGATTTCGGCATTAAATACTTCAGAAATATGCTCCTAAACAAAATCAACCAATCAAACAGGCTTTCCGTAACTCAAAGCTTGATGCTATAACTTATTTTCCCTATCTTGCAACCAGTACGTGCCTCTACCTGTACAGTCTATGAAAGCAAAATGGCGTATAGATTCTTACCTGTTCTTAATTATCAAAGCTCAGATGTATGTCTACCTGTACGAAACGGCATATATGCACCTTTTTTTCTAATCTACTGTAAAGCGGAGCTCTGTATCTCTGTAAACATATTTCCATCAACCTTTTTGACTCTAATGTAAAAAGGGCCTTATTTGTACCTTTTACTTTAGTGCAAACCGGGCTGATATTTATCTTTTTCGACACTGCTGTAAACCGAACCTATGACTACATTTTTTATTTTAGATCAAACTGGGCGTATATCAGCCTATTTTACCTTGCTGTAAACCGAACCCATTTTTACCCCCTTTTTTTTTATTATAGTGTAAACCGGGTATAACTTATTTGACTTTGCTGTAAACCGACTCGTATCTACCTTTTTAACTATAGTAAAAACCGTGCCTATATTTACCTTTTGAATTCTGTTGTGGTGCAGTGGTTATCGGCTCGGAACGAGAAATCGGGGATCCGAGTTCAAATTCCTGTTGGATTCCTTGCATTCATTTACACACAAATACCATTGAAAAACCGTCTCTTTCTTCCAGTTATGGGTTAAATAACAGGACAGATTGGGTTCTATAGCCTTGGTTGGCAATCAATTTACCGCAGAAAGTAATGGCAAGCTACTGTGGTTAGGCATATCTCTTTCGAGACATGATCGCCCAAGCGTGTATCACGTATGGCGTTTGACTAACTGTAAACCGAAGCCTTGTCCGCCATTTTATCATTTATTTTATTACTGTAATATAAACCTGGCCTATATTTACCTTTATCACCCTGCTGTAAACCGAACCCATTTTAAAACTTTTTTGATTATAGTGTAAACAGTGACTTTTAGGGACCTTTATCACTCTGGTGTAAACCGAATCCGTTTTCTCCTGAATATAACACACTATTTCACCCTGCTGTAAACCAGATCTATTTTTAGCTTTTTTGACTATAGTGTAAACCGAGCCTACGTTTATCTTTTGGATTGTATTATAAACCGAACCCATGTCTACCTTTTTGGACAATGGTGTAAAGAGCCATGCCTACCTTTTTATCTCAAGTTTGAACCAAATCTCTAAATACATAGCAAAATCACTGGACCATATCTGCCAGCAATATTCTAAGTATGAACGAATGTTAGACTTATGGATATTCAAGATTCTGGAGAAATTTTCTTGCACGATAAACTGCAGCTGACTTAATATATATATATATATATATATATATATATATATATATATATATATATATATGGAGGAATGTTAAAACTTAAAAAAAAAACAGTAGTTACTCACGCATTTTTGCATTGTTCATTCCGTAATGAATTTGAACACTCTTGGCTACTGGCGTATGTTTACATTGTATATAACACGTTAAAGTCCGTCTATCTCTATCGAGCGCCCAGAGGTTAGACTCGCGAATTGATGTCAATTCGGTTGGGTTTTAATACTAACTGATGAGCTGTGATACAGAGAAACAGGTCTGTCTACGGATGACTATATATATATATATATATATATATATATATATTGCGCACACGTGTATGCACATACCGGTTATGTAACAGTTATCGACACGGATAGTAAAATCGGCGAACCGGGTTCAAATTTCAGCTTAACCAGTTGCATTCACTTGTGATTTTGGGAAAAGTATGATTTCCTTTTTTCTCCCCATCCCTAGATTTGGGTGGTAGCCAGTCTAGGGAAAAAAAATTAAGAAATATCTTTCTTTTCTGTGATGTGGTTCTTCTGGACATGTAGAATCATGACTCTTCACAATTTCCTATCGTTTGTAGATATTTGTGATGTTTGTCTGTTCAGTCACGCTCTCGTTCCCTGTTCTGCAATCTATTTAGATAATCTTGTTAGATAGATGACCGCTTGTCTTTGGTATGTCCTGCGAATGTCAAATTTACTAAGCCCCTTTTCCTTGTTATGTGTGTTTGAAAATGTCAGCTATCTCTTATTTTATGTAAAGCGTATTTTCTGTTTGTAAAGTCAAAAACCATGCAGGAGGCAACGGAGAACTACTTTGCTATCTTTCCTAAGAAATGGAATTTGCAGACAAAGAAAATAAAGTTTATGCAGAGCTATGAAGCTAAATTTTAAAGAAGCATTATAGAAAAATAATAAAGTAGGTATATAAGCCATGTATTTAAGGTTATCACTTGATTAATGTATGAAATTGCATTTCAAAATAAGTATAAGTATTAGAAGCGTAATGATCTATTAAAATTTACTTTTATACTTTTTTTATTTATTTATTTACAGTAAGGTTCATCCTTTACATCGTTTCGAAGCTACTCGACGTAGAACGGTACGTTAAGAGGCAATCTGTGCGGTTAGTTGAAGATAACGGTTAACGCTAACATTGAAAAGGCTAAAATTATAGGCGGTAGGGGAAACATCCTCTTGGAAGTCGGTTCCGCAGGGCAGTGGTTCGTGAGAAGTTGTTCGAGTGAAACTCACTCTTCACCGATCGAATACAGAGGGAAACCCGGTGATTTGCTACCACATGGCGTGTCGTGGTTTGAATTGACGGGACCAGGTGTTTGAAACCTTCTAAATTTAATTTTTGTTGAGGTTACAATTTTAATGGCAACCCCAGGAGGAAAACTGCAAAATGCTCTGAGACAAGATCGCGAAGGATAGCAATAACATGGGACCGACCAATAAGTATAAAAAGATAAATTCTTGATCAGTTAACCAAATGTGCGAGCTTCTGACTGGGGATAGAATGAAGCAGACGACAAAAAAGTGTGACGCAGAGATCTGTAACTCACCAGAATAGCAGGGGGAAGCCTTCCATAATTTAAGCAAAGTATTAATACAAAGCGAATGTGCGTTGTGGTACAGTGGATATCGGCTCGGAACGAGAAATCGGAGAGCCAAGTTCGAATTCCAGTTGAATTCATTGCAAATACCCTTGGGAAAGGTATTAATCCGTCTCTTATTTCTTATCTCTGATATTTACATTCAGGAATGAAAATTACATTAAATTTGCTAACAACTTCATTTTTTTCGACAATTATTACTAGCGATAGAGTAAATTCATCGTATAAGTTTAAGCTAATTGTTTACTATTGACTAATCTTTTGTGATATTAAATGTAGAAGTAATTACTTTTATGTTGAGTTTAGATAGTAAGTCAGTTAAGTGCCATACATGATACACGCTTGGGTGATCATGTCTCTTTCTATACATGATTGACTGGGCAGAAGATTTTCCCGCAGTTAAGTGATACGTGATATACGACTAGCCAGTATCTTCTTAATTAACTTGTCTGTACAAACGTTTTCTGATATTGTAAGCGTGAGGATCAGGGAACCTCGTAAAAAAAAAAAAAAAAACATATTTTTAATAATATATATATATTTTTTTTTTTAATCATTTCACCCCGAGCAAGGCAGAAACGCCACTGATGTGCAGGGGGTTACATAAATGTAAAAAGATTAATTAGAAAAGAGTGAGGAGTACAAGCTAGTTAGAAAGGAACAATAGAAAGCTGGGAAAGCAGGTGCAATGACAGATACATGGGCGGAGAGAAAGTGAAGATTATACAGGGGAGGGGAGAGAGCTAGAGTCCAGTGGTTAGTAGATGAGTATTAACTTTGCATTTAAATTTCTGGAGGTCGTAGCCGTCAGGAAAGCAAGAACACGGGAGTGAGTTCCACAGGCGGGAAGTGCGAGAGAGGAAGCTGCAGGAGTAGAATTGTCGTCTGCATTTGGCTAACCTGACTGTGAATGGGTGGGACCCAGTTGCCAGTCTGGTTGCACGGGTAAACACCTGTTGATTTGGCATCAGTGACTTAAGTTCATCCGAGCAGAAGCCATGAAAGTATTTATAGAAGAGACAGAGGGAGGCCACATTTCGACGATAGGAAAGTGGCTGCAGTCGAGTCGCCAGATCGGTACCTATCACATTACAGACTCTCCTTTGGAGCTTGTCAAGAACACTGAGGAGAACGGCAGGGGCACCTGACCATAAATGGCAGCAGTACTCCATGCACGGACGGATGGTTGACTTGTATATATGCAGGATGGATTCAGGTGGAAAAAACATCCTGGATCGACATAGTGACCCAATCTTCTTAGCAGTAGATTTTGCTATGGATTCAATATAGTGGTTTCATTTGAGGTCTGAGGACAAGGTAAGTCCGAGGAGGCGTAGTGTATTACTCTCCGGGAGAATCATCTGGTCCATGCTTATGGGAGGGAGAAGAGGTTGCCTGTAATGGTTGACAGACAACAGCTTGGTCTTAGAGGAATTGAAGTTGACAAGCCACTTCTTGCCCCAGTTCACCACAGAGTGTAGATCCCGCTCAAGGTCAGCAGCGAGATTATGTCTGTCCGCCACGACAGGTTTCTTACTGGAGCGGGAGTATATTGTAGTGTCATCTGCGTAGATGCCTACTTGGGACTTGATCTCATCTGGGAGGTCGTTGATGAAAATAAGGAAGAGCGTCGGGCCCAGGATAGAACCTTGTGGGACACCAGCATTCGTGCTGTAGGACGAAGAGGCACGCCCATTCAGAACGACCTTCATTTTGCGGTTATTTAAGAAAGATTGGATTAGGTCAAGCAGGCGACCGGTAATACCATAACCGCGTAGTTTGCATAGGAGGCCAGGGTGCCAAACCCTGTCGAAAGCCTTGGAGATGTCCGCGAGCCTCGTCAGACTCATCAAGGGCCTGTAGCATGTACTCTGTTACAGTTGTTAGCAGGTCGGCTGTGGACCTGTCAAATATGTAGGAAATATAAAATATACTTAGGGTTTTGAAAACGGAAATTTTAAATGTATATATAAATATATGCATAAATACAGTGAGTCCTCAAAAAAAAAAATTGATAATCTAATAAGAATTTTGTGCCCTGAAAATTTCAACTGTTTCTTCTTCATGCTAAATATAAGTTCCCCTGTGATATCAGTCCTCTTATATGACAATGAATGCTTCAAAGATAAAGAAGAGATCTGAAGCAACAGAAATGTGGTTCTGCAGAAGGATACTGTGGATACCGAGTTATAATGCTTTAGAATACAGGGAGTCCCCTAAAATTAACATTAGTTTATAATATAACATCGCTAATTCTCGTTCAAATGATCTTAGATCTTATCAAGTTGTGTAAAAACTAAGTTGACTGTACACACTTGTCCCAATCAGAATCTATTAGGAAGATGGATCGGACGTGCCAGTGATAATGACAATGGCCTGTTGAAATGACCACCTAACTTGACACCTTGTGATTTTTTTTATGAGGCTATGTGAATGGACAGGTTTCTATGAACCCCCTCTTCCTACAAGCCGAGAGGAACTTAACCAGAGAATCACTGAGGCACTGGAAAAATGTTATACAAGATATAATACAGTGTGTTTGACTGGATCTGGACGAGCGACTTGACTTGGTGTGTGTTGTTTCACAGGTGGTGCTCATATTAAACATTTTGAAACTTAATGAAATCACTTAAAAATCTACAACTTCTTGTTCGACTTTATTATTTTACTTTCGATAAATACACCTTTTATGGTACAAGATGCGCGTTGGGATTCAGTGGATATCGTCTCAGAACAAGAAATCGGGGAGCCGAGTTCGAATTCCAGTTGAATTCCTTGCATTCCTTACGCGCAAATACCCTTGAGAAAAGTATTAGTCCGTCTCTTCCCTCCAGTTATGGGTTAAATAACAGAACAGACTGGGTTCTATAGCCTTGGCTGGCAACTATTCTACCGCAAAAAGTAATAGCAACCAGCTGCGGGATAATCTTTTGTCCAGTCAGTCATGGCATGAAAGTGACATGATCGCCTAAGCGTGTATCACGTATGGCACTTAACTGACTGATTGTACAAAATGAAACCTTTTTAATTTCGTTTGCTAGAAGTAGGTACTTACTCAGACATTCACATTTTAAATTAAGTAAATTTTGAGGGGCCACCCTATATATATATATATATATATATAGGGCGACTCCTCTAAAGTTTACACACACACACACACACACACACACACACACACACACACACACATATATATTATTGATTACTACTTTAGAACATGTACAAACTACAAACTTCTATAAAATTTTACATTTTATTTCGACAATAAAAGTACAATCAGGTAGTTAATAATTAATAACTACCTGATGAGACATTGTACTTTCAATGTTCAAACAAAATATACAATTTTGTAGTAGTTAGTAGTCTGTACGTGGTCTTTTTTTTTTTTTTTTTTTTTTTTTTTTAATCATCTCACCCCAAGCAAGGCATTCCACTGCCACTATTGCGCATGGGGCTACATAGGGGAAGGTAAAGAGAAGGAGTGGATAGACATAGGGAATGTCAGGAGAAAGGTAATAGATGAGTAAGGATAGCGAGGATGAGTGTCGGGCAGATGGGAAGAGTGTTTGATAGAATGGGAGCAGGTTAGTGTGTTAGGAGGTGTCTATTGACCTTACATTTAAACTCCTGAAGATTGTAGCCGTCGGGGAAGCAATCGTTTGGAAGAGAATTCCACAGTCGGGAAGTGCGAGGAAAGAAACTGTTGGAGTAGAAGTTACGGCTGCATTTTATCGATTTCACTGTAAAAGGGTGGGATCTAGTTGCTAATCTAGTATCTCGTGCAAATTCGTATTTAGGGGGCACCAGTGATCTAAGTTCATCGGAGCAGAAGCCGTGAAAGTATTTATAGAAGAGACACAGCGAAGCCACGTCTCGCCGGTGGGAGAGAGACTGCAGGCGGTCTGCCAAGTCGGTATCTATCACATTACAGACCCTCCTCTGAACCTTATCGAGAAGCCCGAGGAGAACAGCAGGGGCACCCGACCAGATATGGCAGCAGTATTCAATGCACGGGCGGATGGTAGATTTGTAAATGTGCAGGATAGATTTAGACGGAAAAAACTTCCGGGCCCTACACAGAGAACCGACTTTCATAGCAGCGGATTTAGCAATGGATTCGATATAGTCATTCCATTTGAGGTCCGCTGAAAGTGTGAGACCAAGGAGGCGTAGTGTTTTACTCTCTGGGAGGCAAGCCTGGTCCATGCTAATGGGAGGTAGGTGAGATTGTCGATGATGGTTAATTGACAGTAGCTTCGTTTTAGAAGCATTAAAATTTACTAGCCACTTCTTACCCCAGTCCAATATGGATTGGAGGTCTTTTTCAATCTCGGCTGCGAGTTTAGCTTTGACGCCTACACCAGATTTTTGTTGGAGGCGAGAGTAAACTGTGGTGTCATCGGCGTACAAACCTATTTGGGTTCTTATGGAATCAGGTCTAAAGTAATAATTAATAATAAATATTCATTGCTCTATTTTTATATTGAGCACTGTTTTAAATTAATGTTTCGAATGTTGCAATTATTTTCTTCGTTTCTTATTCATTTGTATATATATATATATATATATATATATAGAGAGAGAGAGAGAGAGAGAGAGAGAAAGAGAGAGAGGAGATGATGTAGGTAATTTGGTCAGATTTGAGTAAAGAGATCGAGTCGAAAACTTTTCAGCATTATTCGTAAGATACTTCTTCTTCTATGTGCCTTGTCCTTTCAGGACGTAGGCGATCATGGCTTTCCACGTTTTCTTATCCCTGGTCGGTCTTAGAAATATTAAGCGCAGAACAGCATAAAAAAAAACATTCTGCGTTTTTTTCTTTTATTTCTGTTTAAAGAAATAAAATATGAACTAGATTTTAAATTTTTTTTATTAAAGACGTATATATATATATATATATTTTTAAATTATATTATATTCTTTACATCGTTTTGTTCTGTTCTTTTTCTTCCTCTCGACGCGTCTAAGATAACATTTTCTCTTTTTAACCGAGTCGGCAGCACCACTACATACCCGCACCTTTACACACCCGCACCTTCGCGTCGGCTGATTACATGTTGTTGTTGTTGCTATTTTTCAAGGCTAAAATTAATGGAGTCATAAATAAATTAGATTAATAATATAATTGACAAAATTGAAAAAAATAAAAACAGGATTCAAAGATTCTTTTCTTTAGTTTATTTTGTATATATTTTTTCTTATCATGTAGTTGTATGTTGCTTGTATTTAGTGTAATTTGTATATAGTGTATTGATTGGGAATTGACGGTTAGTATTTGCGAAACGGCAGCAAAGGGAGGGTGTGTAGCAGGGTGCATGGTCCGAGGATACCATGATAGAGTGTCTAAAATATAGAAAGAAAATGAGAAGTGGAAGAAAGAACAAATAAATGAGGGAAAAAAAGAGGTTAACTTGACGAGAAAGTAAAACGAATGAAAGAGAAACAGAAGAAGGAATTGGAAAATATAAAAAAAAAGAGATTTAGAAAAAGAACAAAAAAGAAATTATGAATGAATGAATGAATGAATGAATGAAAAGAAAAACAGAGAAAAAAGGGAAGGGAGAAAAGATAAAACGGAAAAACGGAAAAAATAAGGTACAAAGTAAGAAAAGCAAAGGAATGAAGAAAAAAGAAGAAAAAAATGGGGAAAACAAAGAAAGAAAAGAAGAGAAGAATGAATAGCAAAAATGGATTAAAAGAAAGAAAGAAAGAAAGAGTGAAGAAAAGAAAGAAAGAAAGAAAGAAAGCGTAAAGAAAGAAAGAAAGAAAGAAAGAAAGAAAGAAAGAGTGGAGATATGACAAAAGAAAGAAAGAAAGAAAAAATGGAGAAATGACAAAAGAAAGAAAGAAAGAAATAAAGAGTGAAGAAAAGAAATAAAGAAAGAAAGAAAGAGTGGAAAAATTACAAAAGAAAGAAAGAAAGAGTGAAGAAAGAAAAAAGAAAGAAAGAAAGAAAGAAAGATGAAGAAAGAAAGAAAGAAAGAAAGAGTGGATAAATGACAAAAGAAAGAAGGAAAGAAAGAAAGAGTGGAGAAATGACAAAAGAAAGAAAGAAAGAAAGAAAGAAAGTGTGGTGAAATGACACAAGAAAAAAAGAAAGAAAGAAAGAAAGAAAGAAAGACTAGGGTATCATTCCAAAGCGATAGAAAATGAAGTTTTAAAAAGAAAGAAAGAAAGAAAGAAAGAAAGAAAGTGTGGTGAAATGACAAAAGAAAGAAAGGGAGGGACAGAGAGAGGAGTCGAAGAAATGCTAATTAAAAAAATGTAGAGAAGAAAACTGAAAAAAGAAAAACTCAGAAAAAGAAATAAATCAACATAAAAAAGAATGAGAAAAAGACAAAGAAAGAAAGGAAGAGAAGAAAAAATAACAAAAAATAACTGAAGACAAACGTTAAACAAATCTTTGAGGTCAGACAAAAAATTGAAAATACTTCTTAAAAAAGAATTCTCTGTCTGTCTGTCTGTCTGTCTGTCTGTCTCTCTCTCTCTCTCTCTCTATATATATATATATAATGTGTGTGTACGTGTGTGTGTGTGTGTGTGTGTGCGTGCGAGTGTGCGTGGCTGGGAAGCAACAGGCATAGAATCTTAAACGGTAAGAAAAAAAAGGATATAGAGTGCGGAAAAAAGTTAAAATGGTGGAAGTGCTGAGAGAAAGAACGAAGCGAATGAAATTAAAAATAAGGGAAATGTTACTGAAACAAGACTGAATGAAAAATGCAAATAACGGGAATGCAGCAGTAAAAAAAAAAGGAATGATACAAATTGAATCTAAATTATGTTGAAAGTAAGAATGAAAGAAAATAATGAGAAAAGAAGGAGAGAGGAAGAAAAATCAATAGATAACCGTTAGAAAGTGGTGAAAAGTGAACATTTAGAAAGAAAGAAACAAAGAAAGAAACAAAGAAACAAAGAAAAAAGAAAGAAAGAGGAAGAATAAAAGAATAGGGGATCATTACAAAGTGATAGAAAATGAAGTTTTAAAACGACAGAAAGAAGGAAAGAAAGAATAGGAAACCATTACGACGCTGTAGAAAAGGAAGATTTTGAAAGAAAGAAAGAAAGAAAGAAAGAAAGACTAGAGTATCATTGCAAAGCGATAGAAAATGAAGTTTTAAAAAGAAAGAAAGAAAGAAAGAAAGACTAGAGTATCATTGCAAAGCGATAGAAAATGAAGTTTTAAAAAGAAAGAAAGAAAGAAAGAAAGAAAGAAAGAAAGAAAGAAAGAAAGAAAGAAAGAATAGGAAACTATTACGACGCGGTAGAAAGGGAAGATTTTGAAAGAAAAAAAGAAAGAAAGAAAGAAAGAAAGAAAGATTAGGGAATCATTACAAAGCGACAAAAAATGAAGTTTTAAAAAGAAAGAAAGAAAGAAAGAAAGAAAAAAGAAAGAGGTACAATAAAAGAATAGCGCAAGGTAAGAAATCGGTAGACAGTAAAGATTTAAAAAGAAAGAAAGATTTAAAAAGAAAGAAAGCAAGGTTAATGAGTGAAGAATAAAGGGAAAGAGAAAAGGCAGAATAAAAGCCATTAAGGAAAGAAAGAAAAAAAAGAAAGAAAGAGTGAAGGTATGATGAACAATATAAAAAAAAAAATGAGTGCTCAGCAAAAAATAGAAGCAAACTGAAAAAGAGGCTCAGAAAGGGAGAATCAGTCGGAGGTAAAAATCAGAGAGAAAATTAGAAGGAATTATTCTGGGGGAGAATAATAAAGAAAGCCAGGCAACTAACACAGTAAACAAAAAACAAAAATAACATAGAAATGGAAATACAAGGAACAAATGGATAAAATTTGGTAGAAGACCGAAAGTGAAATCATAAACATTATTCCTGTGTATGTACGAATAAGAAATTGCTTTCTTTTTCACTCGTTTTCTTCTTTCATTCACTATCACACACAGGTTTACATGAAAACGATGTGAAAAAGATAAGAGGAAAAAGAAAGAATGTTGAAAACGAAGTGCATGAAAAGTAAATGAATACCTGAAGAAAAATGGCGGGGTAACAGTGAGAAAAGATTTTACAATAATAAGGAAAAATAAATTTTTAAAGAAATATGGAAGATATATTCGATAAATAAACTTGAACAATCGTGTAAAAGAAAGAAGAATTAGATTTCAAACGAAAAAAAAAAGGCGAACACTGATAGAAAAAGAGAATCTGGATATACAGAAAAGTAACAGGAACAAAGAAAAAAAATAAAAGATGCAGGAATTAAGAAAAGAGATTTAAAAAAAGAGGAAAAATAAGCGAAAAAAGAGGACAAATCAATAAAAGAAAGAAAAGATAAAAATACAACAAAGAAGAGTTGCCGCAAATGATGGGTTTTCGGGAAGTAAAAAAAGACAAAACGATAGAAAAGAATGAATGAAATGATGAAAAATTGAAAGAAAATGATAAAGATTTCAGAGATAAAAGCTATAAAGAAGGAGATTAAAAAATTTTGAAAAAGGAAAGCTGTGAAAATAAAATTAATGATCGGACAAACCAGAGGAATGAATGAAATCGGGAACGAATACAGGAGAAAAAATCAGAGAAAAGATATAAAATAATGAATGGATATCGAAAGAAGAACGGAAGGAAATTAGAAACGAATGACATCGAGTAAGAATAAAATGAAGAAAATAAAACAGAAAAATATCAACAATGAGAAAATTTAGAAAAGAAAAAAATCAAAACAAAGAGCAGATAAAGTGAAAAAGAAAAGAAAGATATAGATAAAATAAGGGAAATAAATATATAGCGAAGGCTGAAAAACATATGAAACCAAAGAAAACTAAACGAAGAATGGTAATTAAAAAATAGATGAAGAATAAAAACAATAAATACAGCATAAAATTAACTGGGAAAAAAATGAAAACAGGAAGAAGAGGAAGACGAAAAAAATGGATGTAGAAAAAAGAATTAAAGAAAAAAGGCGTGAAAAGATAAAGAAACAAAAGTTAAAAAAAAGGAAAGGAAAATTGTATTAACAAAAGAGAAATTCCGAAGAAAATTAAAACAAAGAGAGTAAAGAGTTGTAAAAAGAGAAGAAAAAAAAAGGGTCGAAAAAGAAGACAGCGAAAAAGGAGACAGCGGCGAAAAAGAAGAAGAAGAAGAAGAAGAAGAAGAAGAAGAAGAAGAAATATGCTGATTTTACTAATAAGATATCTTCTTTCTTTTTTTCTTTTTTTTTACTGGAAAAGTATCCTTTAACCGGTTCAGAGTTAGAAGTATTGGTGGAAATAATACTGAAGAACGCGGGTGCCCGCGCGCGCATATATATGTGCGTGTGAATATATATATATATATATATATATATATATATATATACACACACACATATACATATATATATATGTGTGTGTGTGTGTGTGAAAGAGAAAAATGTGAAAATGAAAGTGAAACAGTGATCGGACAAACGCTACACCAGATTTTTCTTTCTCCTTCACTGTATAATGCTGCCTCGGTCCTGCTTCAGATTTCGCAGGTCGCTGTTTCTGGACACGAGTGGACGAGTTCCTTGGACAGTAGATAGACGAAAGGACAGAAGAACGCAAAGATGAAATAAAAGCAGAGGTATACGAAGGATGAAAAAAAAAAAAAAAGAAAAAAAATAAGGAAGGAAAACTGTGGAGAAAATCGAAAGTGAAACTCGAACCATAAAGGAAGAAGGAAGCAATTGAGTGTACTTGAAGGTGTAGGGTGCGGGGATAAAAATAAAAAGAAGCGGGCAGAGGCTATGGTACAACATAGCAGCAGTAAGGGTAAAGGTCGTTGTGGCTTTACCGTAGTAGTAGTAGTAGTAATAGTAGTAGTAGTAGCAGAAGCAGAGATATGTTGTATTAGTTATCGTGAGCAAGACTTTGAGCAAAGGCTCAAGTAAGAAAAAAATAGGATTGAGTAAGAATAATATGAGAATAAACTCAAATCAGGAAAAAAAAAAGGTGTGCAAATACATATTTCATGTGAGGTGGGCTTCTGACGATCTAGAAAATTACCATGTATTACAAAACAGGAAAAATAGTGCTAGTAACAGTTATTTATTAGGAAAA
>JBBBDQ010000284.1:6200000-6212500 GCA_037127315.1 Ascarosepion bandense | reverse complement strand
AAACTATATATATATATATTGCATCCGTGAGTGTGTGTGTGTGTGCGTGTGTGCGCGTGTGTGTGTGTGTGATTTATGAATATATGTATATGCTCACATGTCAGTTTGTTTTACCCGTACGAAACCAACTAAAGAATTTCAGGATGTATCGAAGAATAATCAAATAGAAAAATTTGGAAGAAATTCAAAAAGTAGATTTAGATAGATAGATAGATAGATAGATAGATAGATAGATAGATAGATAGATAGATAAACAGACAAGCAGGAATAACAAAACAGATAGATAGATAGATAGATAGATAGATAGATAGATAGATAGATAGATAGATAGATAGATATCGTACAGACTGAATTATATTAGTAGATATGAACCAACATAGCTTTTCACTGGGTATAAGCCATTGAGAAAATCTGACTGTCTGACGAAAATGAAGGAGATATAATGTGTAAGAAAGCCTAGGAGAAGTCTCATTATTCAGTTTAAAGTTTCAGAGTTTTATATTAGACGCTAAAAACGAATAAGGAATGAATTTGAAAAGAATAATTTTAAAAAGAGCAAAATGGAAGAAGAACAAAGGATGCAATGAAGGAAAGAGATATCCACGGAGGAATAACAGTGGTCCATTGGTAGAAGGATGTCAGCGCACATTCACTGGTCGAGTCCATGTCACCGGGCTACGCATCTGGCCCTAGCAGGGGTCGGATGTGCTGCGGGGATATGACGTGCAGTGTAGATGCTGCAAATATTGTAGGAAACGCAAAAGAAAAAAATATGTAGGAAGAATGGGATGAACGTGAAAATGCCATCATAGAAAAGAGAAGAATGTGTGTAAAACGGTCACTGCAGAAAAAAAGAAGAAGCAAAAACTGAACGTTATCTATCTATCTATCTATCTATCTATCTATCTATCTATCTATCTATCTGAGTTTGTCTATCGATTCTGCGGTTATATGCATATATATAAATATCTTTAGGCAAACACTTATGTATGTATGAATCGATCTATGATTGTTATTTAAGTTTCTTAATATCTATCTATCTATCTATCTATCTATCTATCTATCTATCTATCTATCTATCTGTCTGTCTGTCTGTCTGTATGTATGTTTGTCTAGTTAATTTTCGTTCTGTCTGCACAAGTTCAATTCTTTCTATTTGTCAATGTGTCTATTTCAATTTCTATCTATCTATCTATCTATCTATCTATCTATCTATCTATCTATCTATCTATCTATCTAATAAAATTTTTCTTTATAAATCGGTTAATACGTAAACACTAATAACATAATCTATCCACGTGCACATACATACATATATGCGTGTGTGCGTGTATGTATGCATGCATGTGCCTTCGCTCGTGCGTCCGTGTGTTTACGCATGTTTATATTCGTAAAACGAACTGTATGAAATATTGAGCCATATTGGTACAATATTTCCCATTTTTGCATGCACGTACACTTACTTTTTTCACACCTATATCATAATATACGTCCATATGCACATATCTATACATGTGAGAAATATAATGCAGAAAAGTGAAAGAACAGTCAGTCAGTTAAGTGCCATACGTGATACACGCTTGGGCGATCATGTCTCGAAAGAGACATGACTGACTGGGCAGAAGATTATCCCGCAGTAGGTTGCCATTGCTTTCTGCGGTAGACTGGTTGCCGACCAAGGCTATAGAACCCAATCTGTCCTGTTATTTAACCCATAACTGGAAGGAATAGACGGATTAATACCTTTCCCAAGGGTATTTGCGCGTAAGTGAATGCAATGAATTCGGCTGGAATTCGAACTCGGCTCCCCGCTTTCTCATTCCGATTCGATATCCACTGCACCGCAACGCACATACACGTAGATTAAAAAACCCACTGTTCAAGCATTTACTTTTATAAAGACAGAGTAGAGCTTAATATTGTAATTTTGTTATTACAATGGTTTATAAAAGCAAAATGCTTTTATAAACCATTATTTAGATGTATGTATGTATGTATGTATGTATGAGGAAGAAAATTAAATCGAAACTAAATCTCGACATGACTTCACAGATGAGAGCCAAAATGAAATTACGCGTTCGGCTTTGTGGAAGGGCAGGGCAAAACTTTCAGCACTATAAATCTAGAAAACCTAAATTAACAAGGTATGTAGGTAGGTAGGTAGGTAGGTAGGTAGGTATCTATCTATCTATCTTTAAATTTCGGTTTTTCTGCATAAGTTTAATTCTTTTGATCTATTTGGCATTCTATTTCAATTTCTATCTATCTATCTATCTATCTATCTATCTATCTATCTATCTATCTATCTATCTATCTGTCTGTCTGTATGTTTGTCTAGTTAATTTTAGTTCTGTCTGCACAAGTTCAGTTCTTTCTATTTGTCAATCTGTCAATTTCTTTCTATCTATCTATCTATCTATCTATCTATCTATCTATCTATCTATCTATCTATCTATCTCTCTCTATATCTATATCTATCTCTCTCTCTCTCTCTCTCTCTCTCTCTCTTTCTACATATATATATATATATAGTAATTCAAAAATTTCGAAATTTAATTTTGTTGGATGGCCATTTCAGCGAGAAATATTTCGCTTCATTAGGAACGGTTGAAAAAGAAAAAACTTTATTAATTAAAATTTTACAAATTTTACAAAATTTCTATACAGAAGGAAGCCCCAAAACATGCATACACGAGAAATTAGAAATGGGGTGGGATTAAAAAATATTTTTTATTTGAATTTGTCAGCACGACGTAAGAAAGGGGAAAAGCAGACACAGAGATACATGGCTCGATATTAGAAAACTTTCAATACGTCTGTAAGCGTCAAAAGTTAAAGTTAAAAATTAACCAATGTCACGGGATAGAAGTGGCAGGGGGAAAGGAAAGGAAGGAAAAGACAAAAAGGGTTGAATAGGGGAAAGTTAACGGAGAAATAATACATAGGAAACTTTCTCAGAAAACAACGTAACAACTGACAACGACTTCGATGGCGTTAGGAAGAGAAAACAAGGAAGGGGGAAGGAAAAGAAAGGAACCGATATGTTATATATTATTTAATTATTATACTATTAAAAATTTATGGAAAATATTTTTGTTTAAATACATAATAAAAAGAAAAAATGTCATAGTAATTTTTAGATAAATAAAATAAAGGATAAATTTTAAATTTTAAGGTAGATCTCAATAAAATTCTAATTTATTCAAATTTTATACATATATATATATATATATATATATATATATATATACACATATGCACAACACACACACACATACATATATAACAAAATGCAAGGAAAGTTTTTTTTTTTTTAATCATATTACCCCGAGCAAGGCGCTAACGCCATTGATGTGCAGGGGGCTAAGTAAGAGTGAAAAGATTGGCAAAGAGAAAGCCGGAAACCACATTCTAAACAGAGAACAAGGGATGAGCCTCTTCACCTGTTCAATAGACGTGGGTGGAGTGTGAACCGGCCGATAGTTTAGTCTATCTACTCCAATTGAAAAAAAAGAGTGAAAAGATTGGAAAAGAGAAAGCCGGAAACCACATCCTAAACAGGGAACAAGGGATGAGCCTCTTCACCTGTTCAATAGACGTGGGTGGAGTGTGAACCGGCCGATAGTTTAGTCTATCTACTCCAATTGAAAAAAAAGAGTGAAAAGATTGGAAAAGAGAAAGCCGGAAACCACATCCTAAACAGGGAACAAGGGATGAGCCTCTTCACCTGTTCAATAGACGTGGGTGGAGTATGAACCGGGCGATAGTTTAGTCTATCTACTCCAATTGAAAAAAAAAGAGTGAAAAGATTGGAAAAGAGAAAGCCGGAAACCACATCCTAAACAGGGAACAAGGGATGAGCCTCTTCACCTGTTCAATAGACGTGGGTGGAGTGTGAACCGGCCGATAGTTTAGTCTATCTACTCCAATTGAAAAAAAAGAGTGAAAAGATTGGAAAAGAGAAAGCCGGAAACCACATCCTAAACAGCGAACAAGGGATGAGCCTCTTCACCTGTTCAATAGACGTGGGTGGAGAGTGAACCGGCCGATAGTTTAGTCTATCTACTCCAATTGAAAAAAAAGAGTGAAAAGATTGGAAAAGAGAAAGCCGGAAACCACATCCTAAACAGGGAACAAGGGATGAGCCTCTTCACCTGTTAAATAGACGTGGGTGGAGTGTGAACCGGGCGATAGTTTACTCTATCTACTCCAATTAAAAAAAAATTGCTAAGTTTTAACTTAGTTAAGTCCAGTCAAATAGATCTCTGTTAAAATAAAAATAAAAATTAAAGAAAACCAATTAAACATGAAAAGTTTAAAATTAAGCAAAATGATGACTTATTTTTAAGAATATTTCAAACAAAAGTGATTCCCATGCCAACACGAGGGTACTACCAGGAAGATAAAAATTATTTTTAACTTTTTGGTCACACCAAGTGAACATTGAGGCGAGGTTGGGTTAGTCAACTGAAATAGCTAGTGAATGACCCAAAGATGGTAGCAAGACTACCAAATTACAGCCGGCCAAGAAGAAGAGAGTATTTAAGTATTAAATTATTGACTTCGGCACAACATATATATATATATATATATATATATATATATATATATATATATATTGTGCCGAAGTCAATGTACAGGACAAAACTGTGTTTGCTGTCACAAATCAATTACCTATATCGGACATACTAGCATCTTATTATATAGACGTTTTTCATCTTATTTTTCGAAACAAAGTGCTATTTAAAACCATTTATTAACCTCTAATTCAACAGAATCCCTAAAGAAAATTCTAGTTCATAACACCAAAAACCCTTTTAAAATCACATAACCGCCCACATGATATTATTATAGAAGCCTTATTAATTAAACGCTGTAACTGCTACAAACGGTCACACTTCCACAACAATCTTCACTCAGTAAAAGCTTCTATGTAGTATAACACAGAAAATAAATATTCCCAATACAACATCCTTGAGATATGCTAAATCACTGTCTGAAAGCTCTTGGAGCAATAAAAACTACGGACAGATTTTATATTCTTTAACAGAATAACGGTAAAATTTTAGAATTCTAGAAAAACTCAATAAAAGGTTGATTAAATCAACTTTTTTCGCTGTATAAAATCAAAGATGTTTGAAAGAAGGGTTGCTGCTCATACATACATTATATATAAATATATATATAGGCCATTTTCATAAAACAGTTGAAACCAAACATGAACAAAATTAACTACGAAATCTCCACAAATATTCTCAAATGCCTATAATAGATAACAGAAGCGAATGGTTATCCCAATGGCTTTCCATACTTAATACTTCTCGCCTCTACTCTCGCGTGGTCATGTGAGATGCCACAAGCTGTAGTGCGATTTTCGCTTCCAGCACGCACGCACGCACGCACGCACGCACGCACGCACGCACGCACGCACGAACGTGTTCGACAATCTTCCATACAAACAAAATAGACGACTAATACTATCTTCCGTCCGCGAACTGCTTAATACAACCAATACAACTGTCATCTTTGACAATGGCTGATGTAAGCCTAAAGCTCAGAAAGGTTAAAATAAAAAAACATGTATCAATATTGTAATTTTCTTTCCTCTTTCAAGGATAAGGCTGTTAAGCTTATCAGACGATATGAAAAGAATTTACATGAAATAAATCGACAAAACTTGTCTATATTATTTAATGAAACATGCATCAATGATAAAATGCTGCCTAAATAAACACAATGTATATAGATATAGATATATAGATAGACAGAAAGATTTGTATATACAGTATAACCCGGATATAAGAGAGATTTTATCTGGTCCCAAATTAGAGCCTGTGGCAATGTATATAAAATAAACCAAACCCGGATATAAGAGAAACCTCTGGATATAAGAGAACTTTTATCTGGTCCCGACAACTCTCTTATATCATGATTACACTATATATATATATATATATATATATATATATATATATATATATTGCTTTTGCGTTAATTATATGCTGAGGATATGGATCCATATTTCCATCTATATGCATGTATCTTTTTTTTTTTTCTTGCATTCGTCTGTCAAGCCTTTCTTCGCGTAAAGACACATATGCTTTTCATTAACAAACCGGTTCTGTAAGAATCGTACATCAAAGAATGACAACGTCGCTAGGTCATATCATTCTTTATATTTTAAACTATAGACACATAAGTATTTCAACAATATATATGTGTATGTGTGCATATATATATAGATTTGAATCCTATTCGACACACATTTTCGTTATAAAGATTTATCGTAAATAATCAGGCCGGTAGATATAAATATCTAATACTGTTTAATTAAAAACAGAATATCTAATTAAATTAAATACGAGTATCGATCAAAAATAATGTTCTAACAAATCATTTCAAATTGTCGGTTGTTTTTCACCAAGTTTCGTTAATCTTCGTTAATTTCCGTAACATGTTTACATTTGTTGACATTACGATACTACACAGACCAGATATGGTTTTACGATGAATCGAAATTTATGTTATATAGCATTGATTAAAACCTCATTTAGACTGATGGTCATTCGTGGTCGAGAGTTCTAAGACGTTCCCGATCGCATAGTAGTTCCCCTATGTGGATAAGGGTCGCAGGTTCGAATCCTGACGAATGACACACATTTTCGTAATACAAATTTATCTTAAATAAATATAAATATATAATACTGCTTAATTAAAAACAGAATATCTACTTAAATACGAGTATCGATCAAAAATAATGTTCAAACAAATCATTATATATATATATATATATATATATATATATATATATATACATATATATATATATATATATAAGAACTAATCCCAACCGCCCGTGCATTGAATATTGCTGCCATATCTGGTCGGGGGCTCCTGCTATCCACCTAGTGGTCCTTGACCAAATCCAACGGTGAGTCTGTAATGTGATCGATTCCGACTTGGCAGCTAGGATACATTCGCTTTCTCACCGACGCAATGCGGCTTCCCTGTGTCTCTTCTACAAATATTTTCACGGCTTCTGCTCCGATGAACTTAGCTCACTCGTAGCCCCTATATGTGAATTACCTCGAGCCACAAGATTAGCAACTAGGTCCCATCCTTTTACTGTGAAACCGATAAACTGTAAACGTAAAGTCTAATCTATCATCTTCTTTTCTCGCACTTCCCGCCTGTGGAATTCTTTTCCACATACTTGCTTTCCAGACAGCTGCAATCTTCAAGAATTCAAATGTAAAGTCAATAGTCATCTCCTATCTCACTAACTTGCATCCTCTCTCTCATGCTATTTTCTCCGTCCACCCTACTCGTCAGTATTCTCTTCATTCTCATACTCTCTTCCTGACACCCTCTGTAGCCTGTCACTCTTTCTCATAACATTCCTCCTGTGTAACCCCCTACACAACACTGGCAGTAAAATGCCTAGCTTGGGGCTACACGATTATATATATATATATATATATATATATATATATGTATATATATATATATATATATAATAACATATCAGTATACTTACTCTTTGCTTTTTCATCTTTCTCTTGGACTCTGAAGAAGATTTGATAAAAGTGAAACATGTTAGATTGAGATATGTTTCTTATTTGTTTTTTTTTCTTTATTCTATCGAATTCCGATTCATATATTCAACTCTGTCTCTCTGTCTGTCTCTCTCTCTCTCTCTCTCTCTCTCTCACACACACACACACATATAAGTTCTAAATAGTTTCATAAAATAAAATCATATCAATATGACATTCAAATTTATTTTGATTGATTTATTGTTAGAATGCTGGTTATAAAAATCTTTTTTTTTTCTACGGTTGTGTTGAAATAGGTACTGACTTGGTTTGCAATAATGAGTGACATTGAGGTATATATATATATATATATATATATATATATATATATATATATATATATAAGAATGTAATGTTTTTATACACAACACACGGGGAAAAGATTAAGGAAAAGTTTCAAAAATTCAACCAGATACTTTAACAATATTTATTTAGAGAAATTAGTGGTTTTACGGTTCTATGATTGTGGCTATGTTATGATATAGCTCGCATATATATATATATATATATATATATATATATATATATATATATATATATATATATATAAGCGTGTGTGTGGGTGTGTGTGTCTAAAGAGAGTGATATTGGGAAGATTACTTTGTTATTTTTAAGATTGTCTAGTCAATCATTAGTTCTGAATGGACATGAAAAACATTACTTGAAACTTCTTGTTTCCAAATGCCATAATATATATATATATATATATCACACGAGTGCACACTTCCATATATATGTTATGGCTTCCTCTCTGTTTATGACTGTACCCATTGATATGACACACACTTATAATATTCACTCAATATTTGTACATATATATATGAATATGTATAAACATACCTACATATGTGTGTGTGTGTGTGTGTGTGTGTGTGTGTGTGTGTGTGTGTGTGTGTGTGTGTAAATACATATGCAAATATTTTCGTTCAAACATGTTTCATTGAATAATATAATCTGTTTTTAATTTTTCTACTGATCTTTTTTAGTTCTCTAATCAGTTTCTTTATGTTAAGTTGTCATTCATCAATGGCAGTTCCGTAGTTTTTCCTAACCCAAGAATTGTATTTTCCTTCTTTTTCAAGATCCATCTTCAGGAATAAATAAAAAAGACAAACATCTGCATTACGTTGTGATGATGATCTTTAAAAAGACACGCGAACGAGTACTGTAATTATTTTTAAAATTTAAATTTATTCGTTGTACATATGTAATTGCTAGCAGAACACACACACACACACACACACACACACACATATATAGCTCTCCTATCATTCTGAAGATGAGATTCTGGTCTCGAAATATTAATGAATAAAAAAAAAGGTAATACCCAACACCTTCTTTACCTTCCTTTATTTTACTAAACGCCTTGTAATAGCCTTCAAATACCCACCCATATACAATATAAATATAAATTAATTGTACATTGCGACACGGAATTTTATGTTTCTCATCATCAGGTAATGTTTGATGTTGGTTGTGCAGATGATTTACATTTAAATGATAAAAACCCTTGGTTTTCTGTGTATGCATGTGGGAAGATAAACAATTTACATTTGTGTTTCTTTTGGCTAATCAGAGTGCAGATTCATTTTGGGATTTGGCCCCAAAGAATACATACTAATCAACTTTTTCTCTTTATTCTTTTTTCTTTTTTCCTCCTCATCCTACTGTTTCCCTTTTTTCTTTTCCCATCTTACGGTCAAGATGTTAACCTGCCTTTAACCTGATCTTATCATTTTCCCTATTTTTCCCTCTCTTCTCCCTTTAATTTTATTGCTTTTGATGTGACATTCTCATTTAGTACCAATGCTGTATTTTTCACTTATCATTTTTGGTCTATCTATTTATTTGTTGTAAATAATAAATCCTTGAGTCCTCTTCACTTGGAATTATATATATATATATATATATATATATATAGTACTGTGCAAAAATATGAGAACAAGAGCTATTTTATCTTTTATGAAGCATCAAAATAAAGTTTTAAAACACCCCTGTCCTAATACTTTTGCACACTACCGGTAATGTGCAAAAGTATTAAGACAAGGATTTATTTATCACCAAGACAATGACCATAAACATACTCCAAGCCTTTGTAAGAATTATTTAAATAAGGAAGGAAGGCTTCAAAACTTGAATTGACCCCCACAAAGCCCTAATCTCAATCCTATTGAACATCTGTGGGATATTTTGGATAAAAAACTGATAACTCTAATCTTACTTTAGGGCAAATACAAACTGCTTGGCAGGAGATACCATTAGATACATTAAAGAAGCTTGTGATGTCAATGCCTGACAGAATGAAGACTGTGATCAAAGCAAAAGGCTATTATACTAAATATTAAATTTATTTTGTAACAAGTATTTTTTTCTTGTTAAAGTATTTGTCGAGTAAATCAAATAAAATTACTTTAATTAGATTGTTTATTTTCTGTCAATATGTCTCATAGAAGATAAAACAGCTCTTGTCCTAATACTTTTGCACAGTACTATATATAAACACATATATAAAAATGAATGAACCTTATAAAAATCATTTAAGTTAAGCTTTATTATTTTAATCTTAGTGCAAAAATTACACCTATAGTGCTGTTGAGTGCCATATAGATCGGACACCCAATGAGGATTGAAATTACCACACATCAATAATCTAACAAGAGAGGCTTAGTAACGATTACATTCATCACATCGAAGTACCCTGAGTCAGTCACCACTACTAGGCATTTCATCTCTTCATGAATTTCCAAACATGTAAACATGAAACAAAATCGACGTATATCAGCAGATATGTTTAAATATGTTGCAAGATTTATATCGAAATAGATTTGGTAAAAGGAAATATACGTCAGTCAGTTGCATCTACCTTTATAAATAAATAAAATAAACGTTTCCGTTACACCCAATGGTGCATAGGGCAGCGTTTTTGCTATTTAGCGTAACAAAGTGTTTTTTATGGGGCAGGGTTGTTAGCCCTACGCCCAACCCCCAAACCTAGAGGAAGGTGATTTTCTAAGCGCAGCTAAGACGTGACACACGGCCGAAAGTAGAGGTTACCCAGTGAGAATCGAACTCACTACTCAGTTATAATGATTCTAGCAAGAAGAGCTATATATATATATATATATATATATATATATATATTGTTGAATACAACGCTTCTTGCTCGATTACAGAAGTTGAGCGTGATCAGTACTTGATGGGTGGCCGTTTGGAAATACCAGGTGCTGTAAGCGTTTATTGACGGATGTGCGTTGTGGTGCAGCAGATATCCACTCGGAACAACAAATCGGGGTGCCGAGTTCGAATTCCAGTCGAACACTCCGCATTCACTTACGCACTGGTACCTTTGGGAAAGGTATTAATCCGTCCCTTCCCTCCAGTTATGGGTTAAATAACTGAGGTCTGTTGTTCATGCGATCTGTACTTCTGCACCGATTGTTTGTTATCAGCAGTTCTAAAAAGTGTGGATGGTGCTACACAAGCCTTCACCACTTTAAACAATTCTTTGTGTGACAGTTAGACAGTCATGCATTGAATTCGACGGGAGAGTCTATATATATATATATATATATATATATATATATATATATATAATGACGAAATGTATATATGTTGCGATGTGTAAATTGTCGGTATTTCATTTATTTTAATTTTATTTTGTGCATGCGTGTTGATTGTTTTTTATATTGTCGCCTAAACAGTATAGTAGTGTCAGTTGGGCACAGTCTGTGAGAAAAAGATCAACAACACGCATTTCTTCTACTTCTTCTATGAGCCCTGTCCCTTCAGGACGTAGACGATCATGGCTTTCCACGTCTCCCTATCCCTGGTGGCTCTTAGCACGCCTTCTCCTGTTACATCATGCAACCCCCGCTCTGTCATCCACTATCTCAAGCCCATATATCTAGAATATAAATGTATGGAAACTAGCATAGACACAAAATGAGGGATCAGTTTATATAATGATTATAATATAAAATTGATCCCCCATTTTAGACCTACATTATAATTTCTTATAAACAGTTGGCATATATATTCTTCTATGTGCTGTGTCTCTTCAGGACGTACGCGATCGTGGCTTTCCGCGTCTCCCTATCCCTGGTGGCTCTTAGCACGGTTTCTCCTGTTACTCCACGCAACCCTGATCAGGTCCTTCAAATATGTTATCCGCTGCTTTCCCTGACTCTTTTTACCTCTATCTGACCTGTTAGTATCAGGTTCTCCAAGCCCTCCTTCCTCATTGCATGCTGAACTTCAGTTGTCTCTCTTTGATGCTCAGTATTAATTTCCTTTCCGTCTCTATCCTTTCCAAAACCTCATCATTACTCACATGCTCGATCCATGATATTTGCAGCATCCTTCTGTAAAGCCACATTCAAGTTTTTCCTTCATCTTCGATGATATTCAGAATTTGGGAACAACATGCTGTTCTGCTTGGAATTCAGGCCGTAAGCTCTAATATGAACATTTCAAAGTAGTGGTTGTCAATCCGGGAGCCAGTGTGGAGGAGCCGGAAAGAAAGAGATGAGACTCATGGTGATTACGAAGGTACGGCACCTTGGAAACTGAACATGGAGGCCTATATCAAGTGCTTTCAGGGGATAGTGCTGCTCTGAATAAAAAATAGTGGCTGCCGGAAGACAAAAGGTCACTGGCAAAAGGTCTCTGCACCATGCCACACAAGCAGGAGAACCCAGTCATGGATGTCAGACAATTTCTGCGACCACATCTACCCTTAATCAGGCCACGTAACTTTTCAGTCTGCAACCGTCTAGACTATGATTTATGGGTGCAGTTGAGCGAGAGACCAACAAAACACCTCGTAACGCCAAAGAATAACAGAAAGCAAAGATATTTTTGGTACCATTTACCAACTTAAACAAGGAGACCGTTCAGAAGAGTTAC
>JBBBDQ010000284.1:6012500-6195000 GCA_037127315.1 Ascarosepion bandense | reverse complement strand
TATATATATATATACACACACACACACACACACACACACACATATATATATATATATCGAGTAAAGAAATGGGGTTTTTCCAACGAGAGTAATTAGTATAGAATAAAAAGTGCGAGAAGCCATGAACGTTTTCTTTAAAGTGTATGTTTATTGTTTTTGTAATTATACATGTTATGAAACATTAATTGTCCATGACGCTACACGTGTTTCGAGTCTAAACTTGACTCTCTTCAGGAGAATAAATTTGTGGTTTTTACGTTTGAGTTTCTTCGAAGAAACTCAAATGTAAAAACCACAAATTTGTTCCGACATTGTCCAATGCGTCTTTGGATCTCAATATCGCACTTTCCATTCTCTGCAAGCAAGTTTCCCAGGTATTTAAATTTCTTTACTTGTTTTATTTTTGTTTCTCCGATCTGTAGTTTGTAGTCTAAGTTGGCATTTTGAGGTCTCCTTTTTGTTGATGACCATACATTCAGTTTCCTTAAAGTTTATACTTAGTCTTTTCTTCTCGATTTCTCTTGTTACCTTCTGTAGGAGGTCCTGCATTCTCCTTTCCGTGTCTGCTATCAGCACTGTGTGATCTGCATATCTTACATTGTTAAAACTGTGGCCGCCAATGACGAATCCCGGCAAGAGTTTTAGTGTTGAGTTGTGATAGTTTTTGGTGCCAAGATTGTTGTTTTTACTTTTACTGATAAACATTTTTTGGCAAAATTTCCGATAAATGAGAACACCATAACGATGTCTTCACGAAACTTCGAAGTCGGCATGAATCTGCTCAGTTAAAGGGAGAAATTCTTTGCGCTAAAACTAAATCTATATATAATGATTATCTAAGCGCAGCTTAGATTTGGCGCGAGGACGAAAGTATGGGGCACCCAGTGAGGATCGAACTCACTAGTCATTTGTAATAGATTCTAGCGAGGCAAGCTTGCTAACTATTTCACCAGGTCGGGGGCCCATATATATATATATGTGTGTGTGTGTGTGTGTGTGTGTGTGTGTGTGTGTGTGTGTGTGTGTGTGTATTTACGGTCTCACACCCTGATTGAGCACTCTGGAAGAATGGTAGACTTTGAAAAACCGTAGCTACTCTGGCATCTACGCACCGTTCATTCAGCAATGAATTAGAACACTCTCAGCTATTGAGCGTGTATAATGATAATATACACGCTAAAAATACCGCCTCCGTAGCTAACGTCCGTAGCTCAGAGGTGGAATCGCCGACTGACGCCAATTCGGTCGAGGTTCAATCCTGGACAAAAAGCAATCGGCTGTCTAACCGTACTGATGAGCTGTGATACTGCGAAACAGGTCAGTCTGTGAATGACTATATATATATATATATATATATATACGCTACTACTAATAATAATATTAAATCTGTAGTTTAGCTCATGTCAGGCTGATCATTACATTTATATAGTCTAAAAGTGACATTTATGTCTTACTGCTATCATAGAAAGTGCTCGAATGAATTGCATCGCCTCATTCCACCAGTTCTGACCTTCACGTTTAGGACCCCCCCCCCAAACCACCAAAAGTATTCCATCGGCAAGAAGTAACTTCCACACAAACAGCTTCTTCCTGCGAACCACGACCCCATGGAACAAACTCCCAAAGCACGACTCCTCGATCACTACAATCTTGACATGTTTAAATCTAGAACCAACCGTTATAACATATCCCTTAACAAAACTCTTTAACTCAACTCAAGTGGTCTCCGGGTCTTTATAGTGTAACCCATACTGTAAAAAAATATGTTGTTATTTTCCTATATATTTATTACGTGTTACTAGTTATTTTTCTAGATATTTTCACATGTACTCTGATTTCTGTCAGCTATGGCCGACAATCAAGTGGCATCAAATTACCGCAACTGTCCATCACACCACTCATTGTCTATTTCACCTACTATCCCACTAGATTTTACTATCTTTTTTTAATCATTTCACCCCAAACAAGGCAGTACCGCCACTGATGTGCAGGGGGCTACATAAGAGCGTATAAGGCAGGAGTTGAGTGAAAAGGAAGAACCAGTTTCAAGGGTGTCAAAGAAAGTTCAAGAGAAGGATGGGAACACAGGTGTGAAGACAGTTACGAAAGTACAGAGAAAAGGGAAAAAAACACGATACATGGGGTGATGTAGAAAGGACAAGAGAAGGACTGGAGTCAAGTGGATAAGTGATGGGAATTGACATTGCATTTAAATACCTGGAGGTTGTAGCCGTCAGGAAAGCAAGTATACGGAAGGGAGTTCCACAGGCGGAAATGCGAGAAAAAAAGCTGTGGGAGAAGAATTGCCGGCTGCATTTGGTAGGTTTAACTGTAAATAAAGTGGGAGCTTGTTGAAAGTCTGGTTGCTCGAGTAAATTCTTGTGGATAGGGCACCAGTTCGTCGGAGTAGAAGACATGAAAATATTTTTAGAAGAGACAGAGGGAAACCAAATTCCTCCGGTGAGAAAGTGGCTGGAGTCGAGCAGCCAAGTCTAGACCGATCACATTACAGATTCTCCTTTGGAGCCCGTCGAGAACCCTGAGATGTACAGCAGGGGCGCCTGACCAGATATGGGAACAGTATTCTATTATTACCTTTTTTTTTTTTTGCTCTTTGCTTCCAATTTTACATCTTGTAGAATCGGGTCCAAATTATGCTCCTGGGGCACTAAAGGAGATATATTACGTGGTCGACAATATTTTATATTCTCTTCTATACTATTTTCACACCCTGCATTTTCTTGCTCTTGGTCTAGTTATCTTCGTCACGGGACAACTTTTCCGTAACGCTTGAATTAATTAATTAATTAAACGAAATGTCTGCTGTTTGACTGATTACGTAATCCTAGATAGATATTAAATTCACTGTTTAGAAACAGAGATATCTACTCAAGCAGATGTAAATAAGAAAAATATAATGTTTATCGTAATAAAGAATAATTTAGAATTTGTGAAAAGCAAAATCCAATAATTGCCGCAATCATTTGTGTATTGATCTCTGAGGAAAATAGCAATCAGGTAAAAAAAAAAAACAAAAAAAAAAAACAGAGAAATTGCCGGGGAAAAATTAATTTTTTTCTTTCATATATAAATGCACCTGATTTGAGAGCAGACGAAGTAACTAAAACTTGTAAGAAAGGAAGGCAAAAAAAAAAAAAAACATGAAAAAGAGACATTTTGGTTACTTTTGAGATTCTTTAACAATCCAAAAACGTGATAATGACCCTTTGTGCATAAGAGCACTAAATCTCCAGTACATTATGACCACCGTACTACGGTCTCCTGTCTTGGGTAGAGTCTTTCTTTAGAAGAAGGCGTGCGGCAAATATTTAATTCAGTAATTGGTTGTTTGCAAAACTTACTGAAGATTTTTATTGTGAAAAATAATTGCTTTTCAATAAAAAAATATTTTTGATGATTTTTATTTTTGAATTACGCATCATTTTTTTTTAATTTTAAATTAAGTAGAATGATCACTTTTGAATGATTTCAAGACACGTAGGTGTCAAGGCAAAATAAAATCCGGAATTAGTACGGAATAGTACGAGACTTAGAAAAATATTATGTAAGATTTATTCTCCTTTGTTGTAGTACGTCATTCGATAGATATTATCCCTCCGGTGAATAAATAAATTCAATGCGACCTGGATTTATCTATTTTGAGACCTGAAAAAAAAAATGGAATGGAAATCTAAATGAATATATAAGACGCATCATACTTTTGAACACGATTTTGGATGAAAAGAGCCTGCCTCTTCTGCCCAGGATTACGGTACTTAACAATCATATTTTTTTAGTTTCGCGGACGAAATGAGCCAAAGAGAGAAATCTTCCTTCTTTTTTTCTTCTGCTCGTCCTCTTCCTCCTCCTTCTCCTCCTACAGGAAAATTTCATGAGAAATAAAGAAAAGTGTAATGGACTGTTAATATCAGTTCTTTTACATGGCAATCTGCTCAAAGATGAAGAAGAGACATGAGATATTAGAAATATGGTTCAAGAGAATGATGCTGAAGGTACCGTGGACTGATCTCGTTGATTATAGTTTATCGAACCACAATTTGCTGTTCTTTGTAGCACTAAGTAAATTTTGTATTTTTGTTATCGCTTTTAAATCCCGTTCAGCCATTTATTTGATTAAGGGCGTTGTTTTCCAGTTGCTTTCGATGTGTTCAGCGAGTGTCAAATCTTTCAAGACAACTTTCTTTATTATGTGATCTAGAAAATCCAAACTTTCTTTATGATGTCATCTACACGAGTCCATTTTAATTTCATTTTCTCTCAATCTTCGTAGCTACTCACGAGATCAGTCCACGGTACACTCAGCATCCTTCTCTTGAACCATATTTCTAATATCACAGGTCTCTTCTTCATATTTGAAGAGATTGATATGTAAAAGAACTGATATTAACATCTATATGTTTCCTTTTTATTTCTATTTTCTCTATATCTTCGTAGCTACTCACGAAATCAGTCCAGGGTACACTAACATCCTTCTCTTGAACCATATTTCTAATATCACAGGTCTCTTCTTCATCTTTGAAGAGATTGATATGTAAAAGAACTGATATTAACATCTATATGTTTCCTTTTTATTTCTATTTTCTCTATATCTTCGTAGCTACTCACGAAATCAGTCCAGGGTACACTATCATCCTTCTCTTGAACCAAATTTCTAATATCACAGGTCTCTTCTTCATCTTTGAGGAGATTGATATGTAAAAGAACTGATATTAACATGTACACGTGTCCTTTTTATTTCCATTTTCTCTAATTCTTCGTAGCTACTCACGAGATCAGTCCACGTTACCCTCAGCATCCTTCTCTTGAACCAAATTTCTAATATCACAGGTCTCTTCTTCATCTTTGAGGAGATTGATATGTAAAAGAACTGATATTAACATGTACACGTGTCCTTTTTATTTCCATTTTCTCTAATTCTTCGTAGCTACTCACGAGATCAGTCCACGTTACCCTCAGCATCCTTCTCTTGAACCAAATTTCTAATATCACAGGTCTCTTCTTCATCTTTGAGGAGATTGATATGTAAAAGAACTGATATTAACATCTATATGTTTCCTTTTTATTTCTATTTTCTCTATATCTTCGTAGCTACTCACGAAATCAGTCCAGGGTACACTATCATCCTTCTCTTGAACCAAATTTCTAATATCACAGGTCTCTTCTTCATCTTTGAGGAGATTGATATGTAAAAGAACTGATATTAACATGTACACGTGTCCTTTTTATTTCCATTTTCTCTAATTCTTCGTAGCTACTCACGAGATCAGTCCACGTTACCCTCAGCATCCTTCTCTTGAACCAAATTTCTAATATCACAGGTCTCTTCTTCATCTTTGAAGAGATTGATATGTAAAAGAACTGATATTAACATGTACACGTGTCCTTTTTATTTCCATTTTCTCTAATTCTTCGTAGCTACTCACGAGATCAGTCCACGTTACCCTCAGCATCCTTCTCTTGAACCATATTTCTAATATCACAGGTCTCTTCATCATCTTTGAGAATATTGATATGTAATAGGACTGATATTAACATGTACACGTGTCCTTTTTATTTCCATTTTCTCTAATTCTTCGTAGTCACTCACGTGATCAGTCCACGGTACCCTCAGCATCCTTCTCTTGAACCAAATTTCTAATATCACAGGTCTCTTCTTCATCTTTGAGGAGTCAGTTCAGGCTGAAAATGGAGCACGGCTGCTGTATATGAGCAGAAGTTGTCCGTCTTCATTTTCCAGTTTCAATAAAGTTAACAAGCATCTCCTGCATCCTTCTGTGTGACAAATGATGTTCTACCTTACCACCCCTTTTCCTATAAGTGACAAATGATGTTCTACCTTACCACCCCTTTTCCTATAAGTGACAAATGATGTTCTACCTTACCACCCCTTTTCCTATAAGTGACAAATGATGTTCTACCTTACCACCCCTTTTCCTATAAGTGACAAATGATGTTCTACCTTACCACCCCTTTTCCTATAAGTGACAAATGATGTTCTACCTTACCACCCCTTTTCCTATAAGTGACAAATGATGTTCTACCTTACCACCCCTTTTCCTATAAGTGACAAATGATGTTCTACCTTACCACCCCTTTTCCTATAAGTGACAAATGATGTTCTACCTTACCACCCCTTTTCCTATAAGTGACAAATGATGTTCTACCTTACCACCCCTTTTCCTATAAGTGACAAATGATGTTCTACCTTACCACCCCTTTTCCTATAAACGAAACATCGCAAACCTGTTGTTGACTTATCACTTTTTCAATGTTTTCAGACAAATTACAATCCTTAGTTCCACTAGTTCTAACCTTCACGGATAAGATCTGCCATACCATGTAAATTGTAGCGAATCATCCGTATTCCATTTGAATATGATTCGGTAGATGTAAGTTTATTCAAGCAGCCTCTCCCTACAGACGCTCGTTTGTGGAAGCTACACCCAGGTGGATGTTTTCGCCATTTCTACAACTTATCTTTGCCGGATATTCCCCAAAAGTGTGCTTCTTATTCTGTAGCTGTTGGGGACCACCCCTTTTTTAAACATAAAAATGGAATCGCCTGATGTGTACTTATAATCCTGCCTATACCGTGTACAGTAGTTGCAAAGTATTTGCATTTGCTATTATGACACTGTCAACTCTCTGCCTTCGGGTAGAGGGCGCTCTCTGCTTCCGAGCAGAGAGCAATAACCCAGTCGTGGTTCCGCCGAAGGGTAGAACCACGACTGGGCAAAAATAGACAGACATATTTTTGGCCCGGCTATATGGCCGGGAATACCCACATTAAAATGACCATGTGTCACATCCGGCCTTGCGTGGGAAGGCTAGTAAATACAGTTGCAAAGTATTTGCATTTGCTATTATGACACTGTCAACTCTCTGCCTTCGGGTAGAGGGCGCTCTCTGCTTCCGAGCAGAGAGCAATAACCCAGTCGTGGTTCCGCCGAAGGGTAGAACCACGACTGGGGAAAAATAGACAGACATATTTTTGGCCCGGCTATATGGCCGGGAATACCCACAATAAAATGACCATGTGTCACATCCAGCCTTGTGTGGGAAGGCTAGTAAATACAGTTGCAAAGTATTTGCATTTGCTATTATGACACTGTCAACTCTCTGCCTTCGGGTAGAGGGCGCTCTCAGCTTCCGAGCAGAGAGCAATAACCCAGTCGTGGTTCCGCCGAAGGGTAGAAGCACGACTGGGCAAAAATAGACAGACATTTTTTGGCCGGGCCATATCGCCCGGAAATCCCAGTCATAAACTGACTATGTGTCACATGTTACCCTTACTGGGAGGGATAGCTAAATAATGTTGTAGTAGTAATTATACTCTACTATTGACACTGTCAGCTCTCTGCCTTCGGGTAGAGGGCGCTCTCTGCTTCCGAGCAGGGAGTAATAACCCAGTCGTGGTTCCGGCGAAAGGTAGAATCACGACTGGGCAAAAATAGACAGGTATTTTTTGGCCGGACCATATATCTCGGAAATCCCACTCATAACTGACCATGTGTCACATGTTGCCCTTACTGGGAAGGACAACTAAATATAGTTGCAAAGCATTTGCATTTGCTACTATGACTGTCAGCTCTCTGCTTTCCGGTAGAGGGCGCTCTCTGCTTCCGAGCAGAGAGCACTAACCCAGTCGTGGTTCCGCCGAAGGGTAGAACCACGACTCGGTAAAAATAGACAGACATTTTTTGGCCCGGCTATATGGCCGGGAATACCCACTATAAAATGACCATGTGTCACATCTAGCCTTGCTTGGGAAGGCTGGTAAATACCGTTGCAAAGCATTTGCATTTACTACTATGACACTGTCAGCTCTCTGCCTTCGGGTAGAGGGCGCTCTCTGCTTCCGAGCAGAGAGCACTAACCCAGTCGTGGTTCCGCCGAAGAGTAGAAACACGACTGGGCAACAATAGACAGACATTTTTTGGCCCGGCTATATGGCCGGGAATACCCACTATAAAATGACCTTGTGTCACATCTAACCTTGCGTGGAAAGGTTGGTAAATACCGTTGCAAACCAGCTGGCTTTGCTACTATGACACTGTCAGCTCTCTGCCTTCGGTTAGAGAGTGCTCTCTGCTTCTGAGTAGAGAGCACTAACTCAGTCGTAGTTCCGCCGAAGGGTAGAATCACGACTGTGGATAAATAGACAGATATTTTTGGCCGGGCTATATGGCCCGGAAGACCAACATTAAAACGACCTTGTGTCACATTTCGCCTTAAGTGGGAAGGTGACTAAATACCGTTGCAAAGTAGTTGTAGAGTGGTATGCAGTTGCTTAGTTGTTCAGTAAGTTGGTGCAGAGTTAGTTGGTGTTCTTGGATATAGACTCATTACCCGGACATACTATTTCACTTCAAGACTGAATATAATTATTTCTCCTTATAGTCTTCCTGGATTGACTAAACCGTGTTCCAGTTTGTATATCTTGTCCAATATAGCTACATTTTTTGTCTTCATATCTGTTTTTGAAGAAAACTGAAGAAAACTGAAGAAAACTTATAAAAAAAAAAATTAGAGCAACAACTCGTCCCCCCCCCCAAAAAAAAAACAAAAAAACAAAGCGACCCCAACGCGAGTGGTTCTAACGTGGAGGATGAATTTACTATAACGTTGTATGAGAAACTGAGCACCCGCTAAAATTGTTTAAATATTGAAATTTTTCTAATTTTTTTTTTTTTTAAATAATCGGAAACTTTATGTAATAATCGATAAGACTGCGCTGACAAGTTAAAAATCAATGAGAAACAACCAATTTAAAGGTGGTGGTAGTCTCCTTCTTCATAACATAATAATAATGAAAATGCCGAACTAGAAGTACGAATGATGAAGTAAAATTAGTAATAAAATAAAAAAATAATGCCCCAATAAAGCAATAATAGTAAAATGA
Source organism: Ascarosepion bandense (assembly GCA_037127315.1). Taxonomy (NCBI): domain Eukaryota; kingdom Metazoa; phylum Mollusca; class Cephalopoda; order Sepiida; family Sepiidae; genus Ascarosepion; species Ascarosepion bandense. The sequence goes on along the minus strand of JBBBDQ010000284.1, from coordinate 6,186,077 downwards.
AGTGAAACTAATTAAGATATAGTAATAGTGAAATATATCAACTAAAAATAGTATTAAGACGAAGTAAAACTTGTGATAAAATAATAATATTAAAATGCCCCAATAAAACAATAATAGTAAAATGAAGTAAAACTACTAATAAAATAGTAATAGAAAATGCTTAAATAAAAACGACCATAAGATTAAGTAAAACTATTAATAAGATAATAATAGTTAACACTTTCAAATAATGTAACAATAATACGAGAAAATGAAACAAGAAATAAGATAATTATCGTCAAAATGATCAGTAAATACAACGATAATAAGAATAAGTAAAACTAGTAACAAAATAATACTAGTCAAAATAAAGTAACGATAAGACTAAGATGAAGTGAAACTAGTAATAAAATAATTATAGTAAAAACTGTTCAACTAAATACAGCAGTGATAAATATAAGTCAAAGTAAAAAATATAATAATAGTGAAAATGATAAAGACGAAGAAAAACTCGTAATAAAATATTAATAGTGAAATACTCAGCTAAAAACCGCAATACAATGAAGTAAAACTAGTTATACATTAATAATAGCGAAAGTGATCAAATAAAGCCTTCATAATAAGATGAAGTAAAACTAGTTATACATTAATAATAGCGAAAGTGATCAAATAAAGCATTCATAATAAGATGAAGTAAAACTAGTTATACATTAATAATAGCGAAAGTGATCAAATAAAGCCTTCATAATAAGATGAAGTAAAACTACTTATACATTAATAATAGCGAAAGTGATCAAATAAAGCATTCATAATAAGATGAAGTAAAACTAGTTATACATCAATAATAGCGAAAGTGATCAAATAAAGCCTTCATAATAAGATGAAGTAAAACTAGTTATACATTAATAATAGCGAAAGTGATCAAATAAAGCCTTCATAATAAGATGAAGTAAAACTAGTTATACATTAATAATAGCGAAAGTGATCAAATAAAGCCTTCATAATAAGATGAAGTAAAACTGGTTATACATTAATAATAGCGAAAGTGATCAAATAAAGCATTCATAATAAGATGAAGTAAAACTAGTTATACATTAATAATAGCGAAAGTGATCAAATAAAGCATTCATAATAAGATGAAGTAAAACTAGTTATACATTAATAATAGCGAAAGTGATCAAATAAAGCCTTCATAATAAGATGAAGTAAAACTAGTTATACATTAATAATAGCGAAAGTGATCAAATAAAGCCTTCATAATAAGATGAAGTAAAACTAGTTACACATTAATAATAGCGAAAGTGATCAAATAAAGCATTCATAATAAGATGAAGTAAAACTAGTTATACATTAATAATAGCGAAAGTGATCAAATAAAGCCTTCATAATAAGATGAAGTAAAACTAGTTATACATCAATAATAGCGAAAGTGATCAAATAAAGCCTTCATAATAAGATGAAGTAAAACTAGTTATACATCAATAATAGCGAAAGTGATCAAATAAAGCCTTCATAATAAGATGAAGTAAAACTAGTTATACATTAATAATAGCGAAAGTGATCAAATAAAGCCTTCATAATAAGATGAAGTAAAACTAGTTATACATTAATAATAGCGAAAGTGATCAAATAAAGCCTTCATAATAAGATCAAGTAAAACTAGTTATACATTAATAATAGCGAAAGTGATCAAATAAAGCATTCATAATAAGATGAAGTAAAACTAGTTATACATTAATAATAACGAAAGTGATCAAATAAAGCATTCATAATAAGATGAAGTAAAACTAGTTATACATTAATAATAGCGAAAGTGATCAAATAAAGCATTCATAATAAGATGAAGTAAAACTAGTTATACATTAATAATAGCGAAAGTGATCAAATAAAGCCTTCATAATAAGATGAAGTAAAACTAGTTATACATCAATAATAGCGAAAGTGATCAAATAAAGCATTCATAATAAGATGAAGTAAAACTAGTTATACATTAATAATAGCGAAAGTGATCAAATAAAGCATTCATAATAAGATGAAGTAAAACTAGTTATACATCAATAATAGCGAAAGTGATCAAATAAAGCATTCATAATAAGATGAAGTAAAACTAGTTATACATTAATAATAGCGAAAGTGATCAAATAAAGCATTCATAATAAGATGAAGTAAAACTAGTTATACATCAATAATAGCGAAAGTGATCAAATAAAGCATTCATAATAAGATGAAGTAAAACTAGTTATACATTAATAATAGCGAAAGTGATCAAATAAAGCATTCATAATAAGATGAAGTAAAACTAGTTATACATTATTAATAGCGAAACTGATCAAATAAAGCCTTCATAATAAGATGAAGTAAAACTAGTTATACATTAATAATAGCGAAAGTGATCAAATAAAGCCTTCATAATAAGATGAAGTAAAACTAGTTATACATTAATAATAGCGAAAGTGATCAAATAAAGCCTTCATAATAAGATGAAGTAAAACTAGTTATACATTAATAATAACGAAAGTGATCAAATAAAGCCTTCATAATAAGATGAAGTAAAACTAGTTATACATTAATAATAGCGAAAGTGATCAAATAAAGCCTTCATAATAAGATGAAGTAAAACTACTTATACATTAATAATAGCGAAAGTGATCAAATAAAGCCTTCATAATAAGATGAAGTAAAACTAGTTATACATCAATAATAGCGAAAGTGATCAAATAAAGCATTCATAATAAGATGAAGTAAAACTAGTTATACATTAATAATAACGAAAGTGATCAAATAAAGCCTTCATAATAAGATGAAGTAAAACTAGTTATACATTAATAATAGCGAAAGTGATCAAATAAAGCCTTCATAATAAGATGAAGTAAAACTAGTTATACATTAATAATAGCGAAAGTGATCAAATAAAGCCTTCATAATAAGATGAAGTAAAACTAGTTATACATTAATAATAGCGAAAGTGATCAAATAAAGCCTTCATAATAAGATGAAGTAAAACTAGTTATACATTAATAATAGCGAAAGTGATCAAATAAAGCCTTCATAATAACATGAAGTAAAACTGGTTATACATTAATAATAGCGAAAGTGATCAAATAAAGCATTCATAATAAGATGAAGTAAAACTAGTTATACATTAATAATAGCGAAAGTGATCAAATAAAGCATTCATAATAAGATGAAGTAAAACTAGTTATACATTAATAATAGCGAAAGTGATCAAATAAAGCCTTCATAATAAGATGAAGTAAAACTAGTTATACATTAATAATAGCGAAAGTGATCAAATAAAGCCTTCATAATAAGATGAAGTAAAACTAGTTACACATTAATAATAGCGAAAGTGATCAAATAAAGCATTCATAATAAGATGAAGTAAAACTAGTTATACATTAATAATAGCGAAAGTGATCAAATAAAGCCTTCATAATAAGATGAAGTAAAACTAGTTATACATCAATAATAGCGAAAGTGATCAAATAAAGCCTTCATAATAAGATGAAGTAAAACTAGTTATACATCAATAATAGCGAAAGTAATCAAATAAAGCCTTCACCAATAAGATGAAGTAAAACTAGTTATACATTAATAATAGCGAAAGTGATCAAATAAAGCCTTCATAATAAGATGAAGTAAAACTAGTTATACATTAATAATAGCGAAAGTGATCAAATAAAGCCTTCATAATAAGATCCAAGTAAAACTAGTTATACATTAATAATAGCGAAAGTGATCAAATAAAGCATTCATAATAAGATGAAGTAAAACTAGTTATACATTAATAATAACGAAAGTGATCAAATAAAGCATTCATAATAAGATGAAGTAAAACTAGTTATACATTAATAATAGCGAAAGTGATCAAATAAAGCATTCATAATAAGATGAAGTAAAACTAGTTATACATTAATAATAGCGAAAGTGATCAAATAAAGCCTTCATAATAAGATGAAGTAAAACTAGTTATACATCAATAATAGCGAAGTGATCAAATAAAAGCATTCATAATAAGATGAAGTAAAACTAGTTATACATCAATAATAGCGAAAGTGATCAAATAAAGCATTCATAATAAGATGAAGTAAAAAAACTAGTTATACATTAATAATAGCGAAAGTGATCAAATAAAGCATTCATAATAAGATGAAGTAAAACTAGTTATACATCAATAATAGCGAAAGTGATCAAATAAAGCATTCATAATAAGATGAAGTAAAACTAGTTATACATTAATAATAGCGAAAGTGATCAAATAAAGCATTCATAATAAGATGAAGTAAAACTAGTTATACATTAATAATAGCGAAAGTGATCAAATAAAGCCTTCATAATAAGATGAAGTAAAACTAGTTATACATTAATAATAGCGAAAGTGATCAAATAAAGCCTTCATAATAAGATGAAGTAAAACTAGTTATACATTAATAATAGCGAAAGTGATCAAATAAAGCCTTCATAATAAGATGAAGTAAAACTAGTTATACATTAATAATAACGAAAGTGATCAAATAAAGCCTTCATAATAAGATGAAGTAAAACTAGTTATACATTAATAATAGCGAAAGTGATCAAATAAAGCCTTCATAATAAGATGAAGTAAAACTACTTATACATTAATAATAGCGAAGTGATCAAATAAAGCCTTCATAATAAGATGAAGTAAAACTAGTTATACATTAATAATAGCGAAAGTGATCAAATAAAGCATTCATAATAAGATGAAGTAAAACTACTTATACATTAATAATAGCGAAAGTGATCAAATAAAGCATTCATAATAAGATGAAGTAAAACTAGTTATACATCAATAATAGCGAAAGTGATCAAATAAAGCATTCATAATAAGATGAAGTAAAACTAGTTATACATTAATAATAACGAAAGTGATCAAATAAAGCCTTCATAATAAGATGAAGTAAAACTAGTTATACATTAATAATAGCGAAAGTGATCAAATAAAGCCTTCATAATAAGATGAAGTAAAACTAGTTATACATTAATAATAGCGAAAGTGATCAAATAAAGCCTTCAGAATAAGAGGAAGTAAAACTAGTTATACATCAATAATAGCGAAAGTGATCAAATAAAGCCTTCATAATAAGATGAAGTAAAACTAGTTATACATTAATAATAGCGAAAGTGATCAAATAAAGCATTCATAATAAGATGAAGTAAAACTACTTATACATTAATAATAGCGAAAGTGATCAAATAAAGCATTCATAAAAAGATGAAGTAAAACTAGTTATACATTAATAATAACGAAAGTGATCAAATAAAGCCTTCATAATAAGATGAAGTAAAACTAGTTATACATTAATAATAGCGAAAGTGATCAAATAAAGCCTTCATAATAAGATGAAGTAAAACTAGTTATACATTAATAATAGCGAAAGTGATCAAATAAAGCCTTCATAATAGGATGAAGTAAAACTAGTTATACATCAATAATAGCGAAAGTGATCAAATAAAGCCTTCATAATAAGAGGAAGTAAAACTAGTTATACATCAATAATAACGAAAGTGATCAAATAAAGCCTTCATAATAAGATGAAGTAAAACTAGTTATACATTAATAATAGCGAAAGTGATCAAATAAAGCCTTCATAATAAGATGAAGTAAAACTAGTTATACATTAATAATAGCGAAAGTGATCAAATAAAGCCTTCATAATAAGATGAAGTAAAACTAGTTATACATCAATAATAGCGAAAGTGATCAAATAAAGCATTCATAATAAGATGAAGTAAAACTAGTTATACATCAATAATAGCGAAAGTGATCAAATAAAGCATTCATAATAAGATGAAGTAAAACTACTTATACATTAATAATAGCGAAAGTGATCAAATAAAGCATTCATAATAAGATGAAGTAAAACTAGTTATACATTAATAATAGCGAAAGTGATCAAATAAAGCCTTCATAATAAGATGAAGTAAAACTAGTTATACATCAATAATAGCGAAAGTGATCAAATAAAGCCTTCATAATAAGATGAAGTAAAACTAGTTATACATTAATAATAGCGAAAGTGATCAAATAAAGCATTCATAATAAGATGAAGTAAAACTAGTTATACATTAATAATAGCGAAAGTGATCAAATAAAGCATTCATAATAAGATGAAGTAAAACTAGTTATACATTAATAATAGCGAAAGTGATCAAATAAAGCATTCATAATAAGATGAAGTAAAACTAGTTATACATTAATAATAGCGAAAGTGATCAAATAAAGCATTCATAATAAGATGAAGTAAAACTAGTTATACATTAATAATAGCTAAAGTGATCAAATAAAGCATTCATAATAAGATGAAGTAAAACTAGTTATACATTAATAATAGCGAAAGTGATCAAATAAAGCCTTCATAATAAGATGAAGTAAAACTAGTTATACATCAATAATAGCGAAAGTGATCAAATAAAGCATTCATAATAAGATGAAGTAAAACTAGTTATACATTAATAATAGCGAAAGTGATCAAATAAAGCATTCATAATAAGATGAAGTAAAACTAGTTATACATTAATAATAGCGAAAGTGATCAAATAAAGCCTTCATAATAAGATGAAGTAAAACTACTTATACATTAATAATAGCGAAAGTGATCAAATAAAGCCTTCATAATAAGATGAAGTAAAACTAGTTATACATTAATAATAGCGAAAGTGATCAAATAAAGCATTCATAATAAGATGAAGTAAAACTAGTTATACATTAATAATAGCGAAAGTGATCAAATAAAGCCTTCATAATAAGATGAAGTAAAACTGGTTATACATTAATAATAGCGAAAGTGATCAAATAAAGCATTCATAATAAGATGAAGTAAAACTAGTTATACATCAATAATGGCGAAAGTGATCAAATAAAGCCTTCATAATAAGATGAAGTAAAACTAGTTACACATCAATAATAGCGAAAGTGATCAAATAAAGCCTTCATAATAAGATGAAGTAAAACTAGTTATACATTAATAATAGCGAAAGTGATCAAATAAAGCATTCATAATAAGATGAAGTAAAACTAGTTATACATTAATAATAACGAAAGTGATCAAATAAAGCATTCATAATAAGATGAAGTAAAACTAGTTATACATTAATAATAGCGAAAGTGATCAAATAAAGCCTTCATAATAAGATGAAGTAATATTAGTTATACATTAATAATAGCGAAAGTGATCAAATAAAGCATTCATAATAAGATGAAGTAAAACTAGTTATACATTAATAATAGCGAAATTGATCAAATAAAGCCTTCATAATAAGATGAAGTAAAACTAGTTATACATTAATAATAGCGAAAGTGATCAAATAAAACATTCATAATAAGATGAAGTAAAACTAGTTATACATCAATAATAGCGAAAGTGATCAAATAAAGCCTTCATAATAAGATGAAGTAAAACTAGTTATACATCAATAATAGCGAAAGTGATCAAATAAAGCCTTCATAATAAGATATGAAATAAAACTAGTTATACATCAATAATAGCGAAAGTGATCAAATAAAGCCTTCATAATAAGATGAAGTAAAACTAGTTATACATTAATAATAGCGAAAGTGATCAAATAAAGCATTCATAATAAGATGAAGTAAAACTAGTTATATATTAATAATAGCTAAAGTGATCAAATAAAGCATTCATAATAAGATGAAGTAAAACTAGTTATACATTAATAATAGCAGAAAGTGATCAAATAAAGCCTTCATAATAAGATGAAGTAAAACTAGTTATACATCAATAATAGCGAAAGTGATCAAATAAAGCATTCATAATAAGATGAAGTAAAACTAGTTATACATCAATAATAGCGAAAGTGATCAAATAAAGCATTCATAATAAGATGAAGTAAAACTAGTTATACATTAATAATAACGAAAGTGATCAAATAAAGCATTCATAATAAGATGAAGTAAAACTAGTTATACATTAATAATAGCGAAAGTGATCAAATAAACCTTCATAATAAGATGAAGTAAAACTAGTTATACATTAATAATAGCGAAAGTGATCAAATAAAGCATTCATAATAAGATGAAGTAAAACTAGTTATACATTAATAATAGCGAAAGTGATCAAATAAAGCCTTCATAATAAGATGAAGTAAAACTAGTTATACATTAATAATAGCGAAAGTGATCAAATAAAGCATTCATAATAAGATGAAGTAAAACTAGTTATACATCAATAATAGCGAAAGTGATCAAATAAAGCCTTCATAATAAGATGAAGTAAAACTAGTTATACATCAATAATAGCGAAAGTGATCAAATAAAGCCTTCATAATAAGATGAAGTAAAACTAGTTATACATTAATAATAGCGAAGTGATCAAATAAAGCATTCATAATAAGATGAAGTAAAACTAGTTATACATTAATAATAGCGAAAGTGATCAAATAAAGCATTCATAATAAGATGAAGTAAAACTAGTTATACATTAATAATAGCGAAAGTGATCAAATTAAGCCTTCATAACAAGATGAAGTAAACTAGTTATACATTAATAATAGCGAAAGTGATCAAATAAAGCCTTCATAATAAGATGAAGTAAAACTAGTTATACATTAATAATAGCGAAAGTGATCAAATAAAGCCTTCATAATAAGATCAAGTAAAACTAGTTATACATTAATAATAGCGAAAGTGATCAAATAAAGCATTCACTTAATAAGATGAAGTAAAACTAGTTATACATTAATAATAGCGAAAGTGATCAAATAAAGCATTCATAATAAGATGAAGTAAAACTAGTTATACATTAATAATAGCGAAAGTGATCAAATAAAGCCTTCATAATAAGATGAAGTAAAACTAGTTGCACATCAATAATAGCGAAAGTGATCAAATAAACCTTCATAATAAGATAAAGTAAAACTAGTTATACATTAATAATAGCGAAAGTGATCAAATAAAGCATTCATAATAAGATGAAATAAAACTAGTTATACATTAATAATAGCGAAAGTGATCAAATAAAGCCTTCATAATAAGATGAAGTAAAACTAGTTATACATTAATAATAGCGAAAGTGATCAAATAAAGCCTTCATAATAAGATGAAGTAAAACTAGTTATACATTAATAATAGCGAAAGTGATCAAATAAAACCTTCATAATAAGATGAAGTAAAACTAGTTATACATTAATAATAGCGAAAGTGATCAAATAAAGCCTTCATGGCAGATGAAGTAAAACTGGTTATACATTAATAATAGCGAAAGTGATCAAATAAAGCATTCATAATAAGATGAAGTAAAACTAGTTATACATTAATAATAGCGAAAGTGATCAAATAAAGCATTCATAATAAGATGAAGTAAAACTAGTTATACATTAATAATAGCGAAAGTGATCAAATAAAGCCTTCATAATAAGATGAAGTAAAACTAGTTATACATTAATAATAGCGAAAGTGATCAAATAAAGCCTTCATAATAAGATGAAGTAAAACTAGTTACACATTAATAATAGCGAAAGTGATCAAATAAAGCATTCATAATAAGATGAAGTAAAACTAGTTATACATTAATAATAGCGAAAGTGATCAAATAAAGCCTTCATAATAAGATGAAGTAAAACTAGTTATACATCAATAATAGCGAAAGTGATCAAATAAAGCCTTCATAATAAGATGAAGTAAAACTAGTTATACATCAATAATAGCGAAAGTAATCAAATAAAGCCTTCATAATAAGATGATAAAACTAGTTATACATTAATAATAGCGAAAGTGATCAAATAAAGCATTCATAATAAGATGAAGTAAAACTAGTTATACATTAATAATAGCGAAAGTGATCAAATAAAGCCTTCATAATAAGATGAAGTAAAACTAGTTATACATTAATAATAGCGAAAGTGATCAAATAAAGCCTTCATAATAAGATGAAGTAAAACTAGTTATACATTAATAATAGCGAAAGTGATCAAATAAAGCCTTCATAATAAGATGAAGTAAAACTAGTTATACATTAATAATAGCGAAAGTGATCAAATAAAGCCTTCATAATAAGATGAAGTAAAACTGGTTATACATTAATAATAGCGAAAGTGATCAAATAAAAGCATTCATAATAAGATGAAGTAAAACTAGTTATACATTAATAATAGCGAAAGTGATCAAATAAAGCATTCATAATAAGATGAAGTAAAACTAGTTATACATTAATAATAGCGAAAGTGATCAAATAAAGCCTTCATAATAAGATGAAGTAAAACTAGTTATACATTAATAATAGCGAAAGTGATCAAATAAAGCCTTCATAATAAGATGAAGTAAAACTAGTTACACATTAATAATAGCGAAAGTGATCAAATAAAGCATTCATAATAAGATGAAGTAAAACTAGTTATACATTAATAATAGCAAAAGTGATCAAATAAAGCCTTCATAATAAGATGAAGTAAAACTAGTTATACATCAATAATAGCGAAAGTGATCAAATAAAGCCTTCATAATAAGATGAAGTAAAACTAGTTATACATCAATAATAGCGAAAGTAATCAAATAAAGCCTTCATAATAAGATGAAGTAAAACTAGTTATACATTAATAATAGCGAAAGTGATCAAATAAAGCCTTCATAATAAGGTAAAGTAAAACTAGTTATACATTAATAATAGCAGAAAGTGATCAAATAAAGCCTTCATAATAAGATCAAGTAAAACTAGTTATACATTAATAATAGCGAAAGTGATCAAAATAAAGCATTCATAATAAGATGAAGTAAAACTAGTTATACATTAATAATAACGAAAGTGATCAAATAAAGCATTCATAATAAGATGAAGTAAAACTAGTTATACATTAATAATAGCGAAAGTGATCAAATAAAGCATTCATAATAAGATGAAGTAAAACTAGTTATACATTAATAATAGCGAAAGTGATCAAATAAAGCCTTCATAATAAGATGAAGTAAAACTAGTTATACATCAATAATAGCGAAAGTGATCAAATAAAGCATTCATAATAAGATGAAGTAAAACTAGTTATACATCAATAATAGCGAAAGTGATCAAATAAAGCATTCATAATAAGATGAAGTAAAACTAGTTATACATTAATAATAGCGAAAGTGATCAAATAAAGCATTCATAATAAGATGAAGTAAAACTAGTTATACATCAATAATAGCGAAAGTGATCAAATAAAGCATTCATAATAAGATGAAGTAAAACTAGTTATACATTAATAATAGCGAAAGTGATCAAATAAAGCATTCATAATAAGATGAAGTAAAACTAGTTATACATTAATAATAGCGAAAGTGATCAAATAAAGCCTTCATAATAAGATGAAATAAAACTAGTTATACATTAATAATAGCGAAAGTGATCAAAATAAAGCCTTCATAATAAGATGAAGTAAAACTAGTTATACATTAATAATAGCGAAAGTGATCAAATAAAGCCTTCATAATAAGATGAAGTAAAACTAGTTATACATTAATAATAACGAAAGTGATCAAATAAAGCCTTCATAATAAGATGAAGTAAAACTAGTTATACATTAATAATAGCGAAAGTGATCAAATAAAGCCTTCATAATAAGATGAAGTAAAACTACTTATACATTAATAATAGCGAAAGTGATCAAATAAAGCCTTCATAATAAGATGAAGTAAAACTAGTTATACATCAATAATAGCGAAAGTGATCAAATAAAGCATTCATAATAAGATGAAGTAAAACTAGTTATACATCAATAATAACGAAAGTGATCAAATAAAGCCTTCATAATAAGATGAAGTAAAACTAGTTATACATTAATAATAGCGAAAGTGATCAAATAAAGCCTTCATAATAAGATGAAGTAAAAACTAGTTATACATTAATAATAGCGAAAGTGATCAAATAAAGCCTTCATAATAAGATGAAGTAAAACTAGTTATACATCAATAATAGCGAAAGTGATCAAATAAAGCATTCATAATAAGATGAAGTAAAACTAGTTATACATTAATAATAGCGAAAGTGATCAAATAAAGCATTCATAATAAGATGAAGTAAAACTACTTATACATTAATAATAGCGAAAGTGATCAAATAAAGCATTCATAAAAAGATGAAGTAAAACTAGTTATACATTAATAATAACGAAAGTGATCAAATAAAGCCTTCATAATAAGATGAAATCAAAACTAGTTATACATTAATAATAGCGAAAGTGATCAAATAAAGCCTTCATAATAAGATGAGGTTAAACTAGTTATACATTAATAATAGCGAAGTGATCAAATAAAGCCTTCATAATAAGATGAAGTAAAACTAGTTATACATCAATAATAGCGAAAGTGATCAAATAAAGCCTTCATAATAAGAGGAAGTAAAACTAGTTATACATCAATAATAACAAGAAAGTGATCAAATAAAGCCTTCATAATAAGATGAAGCAAAACTAGTTATACATTAATAATAGCGAAAGTGATCAAATAAAGCCTTCATAATAAGATGAAGTAAAACTAGTTATACATTAATAATAGCGAAAGTGATCAAATAAAGCCTTCATAATAAGATGAAGTAAAACTAGTTATACATCAATAATAGCGAAAGTGATCAAATAAAGCATTCATAATAAGATGAAGTAAAACTAGTTATACATCAATAATAGCGAAAGTGATCAAATAAAGCATTCATAATAAGATGAAGTAAAACTACTTATACATTAATAATAGCGAAAGTGATCAAATAAAGCATTCATAATAAGATGAAGTAAAACTAGTTATACATTAATAATAGCGAAAGTGATCAAATAAAGCCTTCATAATAAGATGAAGTAAAACTAGTTATACATCAATAATAGCGAAAGTGATCAAATAAAGCCTTCATAATAAGATGAAGTAAAACTAGTTATACATTAATAATAGCGAAAGTGATCAAATAAAGCATTCATAATAAGATGAAGTAAAACTAGTTATACATTAATAATAGCGAAAGTGATCAAATAAAGCATTCATAATAAGATGAAGTAAAACTAGTTATACATTAATAATAGCGAAAGTGATCAAATAAACTATTAATAAGATGAAGTAAAACTAGTTACACATTAATAATAGCAGAAAGTGATCAAATAAAGCATTCATAATAAGATGAAGTAAAACTAGTTATACATTAATAATAGCGAAAGTGATCAAATAAAGCCTTCATAATAAGATGAAGTAAAACTAGTTATACATCAATAATAGCGAAAGTGATCAAATAAAGCCTTCATAATAAGATGAAGTAAAACTAGTTATACATCAATAATAGCGAAAGTAATCAAATAAAGCCTTCATAATAAGATGAAGTAAAACTAGTTATACATTAATAATAGCGAAAGTGATCAAATAAAGCATTCATAATAAGATGAAGTAAAACTAGTTATACATTAATAATAGCGAAAGTGATCAAATAAAGCCTTCATAATAAGATGAAGTAAAACTAGTTATACATTAATAATAGCGAAAGTGATCAAATAAAGCCTTCATAATAAGATGAAGTAAAACTAGTTATACATTAATAATAGCGAAAGTGATCAAATAAAGCCTTCATAATAAGATGAAGTAAAACTAGTTATACATTAATAATAGCGAAAGTGATCAAATAAAGCCTTCATAATAAGATGAAGTAAAACTGGTTATACATTAATAATAGCGAAAGTGATCAAATAAAGCATTCATAATAAGATGAAGTAAAACTAGTTATACATTAATAATAACGAAAGTGATCAAATAAAGCATTCATAATAAGATGAAGTAAAACTAGTTATACATTAATAATAGCGAAAGTGATCAAATAAAGCCTTCATAATAAGATGAAGTAAAACTAGTTATACATTAATAATAGCGAAAGTGATCAAATAAAGCCTTCATAATAAGATGAAGTAAAACTAGTTACATTAATAATAGCGAAAGTGATCAAATAAAGCATTCATAATAAGATGAAGTAAAACTAGTTATACATTAATAATAGCGAAAGTGATCAAATAAAGCCTTCATAATAAGATGAAGTAAAACTAGTTATACATCAATAATAGCGAAAGTGATCAAATAAAGCCTTCATAATAAGATGAAGTAAAACTAGTTATACATCAATAATAGCGAAAGTAATCAAATAAAGCCTTCATAATAAGATGAAATGAAACTAGTTATACATTAATAATAGCGAAAGTGATCAAATAAAGCCTTCATAATAAGATGAAGTAAAACTAGTTATACATTAATAATAGCGAAAGTGATCAAATAAAGCCTTCATAATAAGATCAAGTAAAACTAGTTATACATTAATAATAGCGAAAGTGATCAAATAAAGCATTCATAATAAGATGAAGTAAAACTAGTTATACATTAATAATAACGAAAGTGATCAAATAAAGCATTCATAATAAGATGAAGTAAAACTAGTTATACATTAATAATAGCGAAAGTGATCAAATAAAGCATTCATAATAAGATGAAGTAAAACTAGTTATACATTAATAATAGCGAAAGTGATCAAATAAAGCCTTCATAATAAGATGAAGTAAAACTAGTTATACATCAATAATAGCGAAAGTGATCAAATAAAGCATTCATAATAAGATGAAGTAAAACTAGTTATACATCAATAATAGCGAAAGTGATCAAATAAAGCATTCATAATAAGATGAAGTAAAACTAGTTATACATTAATAATAGCGAAAGTGATCAAATAAAGCATTCATAATAAGATGAAGTAAAACTAGTTATACATCAATAATAGCGAAAGTGATCAAATAAAGCATTCATAATAAGATGAAGTAAAACTAGTTATACATTAATAATAGCGAAAGTGATCAAATAAAGCATTCATAATAAGATGAAGTAAAACTAGTTATACATTAATAATAGCGAAAGTGATCAAATAAAGCCTTCATAATAAGATGAAGTAAAACTAGTTATACATTAATAATAGCGAAAGTGATCAAATAAAGCCTTCATAATAAGATGAAGTAAAACTAGTTATACATTAATAATAGCGAAAGTGATCAAATAAAGCCTTCATAATAAGATGAAGTAAAACTAGTTATACATTAATAATAACGAAAGTGATCAAATAAAGCCTTCATAATAAGATGAAGTAAAACTAGTTATACATTAATAATAGCGAAAGTGATCAAATAAAGCCTTCATAATAAGATGAAGTAAAACTACTTATACATTAATAATAGCGAAAGTGATCAAATAAAGCCTTCATAATAAGATAAGTAAAACTAGTTATACATCAATAATAGCGAAAGTGATCAAATAAAGCATTCATAATAAGATGAAGTAAAACTAGTTATACATCAATAATAACGAAAGTGATCAAATAAAGCCTTCATAATAAGATGAAGTAAAACTAGTTATACATTAATAATAGCGAAAGTGATCAAATAAAGCCTTCATAATAAGATGAAGTAAAACTAGTTATACATTAATAATAGCGAAAGTGATCAAATAAAGCCTTCATAATAAGATGAAGTAAAACTAGTTATACATCAATAATAGCGAAGTGATCAAATAAAGCATTCATAATAAGATGAAGTAAAACTAGTTATACATTAATAATAGCGAAAGTGATCAAATAAAGCATTCATAATAAGATGAAGTAAAACTACTTATACATTAATAATAGCGAAAGTGATCAAATAAAGCATTCATAAAAAGATGAAGTAAAACTAGTTATACATTAATAATAACGAAAGTGATCAAATAAAGCCTTCATAATAAGATGAAGTAAAACTAGTTATACATTAATAATAGCGAAAGTGATCAAATAAAGCCTTCATAATAAGATGAAGTTAAACTAGTTATACATTAATAATAGCGAAAGTGATCAAATAAAGCCTTCATAATAAGATGAAGTAAAACTAGTTATACATCAATAATAGCGAAAGTGATCAAATAAAGCCTTCATAATAAGAGGAAGTAAAACTAGTTATACATCAATAATAACGAAAGTGATCAAATAAAGCCTTCATAATAAGATGAAGTAAAACTAGTTATACATTAATAATAGCGAAAGTGATCAAATAAAGCCTTCATAATAAGATGAAGTAAAACTAGTTATACATTAGTAATAGCGAAAGTGATCAAATAAAGCCTTCATAATAAGATGAAGTAAAACTAGTTATACATCAATAATAGCGAAAGTGATCAAATAAAGCATTCATAATAAGATGAAGTAAAACTAGTTATACATCAATAATAGCGAAAGTGATCAAATAAAGCATTCATAATAAGATGAAGTAAAACTACTTATACATTAATAATAGCGAAAGTGATCAAATAAAGCATTCATAATAAGATGAAGTAAAACTAGTTATACATTAATAATAGCGAAAGTGATCAAATAAAGCCTTCATAATAAGATGAAGTAAAACTAGTTATACATCAATAATAGCGAAAGTGATCAAATAAAGCCTTCATAATAAGATGAAGTAAAACTAGTTATACATTAATAATAGCGAAAGTGATCAAATAAAGCATTCATAATAAGATGAAGTAAAACTAGTTATACATTAATAATAGCGAAAGTGATCAAATAAAGCATTCATAATAAGATGAAGTAAAACTAGTTATACATTAATAATAGCGAAAGTGATCAAATAAAGCATTCATAATAAGATGAAGTAAAACTAGTTATACATTAATAATAGCGAAAGTGATCAAATAAAGCATTCATAATAAGATGAAGTAAAACTAGTTATACATTAATAATAGCTAAAGTGATCAAATAAAGCATTCATAATAAGATGAAGTAAAACTAGTTATACATTAATAATAGCGAAAGTGATCAAATAAAGCCTTCATAATAAGATGAAGTAAAACTAGTTATACATCAATAATAGCGAAAGTGATCAAATAAAGCATTCATAATAAGATGAAGTAAAACTAGTTATACATTAATAATAGCGAAAGTGATCAAATAAAGCATTCATAATAAGATGAAGTAAAACTAGTTATACATTAATAATAGCGAAAGTGATCAAATAAAGCCTTCATAATAAGATGAAGTAAAACTACTTATACATTAATAATAGCGAAAGTGATCAAATAAAGCATTCATAATAAGATGAAGTAAAACTAGTTATACATCAATAATAGCGAAAGTGATCAAATAAAGCCTTCATAATAAGATGAAGTAAAACTAGTTATACATTAATAATAGCGAAAGTGATAAATAAAGCATTCATAATAAGATGAAGTAAAACTAGTTATACATTAATAATAGCGAAAGTGATCAAATAAAGCCTTCATAATAAGATGAAGTAAAACTGGTTATACATTAATAATAGCGAAAGTGATCAAATAAAGCATTCATAATAAGATGAAGTAAAACTAGTTATACATCAATAATAGCGAAAGTGATCAAATAAAGCCTTCATAATAAGATGAAGTAAAACTAGTTACACATCAATAATAACGAAAGTGATCAAATAAAGCCTTCATAATAAGATGAAGTAAAACTAGTTATACATTAATAATAGCGAAAGTGATCAAATAAAGCATTCATAATAAGATGAAGTAAAACTAGTTATACATTATAATAACGAAAGTGATCAAATAAAGCATTCATAATAAGATGAAGTAAAACTAGTTATACATTAATAATAGCGAAAGTGATCAAATAAAGCCTTCATAATAAGATGAAGTAAAACTAGTTATACATTAATAATAGCGAAAGTGATCAAATAAAGCATTCATAATAAGATGAAGTAAAACTAGTTATACATTAATAATAGCGAAATTGATCAAATAAAGCCTTCATAATAAGATGAAGTAAAACTAGTTATACATTAATAATAGCGAAAGTGATCAAATAAAGCATTCATAATAAGATGAAGTAAAAAACTAGTTATACATCAATAATAGCGAAAGTGATCAAATAAAGCCTTCATAATAAGATGAAGTAAAACTAGTTATACATCAATAATAGCGAAAGTGATCAAATAAAGCCTTCATAATAAGATGAAGTAAAACTAGTTATACATCAATAATATGAAAGTGATCAAATAAAGCCTTCATAATAAGATGAAGTAAAACTAGTTATACATCAATAATAGCGAAAGTGATCAAATAAAGCATTCATAATAAGATGAAGTAAAACTAGTTATACATTAATAATAGCGAAAGTGATCAAATAAAGCATTCATAATAAGATGAAGTAAAACTAGTTATACATTAATAATAGCGAAAGTGATCAAATAAAGCATTCATAATAAGATGAAGTAAAACTAGTTATACATTAATAATAGCGAAAGTGATCAAATAAAGCATTCATAATAAGATGAAGTAAAACTAGTTATATATTAATAATAGCTAAAGTGATCAAATAAAGCATTCATAATAAGATGAAGTAAAACTAGTTATACATTAATAATAGCGAAAGTGATCAAATAAAGCCTTCATAATAAGATGAAGTAAAACTAGTTATACATCAATAATAGCGAAAGTGATCAAATAAAGCATTCATAATAAGATGAAGTAAAACTAGTTATACATCAATAATAGCGAAAGTGATCAAATAAAGCATTCATAATAAGATGAAGTAAAACTAGTTGTATACATTAATAATAACGAAAGTGATCAAATAAAGCATTCATAATAAGATGAAGTAAAACTAGTTATACATTAATAATAGCGAAAGTGATCAAATAAAGCCTTCATAATAAGATGAAGTAAAACTAGTTATACATTAATAATAGCGAAAGTGATCAAATAAAGCATTCATAATAAGATGAAGTAAAACTAGTTATACATTAATAATAGCGAAAGTGATCAAATAAAGCCTTCATAATAAGATGAAGTAAAACTAGTTATACATTAATAATAGCGAAAGTGATCAAATAAAGCATTCATAATAAGATGAAGTAAAACTAGTTATACATCAATAATAGCGAAAGTGATCAAATAAAGCCTTCATAATAAGATGAAGTAAAACTAGTTATACATCAATAATAGCGAAAGTGATCAAATAAAGCCTTCATAATAAGATGAAGTAAAACTAGTTATACATTAATAATAGCGAAAGTGATCAAATAAAGCATTCATAATAAGATGAAGTAAAACTAGTTATACATTAATAATAGCGAAAGTGATCAAATAAAGCATTCATAATAAGATGAAGTAAAACTAGTTATACATTAATAATAGCGAAAGTGATCAAATTAAGCCTTCATAATAAGATGAAGTAAAACTAGTTATACATTAATAATAGCGAAAGTGATCAAATAAAGCCTTCATAATAAGATGAAGTAAAACTAGTTATACATTAATAATAGCGAAAGTGATCAAATAAAGCCTTCATAATAAGATCAAGTAAAACTAGTTATACATTAATAATAGCGAAAGTGATCAAATAAAGCATTCATAATAAGATGAAGTAAAACTAGTTATACATTAATAATAGCGAAAGTGATCAAATAAAGCATTCATAATAAGATGAAGTAAAACTAGTTATACATTAATAATAGCGAAAGTGATCAAATAAAGCATTCATAATAAGATGAAGTAAAACTAGATATACATTAATAATAACGAAAGTGATCAAATAAAGCCTTCATAATAAGATGAAGTAAAACTAGTTATACATTAATAATAGCGAAAGTGATCAAATAAAGCATTCATAATAAGATGAAGTAAAACTAGTTATACATTAATAATAGCGAAAGTGATCAAATAAAGCATTCATAATAAGATGAAGTAAAACTAGTTATACATTAATAATAACGAAAGTGATCAAATAAAGCATTCATAATAAGATGAAGTAAAACTAGTTATACATTAATAATAGCGAAAGTGATCAAATAAAGCATTCATAATAAGATGAAGTAAAACTAGTTATACATTAATAATAGCGAAAGTGATCAAATAAAGCATTCATAATAAGATGAAGTAAAACTAGTTATACATTAATAATAACGAAAGTGATCAAATAAAGCCTTCATAATAAGATGAAGTAAAACTAGTTATACATTAATAATAACGAAAGTGATCAAATAAAGCCTTCATAATAAGATGAAGTAAAACTAGTTATACATTAATAATAGCGAAAGTGATCAAATAAAGCATTCATAATAAGATGAAGTAAAACTAGTTATACATTAATAATAGCGAAAGTGATCAAATAAAGCATTCATAATAAGATGAAGTAAAACTAGTTATACATTAATAATAGCGAAATTGATCAAATAAAGCATTCATAATAAGATGAAGTAAAACTAGTTATACATTAATAATAGCGAAAGTGATCAAATAAAGCATTCATAATAAGATGAAGTAAAACTAGTTATACATTAATAATAGCGAAAGTGATCAAATAAAGCATTCATAATAAGATGAAGTAAAACTAGTTATACATCAATAATAGCGAAAGTGATCAAATAAAGCCTTCATAATAAGATGCAGTAAAACTAGTTATACATTAATAATAGCGAAACTGATCAAATAAAGCATTCATAATAAGATGAAGTAAAACTAGTTATACATTAATAATAGCGAAAGTGATCAAATAAAGCATTCATAATAAGATGAAGTAAAACTAGTTATACATTAATAATAGCGAAACTGATCAAATAAAGCATTCATAATAAGATGAAGTAAAACTAGTTATACATTAATAATAGCGAAAGTGATCAAATAAAGCATTCATAATAAGATGAAGTAAAACTAGTTATACATTAATAATAGCGAAAGTGATCAAATAAAGCCTTCATAATAAGATGAAGTAAAACTAGTTATACATTAATAATAGCGAAAGTGATCAAATAAAGCCTTCATAATAAGATGAAGTAAAACTAGTTATACATTAATAATAGCGAAAGTGATCAAATAAAGCCTTCATAATAAGATGAAGTAAAACTAGTTATACATTAATAATAACGAAAGTGATCAAATAAAGCCTTCATAATAAGATGAAGTAAAACTAGTTATACATTAATAATAGCGAAAGTGATCAAATAAAGCCTTCATAATAAGATGAAGTAAAACTAGTTATACATTAATAATAGCGAAAGTGATCAAATAAAGCATTCATAATAAGATGAAGTAAAACTAGTTATACATTAATAATAGCGAAAGTGATCAAATAAAGCCTTCATAATAAGATGAAGTAAAACTAGTTATACATTAATAATAGCGAAAGTGATCAAATAAAGCATTCATAATAAGATGAAGTAAAACTAGTTATACATTAATAATAGCGAAAGTGATCAAATAAAGCCTTCATAATAAGATGAAGTAAAACTAGTTATACATTAATAATAGCGAAAGTGATCAAATAAAGCATTCATAATAAGATGAAGTAAAACTAGTTATACATTAATAATAGCGAAAGTGATCAAATAAAGCCTTCATAATAAGATGAAGTAAAACTAGTTATACATTAATAATAGCGAAAGTGATCAAATAAAGCATTCATAATAAGATGAAGTAAAACTAGTTATACATTAATAATAGCGAAAGTGATCAAATAAAGCCGTCATAATAAGATGAAGTAAACTGGCAATAAATTGATTGATAATAACGTTGGAAATGATACAACTGAAAAAAACTATAAGATGAAGTAAAACTAGCAAAAAAGGATATTCTCAATTAAAAGCAGCCGTAATAAGATGAAAGGAATAAAAAAAATTGAATAATACCAGTGAAAATCAGGGCTGTGCTTAGGTGCCCCGCAGTTGTGGGGGGGATGGCGCAAGTTTCCTATGCAAGGCTTTTTGGCTCCGCAGATCTATTGTAATGAAAAAAAAAAAAAAGATATAACAAAATGATTATTAGGATTAACTGGAAAATTATTATAATATACTTGTATGTTGAAAGACATCTTTCAGCTCCTCTCTCTCTCTCTCTCTCTCTCTCTCTCTCTCTCTCTCTCTGTCTCTGTCTCTGTCTGTCTGTCTGTCTGTCTCTCTCTCTCTCTCTCTCTCTATATATATATATATATATAATCTTTGATAGAAGCCTTCCAGCCCCGAGAGGCCGCAAATCATTTATAATTAAAAAAAAAAAAAATGAACTTGTGTATTCAAACTTTCAGGATGTCATAAAACGTTTAAGAAAATCTAGCGACTCTGACAGTCTGCGATGTTTCCGAGAGTCTGTTATTTTGTTTAAAGTACCATTTATTGTGGGTTCAGTATGTTCGGTGAGGAGGGGGGTGCGCAAGTTGCATTTTGCGGGTATAGAGGCCGCAAGGCGCATTCTGTGGTGGTGGGGGGGGCGATATTGCTAAGCACGGCACTGGTGAAAATGCTAAAATAAAACAACAAAAATAAGAATAAATAGAACTTGTATTAAAATAATAAAAAAAATAAAAAAAATAAAAATTCTCAACTAAAAACAACGATAATAAGATGTGTAAAACTCGTAAACCTTTTTTGGAAATACAAGTAAAATATTCACTTCATATCCAAATGCAGAATCCTTAATATAACCATCATAAATACTTGAAAATAACAAAATATTAATAATTGCAATTTCCCGTGAATACTGATCTGCTGAAAAACGAGCCTGTTGTAATTGGAGAACTTCGTTGCTGTGAAGACTTTCTCTACTGATACGAATCAAAGAATTTTCAGTGGAAATGGTTTTTCCTATGATTTTCTTCCCAGATGGAATTTCCACGGGTGTTGATAATAATGTATCATCTTACTCTCGTATAAATTCTTTTGCAATTACTGACAGAACAGAGCTACGATATGCTGATGAATTATAAACTTGCACAAATAAGATTCATAAATAAAAGCGTAGCGGTATATTCATGGGATTATTCAAATAGATAGATAGATAGATAGATAGATAGATAGATAGATAGATAGATAGATAGATAGATGCGAATTGACTAGTAAATAGATAGATAGATAGATAGATAGATAGATAGATAGATAGATAGATAGGTACTGATCTGGCGACTAGGTACTGATCTGGCGACTAGGTACTGATCTGGCGACTCGTCTGCAGCCACTTTCCCATCGTCGAAATGTGGCCTCCCTCTGTCTCTTCTATAAATACTTTCATGGCTTCTGCTCGGATGAGCTTAAGTCACTGATGCCTCCTCAACAGGTGTTTACCCGTGCAACCAGACTGGCAACTGGGTCCCACCCATTCACAGTCAGGTTAGCCAAACGCAGACGACAATTCTACTCCTGCAGCTTCCTCTCTCGCACTTCCCGCCTGTGGAACTCACTCCCGTATTCTTGCTTTCCTGACGGCTACGACCTCCAGAAATTTAAAAGCAAAGTTAATACTCACCTACTAACCACTGGACTCTAGCTCTCTCCCCTCCCCTGTATAATCTTCACGTTCTCTCCGCCCATGTATCTGTCATTGCACCTGCTTTCTCAGCTTTCTATTGTTCCTTTCTAACTAGCTTGTACTCCTCACTCTTTTCTAATTAATCCTTCTACATTTATGTAACCCCCTGCACATCAGTGGCGTTTCTGCCTTGCTCGGGGTGAAATGATTAAAAAAAAAAAAAAAAAAAAGAGATAGATAGATAGATAGATATGAACATACTGCGATAGATAGATTTGAACAAACTCGTAGATAGATAAAACTAGCAATAAAATCATGAATTTTTATTTTATTGCTAGTTTTATTCTTATTGTTGTTTTTATCCTATTGTTGCTTTTTAAATGTAGCATTTTTTTCACTTATTATGTGATTTCGATAGTGCCTAATGGCTACGGACACAACCACACCCCGGTAGATGTTTCTCCTATGATATTGGTAGTAAATTGATTTTTACGGGGTTGAGTCTACCTTTCTGCACAAACACACAGGGGAAAGTTATTAATCTATTTATTCTTCCTAAATACCTGGATGTAACCTTTTTCGTCAAAATCTTCATACAAATTTATAAATCTACCATTCATTCGTTCCTCAAATAGTGCTGCCATATCTGGGATGATGCTCCTGCTGTGTATCAAGTGATTCTTGATAAAATTCAAAGATATTTCTGGAACGCAATCAATCCTGATCGGGCATCAGGATTTCACTCACTTTCTCACCGACATGACGTGGCTTCCTTTTGTCCCTTTTGAAAATAAATTCATGACAATTGTTCTGATAAAATTTTCTTCCTCAGTAACTTCACTGCATGAATTTAAGCGCACTACTAGATGGGCAATTAGGTCTCAACGTTTTACTATTGACTTAGCTAGATGCAACCGCCACTTCTACTCTTAACAAATTTTTTTTTTCATTTTTTACTTTTTTTTTTTTTTTTAATCATATCATCACGAGCAAGGTAGTAACGCCACTGATGTGCAGGGGGCTACGTAATAGTGAAAAGATTGGAAAAGAGAAAGCCGGAAACCACATCCTAAGCAGGGAACAAGGGATGAGCCTCTTAACCTTGTTGAACCTTACGATTTCACCATTTTAAGTGAAACGTTAATCGCCATCTTCTGTCTTTCTGAACCTTGTTTTTTTATTGACTTCTCCTCATTAAAGATTTCTCACTTTTTCACTCTCTATGCGTCCTAAGGACATTATTTTAGTTGGGGCGACATTATTTATTTATTTGTTTATTTATTTTTTGAAAACAGCAACGTGTTAGATATCGTATACTCACAATTATTACGTTTTTACTGGGTTTAATTCATCTTATAACGCTAGATTAAGTATATATACAATAATTAGGTTATTACTAGTTTTAATTCATCATGTTAATAATGATTTTAGATTAAGTATATTCACTCTTATAAGTTTATTACTAGTTTGAACACATCATGTTAATAATGGTTTTAGATAAGGATATTCACTCTTATAAGTTTATTACGAATTTAATTCATCATCCTAATGATGGTTTTAGATAAGGATATTCACTCTTATAAGTTTATTACTAGTTTGAACACATCATGTTAATAATGGTATTAGATAAGGATATTCACAGTTATGAGGTTATTACGAATTTAATTCATCATCCTAATGTTGGTTTCAGATTAAGCATATTCTCTATTCTTATTTTATTACTAATTTTAATTCATCATGTTAATAATTGTTTTAGATTAAGTCTATTCACAATTATTAACTTATTACTGATCTTAGATTAAGTATATTCATTATTATTATGTTATTACTAGTTGCCATTCATCCTGTTAATGTTGGTTTTTGATTAATTATATTTGCAATTATAAGGTTATTACGAGTTTTAATTCATCCTGTTAATATTGGTTTTAGATTAATTATATTTGCAATTATTCGGTTATTACGAGTTTTGATTCATGTTAATAATGATTTTAGATTAAGTATATTCACTTTTATTAGTTTATTACAAGTTATAATTAATCATGTTAATAATAGTTTTTGATTAAGTATATTCACAAGTATTAGTTTATTACTAATTTTAATTCTTCATGTTAATGTTGGTCTTAAAATAATTATATTCACTATGATTAGGTTATTACTAGTTTTAAGTCACCATGTTAATAATGGTTTTAGATTTGTTGTGTTGCTTCGTTTTGGTATGATTAGAAGATAACACAAACTTGAATTAATGATGTTTATTTTTGTTATGAAACTTTAGGCTTTTACATCAAGTTACAACCTTTAAATTTTGTGTGGATACAGGAGCAGACTAGCTAAATTATCTTCACTGTGGGATGCTAGTAGTAAACGAGCCTATCCCATCTGGACTCTAGTGGTCAACTGACTAGCGTCCTCCTTTTCAAATCTCCTACACGAAACTACTGTCCTTAACTCCTACTTTTTACTCCTACTCTTACTCCTACTCCTACCAAAAGAAACGGTTCCTTATTTTGCCGCCCAGTTTTGAATTCTTGGCGTCAGTGTGTCTATCTTTTTCTATTTTTAGAACACTCGCCATTTTATAAACCATAACAGATTAAATATATTCACTATTATTAGGTTATTATTTGTTTTAATCATATTAATGTTGCTCTTTAAATGAAATATTTTCTGTTTTATTATTTTTTTACTAATTTATTTCATCTCATTTTTGTTACATTTTAAATGTAACATCAGCATCATTTTCATATTATATATGGTTTAATATATTTTATTTATTATTGATTGTAAATGAAAGAATTTATTATTATTTTTCTCTGAGTAATTTTATTCCAACTCATTACTTTTGCATTTTATAATAAGCCTTTATAATATTATTATTTTATTACTACGCGTACTCCATCGTATTATTGTTGTTTTTGCAATTTAAGACGATTTCTGTGTTTAAATATTATATTGAAATATATCAAATTGATGTGACTTGGAAAAACTATCCGTTTATCATTGCTTTTTTTTTTTGTTTAACAATAAACAGTCATTTTAGTCATATAAAACTGGTCTTGTAATCATTCTTTTTTTAATCATTTCACCCCAAGCAAGGCATTCTACTCCCACTGTTGCGTAGGGGTTACACCGGGGAAAGTAATGAGAAAGAGGGGTTAGTCATAGAAAATGCCAGGAGGACAGATGAAGATACAGAGAATTGGGGTGGAGTTGATGGAGAAATGAACTTGAGTGAATGGATGCGAGTTAGTGAGATAGGAGATGCCCATGGGCCTTACATTGAAATTCCTGGAGATTGTAGCTGTCGGGGAAGCAAATATATGAAAGAGAATTCCACTGGGGTGAAGTGCAGAAAAAAAAGCTGTTAGAGTAGAAATTGTGGTTACATTTTATCGGTAAAACTGTAAAAGGGTGGGGCCTAGTTACTAATCTAGTAGCTCGTGTAAATTCATATATAAGGGTCACCAGTGATCTAAGTTCATTTGAGCAGAAGCCGTGAAAGTATTTATAGAAGAGGCACAGAGAAGCCACATCACGCCGGTGAGAGAATGACTGCAGCCAAGCTGCCAAGTCGGTATCGATCATATTACAGATTCTCCGTTGGATTTTGTCAAGAACCCCGAGATGAATAGCAAGGACACCCGACCATATGTGGCAGCAGTATTCAATGCACGGGCAGTGGTAGATTTATATATG
Source organism: Ascarosepion bandense (assembly GCA_037127315.1). Classification (NCBI taxonomy): domain Eukaryota; kingdom Metazoa; phylum Mollusca; class Cephalopoda; order Sepiida; family Sepiidae; genus Ascarosepion; species Ascarosepion bandense. The sequence continues at coordinate 6,159,145 of JBBBDQ010000284.1, read as the reverse complement.
TGCAGGATGGACTCAGACGGGAAAAACTTCCTGGTCCGGCACAGTGAACCTACCTTCTTAGCAGCGGATTTAGCTATGGATTCGATATAGTCTGTCCACTTGAGGTTCGATGAGAGTGTGAGGCCAAGGAGGCGTAGTGTTTTACTCTCAGGGAAGCTAGCCTGTTCTATGCTAATGGGGGGTAGGTAGCGAATTCGATCCTCACTGCGTGCACTATGGTTGTGGCCTTATACCAAATTAATCTCAGCAAATATTTTCAACAAGTACAAGGGTTGACAGGGAAAATTCATAGATTAAGAGGAGTTTTTGGGAGAGGTGGTGACTAGAGAATGTCAATTTCCTCATACCAAATATTAGGAGCGGCGCAAACGAGGTTAACACCTGTGCGCCTGCAGTCTTCATGGCCTGAAGCTTGCGTTCAAGCATGAGGCAGACTGTGGCCCCTAGGTATTGATCGCAATTTCAATTTTATATTTATATAGGCTCTATCCTTAACAGTGAGCACTTTTAGCCATAATATTATATTAACTTATGTTATATTTGCATAGTCTTTATCCTGAATTATATTTATATACGCCCTATTCTTAATATTGAGCACTCTCAGTCATATTTATATATTTATTATATTAACTTATATTATAGTTATATAGGCTCTATCCCTAATATAGTTATTTTAGCTATAAATATTGCATACCTTAAAAAACACACACACACACACACACACACACACACAGACAAACACATGTCAAGCAAGGCTTTTTGTCATAAAGTGCTCGATATCGAGATAGACATAGAACGTTAATAGGATTAATGTGGAGAAATTTGTTACTTAACTGAGCAGAGTCATGTCAACTCCGAAGCTGACGAATAAAAAAAGCCCCGAGGAGCTATGACACCACAATAGTGCGTTTATAAAACTTCAAAGTCGCCATAAATCTCCTCATAGGAGTTCTTTAGACTTCTATTGGAGTTCAGTAGAACTACTAGGAAGTTGATATTAGACGGCAGTTAGCCGAATACTAAGGAATCAGCTTTGAGTGGAAGATTACAAAGTTCCTAATATTTTGGGAACGTTAAGTCGATTAGCAACCGACATAGGACGATTATATCCTTCAGTGCGAAAAGTACTCCACAACATAATTGATCTCATCTTTGTCGCCAAATATATTGTGGAGTAGTTTTCACACTGAATGTGATAATCGTGCTATGTCGGTTGCTAATCGACTTAATGTACCCAAAATGGCAAGATTGTTTTTTCTGGGGTTTTTTTCGTGGTTTACTGATAAAAAGAAATTTTGGCAAGCAGGCTTTTGTCTTAAAGTATTGGATATCGAGATAGAGGGCGTTAATAGGATTAATGTAGTGGAGAAATTTGTCACTTAACTGAGGAGAGTCATGTCGTCTTCGAAGTTTTGTAAAGGCACTATTGCGTTGTCCTCATTCTTCAGAGCTTTATTTTACAAAGAAAAAGCCATAAAGAATAAGGACATCACAATGGTGCCTTTACAAAACCACGAAATCGGTATAATTCTGCTCAATTAAGCGAAAGACTTATATACATCCATACATACATACATATATATATATATATATATATATATATATATATATATATATATATATATATATATGAAATGATTCTTATTCGAAGTATTCGAACCTGCGACCTCTATCCATATAGAGGAAGACACCAATTGATCTGACGCGTCTTAGACCTCTCGACAATGAATGACCAACAGTCTAAACGAAGTCAAATCAAGCCGATATAACACAATATGACACACATTTTCGTAAGAAAAATTTATCGTAAATAATCACTTCAGTAGAAATAAATATGTTGATTATAAAACAGAGTATCTACTTAAATACGAGTATCGATCAAACATAATGTTCAAACAAATCATTTGAAATTGTTGGTTGTCTAAAACCATTTCGTTAATCTTCGTTAATTTCCGTAATATAATTTCCGGATGACTATATATATTTAAAAATTTTTTACGAAATCCATAACAAAATGGATTAATTCCGACATATTTTTAATTTATTTCTTGAAACATGATTTTAATGGATACTCGTATTTGAGTAGTTACTTTTTTTTCTTTTTTTTTTATAATTAAACAGTATATTTATTTATACACTACCCTCCTGAATAACTGAGAAATATTGTTAGGAAAGTCAGATGTAGGATGCATATTTTCCTAACAAGATTTCTCAATTATTCAGGCCGGTAGATATGAATAAATACACTGTTTAAATATATAAAAAACAATTGATGCACGTTGTGGTACCGTGGATATCGGCTTGGAACGATAAATCAGGGAGCCATGTTCGATTTCTAGTTGTATTCACTTACGCGCAAATACCTTTGGGAAAGTTATTAATCCGTCTCTTCCCCCAAATTATGGGTTAAATAACAGGATAGACTGAGTTCTATAGACTTGGCTGGCAACCAGTCTACTGAAGAAAGTAATGTTAACCTACTGTGGGATAATCTTCTGCCCAGTCACTCATGTCTTTTTCGGGACATGATCGCCCAAGCGTGTATCACGTATAGCCCTTATCGACTGCCTGACTGATCTACTCAAATATGAGTATCCATTAAAAATAATGTTTAAACAAATTATATATATATATATATAGTTATCCGCAGACAGATATGTTTCGCTGTATCACAGCTCATCAGTACGGCTTAGACTCCGGTCGCTTCCTAACCTAGGATTGAAAACCCGACCGAATTGGCACCAGTCGGCGATTCTACCCCTAGGCCACAAGCGTCCAGTAGAAGAAGGCAGGCTTTTTAGTGCTTATAAACACGCCCAATAGCTAGAGTGCTCCAATTCATTATCGAATAAGAAATGATTTGTTTGAACATTACTTTTCGTTTATTAGTTTCGTTAATCTTCGTTAAATTCCGTAATATATATATATATATATATATATATATATATATATATATATATATATAGTCATCCGCAGAGGGATCTGTTTCGCTGTATCACAGCTCATCAGTACGGTTAGACTCCGATAAAGTAATTAATGGAATTGGACAATCAGAGACTGAACCAGCCGAGATAAAAGGAAGCAAAAAAAAAAAAAAACTGGGGAGGTAGGGGACCTCGACTTGGATCATAACAAATGTGAAAGCCGGGTACAGGCTAGGGACACATTCATTCACAATAACTAGGTACACAAAAGAGAGCTACCTTAACCAGGGGAGGGTTTCAAAGGAATCCACCTCGATGTAACTAGCAAATTTAAAAGAGAAAAGGCTAGCCTCGTTCACGCGAACCATTCTCGCCACATTTACCCACCTTTAGCTGAAGTCTGTCGAAGTCATACTTTTCCAATCAGTTCTAATCTTTATTTTGAGCTGGTGCTCAAAATATCTTATCAGATCCTGATGTGAAAGACGCTGACCTCGCAAAACTACCTCGTTTCGCGTCGTCCATATCAATATTCGAGCTGTGGCCAGCAGCGACAGAAACACGATACGCTTCATCCCAGAGAACGGGAGCGAGACATTATCACAGACGAATGCACGATCAATGAGCATGAGCTCACACGGTGCGATACGAGCAGTCAACTCGACAACATGGTCCCATAGAGGGCAAACCTGCGAACAATGGTAGAAGGCGTGCAAAGCCATTTCTTCCAAGCCAGGGTTGCAGCGTTTACAATCTGGCAAACCCGTCAGGCCCCATATGAAAAGGTTGTCGTTGAGATACAACCGATTCCGAGCCAATCGCCAGGTGAGCGAAAAGTCAGAGCTGCTGAGATAATCGGCACATGGCGCCCAAGTCCAGAACGAGCGAAACCCATCCTCCGATAAGCGAAGCACATGACGTCATGAATACTTCGCGACGCCCTCCACTAACACATGATAGAAGACTCTCCTAGGCTGTGAAAGGTCACTAGACCGTGGAATAGCCCGCAGGGCCGTCAGACATTCGAGGAGAAAACTCGATCGCCCTTGAGGCTTACGGTACCGCCTCGAGATGGGGGAGTGATAGTAAGGCTAGGGAACATGTCCCTCACTATTCCCGCCAGCAATGCGTCTTCCAAAATCGCACGCCTGAGAAAAACCAACCTTGAAGCGACCTTGTGGCATTCCCAGACCCCCATGACACGGATGCTGGACACAGACACGTTTGCCGACGTGATGTTTGCGTCCTCTCCACAGAAGGGAGAATAGTCAACGCTTGATCGCCTTCCTACCTTCTTTACAAAGTGGAAGTACTGACAACCGGTAAAGGATAATGGGAAAGACGTATGTAACACACGCCTCAGCCAAACCCTTTAAGGACAACCTCCTTCGACGCCCAATCTTAACCGACGCGCCGACTTTTGCCAGTACTGCTGACCAATTTTTCTCCAACTAGAGGTCGGGCCTAAACCACACTCCAAGAATGCAGATAGGGCCATCTATTCAGTCGAAGGTCCCCGGGAGGGTAACACCCTTCCAGGCACCTAACGGCAAGCCGGACGACTTGTTGCGGTTATCTTGGCCACTGTGACCTGTTCGTACCGTTCAAGCGCCTTCTGTACCACCTCGATGCCACTCCGGGAGAACACGAAAGTAGTGACGTCATCGGCGTACGCAGAAACCCTCGCTCGAGAACCTCCAGGGACAGCGATTCCACGTAGGGCCGGACTGCACGCCCTGTCCCTTAGCCGGCGTATAAGAGGCTCCAGCGTCAAAGCATAATGTAGGGGCGACTGTGGGCAACTCTGTCGGACCGACCTAGGCAGCGCCAGAACGCCCGACAACTTTCCGTTCACCTGTACCACATCCGTGGGGGATTGATACAGGAGGCTAATCCAGCGGCGGAAGTTGGTTTCGAATCCAGCGGTCTGCAGGATGGTCAACCCTATCAAATGGCTTTGACTGATCCAAATTGATCAGCGCGGCTTCTTCGTCGTCTTTTATCCTCTCTAAGATCGTGCGCATTAGATGAAGGTTGCTCTGAATTGTTCGGCCCTTCACAGCACGAGTCTTCTCAGGTCCCAACAGAGACTCGGCAATTAATTGCAAATGATTTGGCAAGATCTTGGCCAATATCTTTCACTCTGTGTTTAGCAGAGTTATGGGCCTGTAACCCTCTAACACCTTCCCAACATCCTTGCCTTTTCTCAACAGCGTGATCACACCTCTTGTGAACCGGCTGGGAATGGACCGCTGCCGGAACTAGTTGTTGAACACGACAGTCAAAATTGGGACAAAGATGTGCGGCAGCCTCAAGTACAATTCATAGGGCAAACCATCGAGACCCGGCGATTTGCTTCTGCCGACATTCTAAGCTGCGTAGACTTCGCCCTCCGTAATCTCTCCCTCGCAGCTAGCTGCATCAGCCGGCAAAATCCGGGGGAAATCAGCCAAATAGCTGCGAAACTCCTCATCACAGAGACCAGGTTTCTTGGTAAACAGGATCTCGAAATGCCGCCGAAACACCTCGCACATATCGCCAATCGACCGAGGAGCATGTCCCTCCGGGTTGCGAACCTCTCGAATGTACCGGTCGCCACCACGGCGAATCTCTTCCTTGCGCAGTTCTGCGCCCATGTTCACAGTTTCGGAAGACATCTTGCTTAACCTATGTCTAATTACCTGGCCCATGTATTCGACCGCTCCAGGGCCTCCTTAGCTCCAGCTATCTCTAGGAGATCCCCACCAGCCTTTAGCTCTAAGTGTCTTCACCTTGTTAGCCTTATCTAGTTTGAGCATCCACCGTAGATAGCTTAAATAATGTCCTTAAGGGGGTCTTTTCTTGGGAGAAGTCCGATCTGTTCACTTTGTGCACCTTCATTATCTTGTATGGGTTATTTTTCCCTTTTTCCTTTTTCCGGGTTAGGGAGTGGGTTGAGTAATTTCCGGGGAAGGTGTTTCAGATTTGGTGGGAGGTGTTTCTGTTTGAGAGGAGGGTTAAGAGGTCGGTGGTTCTGGTCAGGAGGAGGGTGTGTGGGAAGGAGACCAAATATTTCAGACTGGGGAGGCAGATTGGCTTCTCCCTTTCATACAACCTGTTCTAACCAGTGATGCAGGGGCGGATTGGGCCTTGGCTGTTACCATAACCCGCTCCGCTCTGCCACGTTCAACTGGCTCCTTCTTCCCTTTTTTCTGTGAAACCTCCTTTTCCTCCTCCCGTCCTCGCTTCAAATATGAGGAACGTGGAAGAGGCATTTCAACTACCTCCATTTCCTTTTCTGGACGCTCTTGGTGTTGTTGTTGCTGCTGTTGTTTTAGTTGTTGTTGTTGTCTTTGCTGTTGTTGCTGCTGCTTTTGCTGCTGTTGTTGTTGTTGCTGTTGTTTAGCCTCTTTTGGAGGCATCTTTCCTGGGGATGATGGTTATTTCTCTTTCTGAGGTGGGGGGGGAAGCCACTTTCTTCCCCCTCCTAACTACTTCCTTCCACTTTCAGATCCATTTTTTGGGGTCGGAAGTTTTTTCCGACACAACTGGTGTTTTTGACACCAGCGGTGCTGCCGGTGTCAATTGTTCAGTTTCCTGTTTTCTTTCAGGGCACGTTTTGTATATGTGCCCTGCCATTCCACAGGACCAACAGTGCGGCATCCTCCCCTCTACCACAACAAAAAGCTTCCTGTCCTGACACAGCAAAATATTCTTCCGGTCCACCACCACGCTGATGCTCACATTCTCCGTGGCCACACCGGGCTTACTTGCCACCTGCGCCACTTCCTCGACCGCTCTAAAACCAGGCTCCTACATGATCACAGGTAATATCCACTGATACTCCGTGAATTGTTATTTTAGTTTTTCGAGCATCCAGATACTCAGTTTGCATCTGGATACCCTTTGCCGTCAAGGTGTACCGGCTAAATTATTAGCCTCCATTTCCGTGCTCAGTAGAACGTCCTACAGGGCACGGGACCTTCTAGCCAGGACACATGGGACGATGTTTAAGGTCTTCATGGCCTCTTCCATGTTCTCCCTGCTGACACCGATAAATTTTCTGGTTTTTGCATCCGATGTCAGCAGGGAGATCGTTCTTGACGCAACAACATTCACTACTTCCGGCACCACAATAAGCTCATTTTCATTTATATTCTCCTTGTATTTCTTCTGCATTTGCAGGTAATATTTTGAATCCTTTTTTTATGGGAGATTTTGCCCATATTAATGGTGAGGGGCTCACCGTCGGTACAGCGTCAGAAGTTGAGGGCTGGGGAGACGAAGCCATAATTTGGGCTTGCCCGCCCTCCTCACGACACAAAGAATTTTTTTTCCAAATACGACATTTCAAACAATTAGAGAAACAATGGACGGCAAAAACGAATCCAAAAGTGTAACAAAAGACGTACTCACAGGCAAGTGCTGAAATAAAAGTATAACGACGGGCCAAAATGGATACATGTATATACTCGCAAACAGAACTCCTATAAACTTCTTTATTTATTTGCATAAAAAATACAATTTATGGCACAAGGCTGAAAAGGGGAGGGGGTAGAGGTTGGTACTCACTTAACTATCCTATACATAGCTAAACACTATCACGAGCCAATCACACATTACAATTTAAACATTCACAACAAGAACCCATCCATCAGCTCCCAATCCTTCATACACCACAATACTACAAATTTACAAGGGGCACCTAAAAAAGGGGGAAACCTATGACAATAAAAATGCATTTATATACAATATAATATGTAACTTAAAACATTTAATGAAAGATGAAATCATGGGAGGGGGATGAACCCAAAAACAAACTAAAAATACAACAAATCTTTTAAAACATAATAATAAACAATGTTAGTAAGACCCGTCCATACCAGAAAAAGAGTGGCTGCTGTTTTTTGCCAAACGGTGAAATCAAGAAGCACACTCGCTAAGGGAGGGGGTGGTAAAGCCAGCTCGGGGTACATTTCTTTAAGACGACAGCTTGGATACCATCACTTCGCTGTTCTAATGGGTGTCTAATTTAGAAATGATATTTGAAACCAGAGACAGTGTCATGCTCATATCAACTCAGTTGAGCCTCTGTTCTAAGTGAGAAATCGGGTTTGTGTATTTCAGAGTATTTGTCTGCTGTAGATGAGAGGACTTTGAATTGATTGAATAGTGGTGAGATTAAGGATTTGCTGTTGCTCAGCCTGGAATTGAATTTGCGCGCGAGTGTGTGTTTGTGCACGCGCAGTTACGCCTATTAATTGCAAATTTTATTAGAAACGGATGTTACAACATCGTTAGTAATAAAATTAGGAATTAATCAGTGTAACATATTCTTATCCCAACACATGACACGCACACACGGCACGCAAACACACATACAAATATACATATAGTCATCCGCAGACAGATCTGTCTCGCTGTATCACAGCTCATCAGTACGGTTAGACATCCGATTGCTCCTAGCCAGGATTGAAACCCGACCGAATTGACATCAGTCGGCTATTCTACCTCTGAGCTATGGGCGCTCGGTAGAAGAAGGCAGAGTTTTAGCGTGTACAATGTTGACATACGCCAGTAGCTGAGAGTGTTCTAACTCATTACTGAATGAATGATGCGTAGATGCTTGAGTAGAATTTTCAGATATAGTACATACGTAAAAAGACTATGAATAAAAACAAAAAAATATATATATATATAAGACGACGCGTTTCGTCCTCTGATGAAGTCCCGTAAATGACAAAACGCATCGATTATTATTTTCTTTTGTATTTATTCAATTATGCATATGTGTATGTATGTGTGTATATGTATGTACGTGTGTGTGTATGGGATTGTGCGTGTGTACTGACGATGATTATCTCCTAATTTTTTAAAAAAAGGATGTTGCAGTATATATGATTTTACAATTGTTATATGCGTGCACATATTCACATGTAATATATATCTATCTATATATATATATATATATATAGAGAGAGAGAGAGAGAGAGAGAGAGAGAGATAGATAGATAGATAGATAGATAGATAGATAGATAGATAGATAGATAGATAGATATTATTGTTATAATAATAGCTTACTGCAACTCAATAGCCATTTCGGTGTTCAAGTTTCACAATCACACCAACATTTTGAAGAAAAAATATTATCAGCAATAAATTTTTGAAGGAAAAAAATATTAACAGCGATACATTTTGGTAGAAAAATTATTATCCGCTATATATGTTTTTGGAAAAAAATACATAACAGCAATATACCTGACTCTCGAATAGAACTTACTTTACAAATATAAGTCAATAAAATTAAACTATATTATCCGGTCTACTTTAGTTTTTCATCTGAGAATCAAACTTTAAAATTAACAATCGAAATTTTGATGGTCCTGCATCATGCTAAAACTGCTTCCGGCAACAGTGCTTCTGATTGGGAGGTTCTGAGGAGCATGGAATCACGGCTTAATTGCTGTTGTTTTCAAGTCAACCTTGACCCAGGGTGGTAGCACCTACTAGGATCCCAGCTATGGGCAAATAGTTTATCCCCAAACTGGGGTCAAAACACTATGATTGTATAAAAATAGACTTTTATAGTAAGAATTTCAGGAATACATTTTTAAATTACCAGCAATACGTATTTGAAGGAAAATAAAATATTATCAGCAGTATATTTTTGGGAAAAATACATACCAGCAATATATTTGATTCTCAACAAAAACCACTTTACAAGAATACATCGAAGAAAGCTGATCTACAAACTTATTTCTTAGAAAGAATATATACTTTATTCATACAAATCTATTGTAAAAATCTTGTCGACCTTAAATAACCCATTGAGGTTGATATACAGTAAAACAAGCCGAAATTTTGACTACAACCTGCTCTTGAACATTCAACATAAGAAACTATTTTACACCGAACATCATTTGGTGATTTTCTAAGAGTAGCTTAAATGTATCACACGGCCTAAATTATGGAGTACCCAATGAGGATCGAAATTACGACTCAGTCGTAATAGCTCTAACACCGAGATTATATGGGCCATATAAATATTTTTATTTTGCTTACGATTGCTCGACTGACCCAGAATTCGTTTCCTGTATTTTTGTTCATGTATAAAAAGAAAATTACACACCAATAAATCGGCAGTCTATATTGAAACCAGTTTTATTTTTACAGTTGACTTCGCACTGTGTAAATAGTTACCTTATTTATCCGTATTTATGAGGAAATTATTTATTCGTCATGCACGGCCAAACCCTTTCGTGTAAAGCCCTTACACTTAATATGCATAATTACTGGAGAAGGAGAAAAATTTTAAAACGTCTTTCTTCTTCTTCTTCTTCTTCTTCTTCTTCTTCTTCTTCTTCAGGAGGTAAGCGATCATAGCCCTGTACATATTTATGTTCTTTAATAATTTTTGTAATTTTGCTATTTCCTCCAAACCATGTCCTATCATCCTTTTATTCAAGCTTATCAAGTATGTTGCGCGCAGATTTCCACTGTCACTGTTACTCTCAATCTCTGAGTTTGTGCTTTGTTTAATGGCATATCAACCTCTATGGATTATTTAATGCCAAAAACGTGGGGTTTTAAGGTATTTTTTAATTAATTTTTTTTATAGTGAGAAGATTGATTTAGTCAGATTTTGATTAATTTTTTTTTATTTTTTAGAAAACTTAAAGAAGAAATGTGTCCCAGAACTCTCCTCTGTCCTCTCTAAACTCTATAACTTCTGCCTATCTGCTTCCTGTTTTCCTGCATGTTGGAAGTCTTCCTATGTAGTTCCTATATTTAAGAATACTGGCGAACCCTCGGACCCCGCTAATTACCGCCCTATCAGCTTCGTTCCGATCTTTCGCAAAATATTCGAAGCCATTATCAACGCCGAGGTGATTCAGCATCTCACGGCCCACAGGCTTCTCTCGGGCAAACAGTACGGTTTCCGCTTCATCAGGTCTACTGCTGATATGCTAACGACCATTACCGAGTACATATACCAGGCTCTCGACAAGAATGGCGAAGCACGAATCGTTGCCTTGGATATCTCCAAAGCGTTCGATAGAGTCTGACCTTCTACGCAAATTGCGGAGCTATGGTATAACTGTACATTTGGTTGATCTAATTCAGTCATTCCTCTCTAACCGCACATTGAAGGTGGTATTAAACGGACATGCCTCCCAAAACTACCATACGAACGCTGGCGTCCCTCAAGGCTCTATCCTAGGTCTCACACTCTATCTGACCTATATTAATGATCGCCCAGATGCCATTAGATCCCAAGTAGGCATGTACGCCGATGATACCACAATTTGCTCTCGCCTCGATCAAAAACCCGGTATGGGCGACGAAGCGAACCTCGTTGCCGACCTTGAGAAGGACCTCCAATTCGTAGTGGACTGGGGTAGGAAATGGCTCGTGAATTTCAATGCTTCCAAAACGAAGCTGCTATCAATTAACCATCATTATCAATCGCACCTACCTCCTATTAGCATAGAACAGTTTTGCCTCCCTGAGAGTAAAACACTACGCCTCCTTGGCCTTACACTCTCGGCGGACCTCAAATGGAATGACTGTATCGAATCCATTGCTAAGCCCGCTGCTATGAATGTAGGTTCTCTGTGCAGGGCCCGGAAATTTTTCCCGTCTGAATCTATCCTGCACATATATAAATCTACCATCCGCCCGTGTATTGAATACTGCTGCCACACCTGGTCGGGTGCCCCTGCTACTCTTCTCGGGCTTCTTGACAAAATACAACGGAGAATCTGTAACGTGATCGATCCAGACTTGGCGGACCGGCTGAAACCACTCTCTCACCATCGTGACGTGGCTTTCCTGTGCCTCTTCTATAAGTACTTTCACGGCTTTTGCTCCGATGAACGTAGGTCATTGGTGCCGCCTAGGTACGAATTTACACGAGATACTAGATTAGCAACTAGGTTCCACCCTTTTACAGTGAAACAGATAAGATGTAACCGTAATTTCTACGCCAACAGCTTCTTTTCTCGCGTTTCATGCCTGTGGAATTCCCTTCCACATGCCTGCTTCTCCGACAGCTACAATCTCCAGGAGTTTAAATGTAAGGTCAATAAACACAGCCTAACACACTAACTTGAATCTATTCTCTCAAACACTCTCACCATCTAACCAACACTCATTCTCGGTACTCTTACCCGTCTATCACCCTCCTTCTGACATTTCCTATATCTAACCATCCTTTTCCCGTCACTTCCCCGACTCTATGTAACCCCCTGTGCAACAGTGGCAGTGTAATGCCTTGCTCGGGGTGAAATGATTAAAAAAACAAAAAACAAAAAAATAACGATGGGATCTTTAGACTCTGCTGAGTCTTCAAATCTGGTTGGCTTATTTGTGCTATACAATCTTACAGCCTATAAGAATATAAATACTGAAGATATTGGATTATGATGGCCTTAAGATAGTGAGGAATGTCACAAATTTTATAATAGATAAAATTAGAAAGGTAATATATAGAGAATTTAAAAACCTTAATTTAAAAGTAATTATTAATACTGTTATGTCGTGAGTAAGAATAAATAACTCAACCACAGGAATAGGTTAATCGTTGTATTCCGTGAAAATAGTATTTACAAAGGTTATTAGTATCCAATATAAGAATAGAGGTTAATCGTCTCAACCGTCGTAAGACGTAATATGAGTAATGGGTACTTCCGGGTCGTCACCGGAAGTCTACGACTGACTTGTCGATACGGCTGCTCGGCACACTCTACCTACGTAGATGCCACCATTACTTTACATAGTAATGGAATCGTCCTTTATAGCCGAATAGGCGCGGGCGTCCCAACAAATACAAATATAAAAAAGTAGATTTCCTCAATGTAACTTTAGATTTAGAAAAGTATATATAGCAATCATATAAAAACAAATGCAAATCCTTTATATATCCACCCGAAATCTAACCACTCTCTATCTGTTATTAAAGATGTACTCTTATCAATAGAATATGGAATTAGTAAAAGTTCAGCAAATGATGACGTGTTTAATAAGCATAGTAATTTTATAATAATTCCTTAAAAATTAGTGGACATAAAAGCCCAAATATTAAATATATAAAAGAGAAAATCTAGCCCCGAAGAAAAAATAGGAACAAAAATATTATTTGGTATGCACCCCGTTTCAACCAAATAATTAGTAGTAAATTAAAAAAAAAGTCATTGTTTTAAGAAACATTACGTAAGATTTTCAATAAAAATTATCTTAAACTAAGTTAAAGTTGTATGAATAATCTGGAAAAAATTATAAAAATCATAATAATAATATTTTAAATAAAAATTTAAACATAATTGAAAATAAAAATAATATAATTACTAAAATTAACAATTTGGACAATAATAAATGTAATTGTATAAGCCCTATATATTGTTCTTTGGAAAACAGCTGCCTTACATAATCAATTGTCAATCAATGTAAAATTTATTCTGTGGAAAACCCTAGTAACGTAAAGGTTTATGTGGGTAGGACTAAGAACTCTCTGAAAAAAACGATTTTACCAACACACGTCTTCATTTAATGATAATATGCATAGAAATAGAAGATCCCTATCGAAATATTACTGGTATCTAAAGGAAACAAATAAAACACCCACATTAAAATGGAACATTTAAAAAAGTTACAATATGTAAGTCTTTAAACGACCCATGCCTTTGTGTCTATATGAAAAACTGTATATTACTAAATTTCTTAAAACTAAAAATCTGTTAAACAAAGGTAATGAAATAAATGTCATATGTAAACATTTCAAAGTATCATCATAGAATATGGATGAAAAAACTATGTTTATTAACTTGCATATATCCAACAATTTGTTTAATAAAATAATTAAATTGATATTTAAGTTTTTTGTAATAATTAAATAAATATTTAAAAGATTGTATCATGATATTAAGAATTGTATTAGAAAATAACAATAATAAAATAGATTTTATATAAAAAGACTAAATGAAGTTTAAGAAATTGTTTAATAAATAAATGGATATTAAAACATAAAAATGTTATTTATAAATTAAAAGTTTTGAAAAAATAGAAAATTTGCATTTTGAATCGAAATAAAAATAATATATCTATTCAAAATTCCCTTTAAGTTAGATCAAAAATATAAAATATTTTCTTTCTTTCTTCATATCTTTTCTTTTTTCTTTTTTTTATTTTAGAAATTGTTGGGATATGCAGAAAGCTGAAAGAAACAAATCTGAAACAATAATCAAAGGAAAATATGGTCTAGACAGGGTTTTAAAAATTAGATTGTCACTTTGGCCATTAAGTTTGAAGAAAGAAATCATGTGTTTCCCAAAAATATAAACTATTTTTTAAAAATTTAAAGTGAATTTATATTCCGATTAGTTGACTTGAACGCACACATAAATCTTTATGTATCCCCAGATTTATAAATAAACATATTGCTTCTTATATTTCACAACTATGATCTAACATTGCCTGATCACGAGGTAGAAATCTCGAAACATAAAAAATTCGATATCGCAATGTATTTTTAATTAAAAACAAACTTAATTACATGATTCTATTATGCTCTGCAATATTTATTTATTTTTTTTTAAAAAAAGTAAATGCCGGAGAACTCGGAATTGTAAATCTGTTGGTTCTCTTTATATATATATATATATATATATATATATATACGAAAAAATCTAAAGTGAGCCACAACCTACCGCGGTTTCACACGACAGATCGTCAGTGTGAAACCGCGGTAGGTTGTGGCTCACTTTAGATTTTTTCGTGTTTTTGCTCTACTATTGTATTTTCGTACTTTCGTATTGAGCACTTTTTCTTGTGTTTAGGTTCCGTTTGGGTTTTTTTTCTTTACTGCGGATACTTGACATTTTGTTCTTGTTCCACTGGTTTCTTTTTTTCTCCCCCATTATCCGACGACATAGTTCGCCGGATTTTAACGGATTTAGGTTCTGTTTATTAACATTTTTTCAAAGGTTTAGATTAGTGTAAATTAAACGGAGTCTAGTTATATATATATATATATATATATATATATATATATATATCGTCTATTCAATAATGAATTTGAACATTTTCGGCTACTGCTGTGTGTTTACATTGTATATAATACGCTTAAGTCTGCCTCACTCTACTGAGCGGACATAGCTCATAGGTAGAATCGGTAACCGATGACAATTCGGTCGGGTTTCAATCTTCGCTAGAAGTAATCGGATTTCCAACAGTACTGATGCAATGTAATACAGCGAAACAGGACAATATTTCCTGGTATCGATATCAAATAAGTTTTTTTCGTCGTAAACTGAATTTTGAAGGCTAAATAAGTTCTCTGAGTAAATGGTATCATGGCTGAGACTAAGAGCTACAATTATACCTACTTAGAGTCAAACCTGAAGCAAATACTAAAATAAAAGGGCTGAAAAAAATACATAGAGGCAGATACACAGACACACACACAAACATCTTGCCTTATATATATATATATATATATATATATATATATATATATATATATAATCGATTTTCTGCACTATTGTAAGAACTGCAATCTTCAAACTTCTGAATATCGTTTCTTATGTCTTTGTCTATCAGTGTATCAAATTTGATTAAAATCGGGCCACTCCTTCAATAACCCGATTTTTTCTATTATCGATTTTCGATATTTATCGGGGGTACCTCGACACAAAACCTAGCTAAGTACACTCTCAAACGCTTATAGTACAACTGTGTAAATTTTCAAGAAAATCGGTTTAACCGTTTCGGAGTCAATAGGTAACGGATACACACACACAGACACACATACACACACAAAGTTCCATTTTAAATAAGTTTAGATAATGTTGATGATATGTATATTTATATATGATATGGTTGATACTGGTATATATATATATATATATATATATATATATATATATATATATATACCAGTATCGATATGTTTGTAATATCAATACAATATATTTTGTGTGCACGTTTGTTTTTATTACTGTATACGTATTTTTCTTCCCCTATATATATATATATATATATATATATTAAAAAAGGATTAATTCAAAGATGTTGAATGGCCATTTCGATATGAAGATCTCCACGGGGGACGACACATCACCTCAGCAACAGAAAAAACCTTTCAGAAACTGGAGAAAAATTAGGCTACTTTTCCTTTTTAAATAGATTGCAAAGAAATTAAAAAATAAATAATAAAATAAAATAAAAATAAAAATAAAGGGAAAGAAAAAGAAAAAGAAAACGAAAAAGAAAAAGAAGAAGATAGAATAAAATCAAATAAATAAGAAAAGAAAAAAAAATTGACATCGTCTGGGTTATTTGCTCTGTAATATTTTATTACATGGAGCTCTCTTCCTGTATCATTTTTTAATATTAAAATAAATTTTTAATATTAATTAGGATCGGGTTTTTGGGAATTTACCTTCCTGCTTTTTTCCCTTGGATTGAAGTATCTGAATTAAAATATATATATATATATATATATATATATATATATATATATATGTTGTGGAGTAGTTTCACACGGAAGGTTATAATTGTGATATGTCGGTTGCTAATAAACTTAACGTACCCAAAATGTGAGGAACTTGGTAATCTTCCACTAAAACTGACTCCTTAGTATTCGGTTAACTGCCGACTAATATCAACTGCCTAGTAGTTCTGCTGAACTCCAAAAGAGATCTGAAGAACGCCTATGATCTTCTCAAGGACTTCCTGTTAACTCTTATTAATATAGGAGGGAGAGTCCTTTACCTGAAGAATAGGTGTTTTTCCCCGTAACAATATATAAAGTGATTGTAAATATATTTCTTGTACATATGTTTTAATTTAGCTGACATATGAAGGTTGTCCTGTAAATTTCTAAATTTCCGGCTATTCCTGCAACCTTCATCAGTGTATGATATTTTATTTATTTATTTATTTTTTTTTGCATTTTTGTTTTTAAATAGGCTACATTTCAAATTCTGTGGACATTAACGTAATCGCTGAAAGAATCATGAATCATGTGGTCGCGGCATCTGATAAAATTTTTTATTGCCTCTTCTTCATTCTCTTTCCATATCCGATCCGATGAATTCGACTATAAGCAGGAGGAGCATGGCTGAAAACTCTCTTTTCACGTTGTCTTACATGCGATACATATAAAATGAAGAGTATTAAATAATAATAATAAATGATAATTATCTTAATGATAAAAATCAACATATATATATATATATATATATATATATATATATATATATATATGTCAGATTAAATAAATTGCAAACATTATGTCTGCTTATTTTTAATAAAATCCGTTCATACTTACAGATAATATTTCGCGTATTATAATTAAAAGATGTCAGAAATGAGCTGTAACGTTGACAGATGTTATTATCATCTTCAGGAGTATGAGTTATGGCAACAAAAAATAACCTCTCAGAAAGAGGTTGGAAGTACTTGGGTAAATTGAGAAATAAATTATAATAACATCTGTCAACGTTACAGCTCATTTCTGACATCTTTCAATTATAACACGCGAAAGATTATCTGTGAGTACTTACGAATTTTATTAAAAATAAGCAGACACAATGTCTGCAATTCATTTAATCTGACATGTCTAAAAGAAATTTTTCTGCCTAAATACACAAATTATATATATATATATATATATATATATATATATATATATATATATATATATATATATATTACGTTACAGTCAAAACATGATGATAAAATAACAACATATGTGTTGTGAATTCCGGAGGGGGAACCGCCAAAATAATGAACAACAAAAACCGGTATGAAGATAGAAAGTAGGTTATATTGAACGTAATATACAAACTAGAACGCGGGTTAGTCGATTCAGGAATACTATTAGTAGAAATAAATATATACAAATCTTGAAGTGAAGTAGTGCGTCCAGCTAACTTATTCTCGCTGAGTTGAGCTCAGAGCTAGTCTGGTGTCTGGGTAATTTCGGTATCTGTTGGAACTCTTCGATAACTGTAACGGATCTCTACGAATTACTCTCCACTGTGAACTGCAACTACAACTGAGATTCCAGATCTTCAACTGTTCTCGCAATGGCATGATTATATATACACTCAGTCGAGTCCATTGTCATATACAAAAGGGGGAGATCCCACAACAATAAGAAACGTATCATCTTTCTGATTGGCAAGTGAAGTGGCTGAAAGCGTTTGGAAAATTAACAATTATGGAACATTTTTACATTCCTCATCTCCAGCCAAAAAAAGAAAAAAAAAAAAAAAGGAAAAACAAAAGTAAAAAAAAAACAAAATGTAAGAATACTGGAAAAATTAAATAAAAAATTAATAAAATCTTCCTTGTCGGTTGTTTTTAACATTGCTGCCCAAATATACATTTATGAGTAGGCATGTAAGCCGACGACACCACCGTTTACACTCGCCTCGATCTAAAATCTCCTGAGGTTGACAAAGCGAATCTCGCTGCCGAGTTTAAAAAGGACCTCCAATCCGTGGTGGACTGGGGTAGGAAATGGCTCGTAAAATTTACTGCTTCCAAAACGAAGCTGCTATCTATTAACCATCATAGACAATCGCTCCTACCCGCTCCATTAGCATGTAACAGGCTAGCCTCCCTGAAAGTAAAACACTACGCCTCCTTGGCCTCACGCTCTCAGCGGACCTCAAGTGGAATGACTCTATCGAATCCATAGCTAAATCCGCTGCTTGAAGGTAGGTTCACTGTGCCGGGCCAGGAAGTTTTTCCCGTCTGAGTCCATCCTGCACATATATAAATCTACCATCCGCCCGTGTATTGAATACTTCTGCCACATATGGTCGGGTGCCTCTGCTATTCACCTCGGGAGACTATAGGTACATTTTTTTTTTAATCATCTCACCCCAAGCAAGGCATTCCACTGCCACTATTGCGCATGGGGCTACATAAGGGAAGGTAAAGAGAAGGAGTGGTTAGACATAGGGAATGTCAGGAGGAAGGTGACAGATGAGTAAGGATACAGAGGATGAGGGTTGGGCAGATGGGAAGAGTGTTTGATAGATATACACAATATGTATATTTATATAATTACATTATATAAATATACATATCACAAAATCCAACGGAGAATCTGTAATGTGATCGATACCGATTTGGCAGTGCCTCTTCTATAAATACTTTCACGGCTTCGTCTTCAATGAACTTAGATCAATGGTGCCCCCTAGGTCTGAATTTACACGAGCTACTAGATTAACAACTAGGTCACATCCATTCACAGTGAAGCCGATAACATGTAACCGCAGTTTCTACTCTAACAGTTTTTTACGCACTTCCCACCTGTGGAATTTCCTTCCATATAATTGCTTCCTCGACAGCTACAATCTCCAAGAATTTAAATGTAAGGTCTATAGTCATCTCCTATCACACTAACTCGCATCCATCATTCTCACAAGCTCTTTTTTCCTCTACTCCACCCCCATCCTCGGTATCCTCATCCGTCTATCACCCTCTTCCTGACACTTCCTATAACTAACCCCTCTTTCTCATCACTTTCCCCTATGTAAACCCTGCGCAACACTGGCAGTAGAATGCTTTGTTTGGGGTGAGATGATTAAAAAAAAAAATATATATATATATATGTATCTATTAAGAAGCATTTCATGATACAACATGATGAGGTAACGGTATAATCTATTTTATTAATAATTATACATAATTTAATTTGTATTTGTAATGCAAAAGTTATTGTATTCATTATTATAGCTCATTATACAATATTACTTCCATCAAACGCAATAAGAAATTAATCATTAAAAGTTTACCTCTTTTAAAAATAGAATTACCAACCAATATCATACTAAAGACCTTTCTGTTGAAGTAATTGTAGCGCTGGGTTAATTTTTAAAAGCGAACCGAGCATGTGAACAATGACGAGGTGTTGGAAAGAATGGAAACGAAAAGGAAATTAATATTGAGCATCAGGAAGAGACAACTAAAGTTCCTGGGGCATGCAATGAGGAAGGAGGGCTTGGAGAACCTGATACTAACAGGCCAGATAGAGGGAAAAAGAGACAGAGGAAAGCAGCGGATAACATATTTAAAAGGCCTAAGCAGGTGGATGACAGAACGGGGGCTGAGAGACGTTAAAGGAGAAAGCGTGCTAAGAACCACCAGGGATAGGGAGACTTAGAAAGTCATGATCGCCCACGTCCTGAAAAGACAGGACACATAGAAGAAGAAGAAGAAGAAGAAGAAGAAGAAGAAGAATGGCATTCTAAAAACAAACATACAGCAATCGTCTGCTTATGGCGATTTATATTTATTGAAATAATATAAAGTATTGCCTTTTTTTTTTCTTATTTTTCAAAATAATGATTACATTTATTAAACATACATACAGGATTAATGTGTTAAAAAACACCGGGCGCAGAGAAAATTGCCCGGATTTCTTAGTTGACAATGTGATGACGTCATCAGTGTCATCCGTTTCCACAAACTATGATTTTTTTCGGCTATTCCAATAGAAATTAGGTAGAGAACGTGAACAAAAGCAGGAAATCGGGTTCGGACTTTCTGAGTATAACCAGTCTTTTCTCCCAAAATTAATAAATTAACAAACAGATTTTTACTGCGTTCATTCGGATGTTTTCTTCGTTTTTCTTTCTTTCTTTCTTTCTTTCTTTCTTTCTTTTTTTCTTTCTTTCTTTCTTTGTGAATTGTTCAGTTTGATTTCTGACGAAGACATTTTACTTTGCCCGGATTTTCAGTATGATTGCACGGATCGGCCCGGACCCATGCCCAGTGTGCCCGGTAGTCAGATACGGCCATGCATACATGTTTCTTTTTCGTATTTATTTCAAAATACGTAACGACAGTAAACCAGCATATCTATTTTAAGCCATTTATTTATTTTCTACTAAGTCAAGCGACACAATTTTCAAACTATACTAATTACATTTTACAATGACACATCCACATAACCTCTTCACCTGTGAAATATTTGCCAAACATCCGAGATATTTGTTTCTGAAAAATTTCTAAGGTCATGTAGTGAATTGTATAATTATGATGTGTTATGTATACTTAAATTTATTTAAAAATATTGTTGTAATATATTATAAATTTTTATTAATTTCCACACACATAATAGTTGAAATATTATATACAAGTGTTTGTTTGTATATGTGGATTGATATTAGAATGTCTATTGAAAACAAATTCTGAATCTCCGATTAAAAATGCTGTAAAAAAAGAATTACATCTCTAGCACAAGACGGTCCTGGGCATGACGATAAACTGCATCCGGCTGCAAGGCTTCGGATTGGGAAGTTGTGAGGAGCATGGAACCACCTCTTAATTGCTGTTGTTCTCAAGTCCACCCTGACCCAGATTGGTAACACCTGTTAGGGTCCCAGTTATGGGCAAATAGTTAACCCCCAAACTGGGGTCAAAATACTATGAAAATATAAAAATACCCTTTTGTAAAAATATATACATAAAAATAGGCTTTTATAGAAAAATATACATTTTTAAAAGAAAAATATTACTCACAATACATTTTTGAAGAAAAATTATTACCATAACACATTTTTCAAGGAAGAAAATGTTTTCAGTAAAACATTTTTAAATACTAAACTAGAAAACATTTTCAGTTTTCTAAAATAGGAAAGAATAAAAACTAAAAACGTTCATTAAAATCTGACTAAATCAACCTTCTCACCATAACCGAACATTTAAAAAAATATCTTTAAACCCCACCTTTTTGGCATTAAATAACCCACAGTGGTTGATATGCCGTTAAACAATTATCAAACTCAATCTCTAGATTAAGAACGTCTTGTCTAATTTTAATAAAAGTTGGCAATCATTCAGCAGAGGTTTAACTTACAATATGCCTCTAAATTGGTTCGGATATTATGTATCGATTAAGCTGTATATCGGGAACAAGCATACATACAAAAGTGTTAGTATTGTATAGACATGATCTCGTTTTGGTAAAAGGAGACGATGTCAGCGTTTTGTAAATACAGCCTGGGAAAATATTCATGCAGAAAGATACGTTAGTGTGAGATAGGAATAGTTCTGCTGCGTAGCGAAGTAAAGAAGATATTTTTTTGACTGTGCGAGTCAATCATCAACCTGTTTGGCATTTAATGATGCAATCACACGTTATTTCACCCGCCCTCTAGCGTTCGATTAAAGAGGCATAAAAAAATGTTAAAATAAAAATCTCAGACATCCTAAACTTGACCTTAACATCCACAGCTGTAAAAGTAAAGTTTTTCTTGCTTTTCTATTGTTATTTACGTTTACTACTACTACTACTACTACTATTATTATTATTATTATTATTATTATTATTATTATTATTATTTGTGATCAGTTGAATAAGATTTTAAAATGGCAGACCTGTTTGGTGATTGAATTGCATAATCGAATATTTTCATACTGCGTCTTTAACAGATTTTTCTCACCTATCGATTTCTTAAAACAATCGCTGATACACGATGAAGTTGTTCTCTCTCTCTCTCACACTCTCTCTCTCTCTCTGTCTCTGTCTTTCTCTCTCACACACTCTCTCTCTCTCTCTCTCTCTCTCTCTCTCTCTCGTTTACACACCAAACAGAATAAAAAATTGTTGAGGATTTTTGGTTTGGATAGAACATTGGGATCTTTAGTTAGTCTGTCTGTCTGTCTGTCTTTCCCTCTCTCTCTCTCTCTCTCACACACACACACATATATATATATATATATATATATATATCGTGTTTGGGTAGGTATTTGAAGGCTATCACAATGCGTTAAGTAAAATAAAGGAAGGTAAAGAAGGTGTTGGGTATTACCTTTTTATTATTCATTAATATTTCGAGACCAGAATCTCATCTTCAGAATGATAGGAGAGCTGTCGGACCTTGCCTTTAAAAGAATGGTTTATTCATTTAAAGGCACGGCTCACAACAGGACGTTAAATCAAGCTCTCCTATCCTTCTGAAGATGAGATACAATGAAACCATGGTAGCGACATCGGCTGATCGTCCTAATTAATATATGTATATATGTGTGTGTGTGTGTGTGTGTGTGCGCGTGCGCGCGCGCGTGCGTGTGTGTGTGTGTGCACGCGCGCACGAATGTATGTGTGTGTGCGCGCATGGATAAGCTCTCAGCGCACTTTTTTGTAAATTAGAGATAAAATCAGTCAATTAAATGGTATACGAGTTACACGTTTAGACAATCACATCTCGAAAGGGATATAACTGACTGGGTAAAATGTTTTCCCGCAATAGGTTGAAATTACTTTCTGCCGGTTGACTGGTTCCCAACCAAGGCTACAGAACCTCATCTGTCCTGTTATTTAACCCATAGATAGAGAGAGAAGCGATGGATTAATTCCTTTCCCAAGCGTATTTGCACGTAAATAAAAACAATGTAATCAACTGGAATTCGAACGGCTCTCCAATTTCTCGTTCCGAGCCGATATCCACGGCCCACAACGCATATCCAAAGATTGAATAAGAAGTTTAGAAACCAGGTTTTCGACGGAAATATTTACGCAAAAATGGATGCCTATATGGATGTCTTTGTGTGTGTGTGTGTGTGTGTGTGTGGAAAATGTATTAATCAAAATGTCTACAGTCTGATCTCGATACTTGTATTTTGATCTGATTTTCTTTTGTTTTTGTTTTGTTTTTACAATAAGTTTCACCCTTTAAAAGGCCCGGGGTCCACTGTGTAATGAGTGGGCCACGTGATTAAAGGAGAGGCGTTAGATTAAGGGTATTGGCAAGAAAGATTATTTTGTAAAATAAATATTTGTTGTTCATCAAGAATGATTTTTTGTTTTCCATATTTATTCTATGAGATTTTTCTTAACGTATATATTAGGCTGACTAATGTCTGGTTGATCATTACTACTATGAACGCCGCATATTACTAATGTTATTAAATAGCAACAGGCCTACATCCAGTGCCTTCAGTAGGTAGTAATACCCTGGTCAAGAGCATGGCTGCTGGAAGACTCTACGCCTGCAACGCTCTTGGTTATTACGTGTACGGTGCTGTTGAGCTAAGGAACATCAAAACTTTTTGTAACACCAAATATTAACTGAAGGTAAGATTTATCGCAATATTCGCCAACTTAAACAAGTAGACCACCCAGAAGAGTTGCAAGAGTTTCCGAAGCCGTCTGGAGGGCGTGATTAAAGCCAATGGGGGTTATATTAAATAAATTTACTCATATTTACTAATATGCTAGTGTAATTTTGATAAATGTATCTGTTAAAATGAGAGGTCAGTGTTACTTTCAGTTTTGCCTCATTTAGTCGACAATTTATCCATCGGATCATATATATATATATATATATATAAGATATCGCACATCGAGCTCTAGTATTAATACAATAATGCTCGATTTAATATGACACTGCTATTAATTATATTACTACATATACATTTTTCCATATTGGTAGCACGACTCGGATGTACAACGCAGTGTTCAGGTGTTGAATAGAGGCTGACCGTTTCATAACTTAAATTTAATACAAATATTGGTTTAATGCAATGTTCCCGCAGTCTATATTTTATATATTGTTACAAACAAAACTGTATTTAAAATAGACGGGATTTATATTTTATATTAAAAATAAACGGAGATAAGTGTTGGATTTTTTAAATGTATTAAAATAAATTACCAAAAACTATTAAAAATTATTTATGCTCGGCAAAAGTCAGTCAATTAAGTGTCATACATGATACACTAAAGAGACATGACTAACTGGGCAGAAGATTATCCCGAAGTAGTTTGCCATTGCTTTCTGAAAAAATACTGACATACAGGCAGATAAACAAACACACACACAAACATCTTGGCTTTTATATATATATATATATATATATATATATATATATATATATATATATATATTTTTAATCATATCACCCCGAGCAAGGCGGTAACGTCACTGAAGCGCAGGGGGCTACGTAGGAAAGAAAAGACTGGAAAAGAGAAAACCGTAAACAAGGGATGTGCCTCTTCACCTGTTCAATAGACGTGGGTGGAGTGTGAAGCGGGCGATAGATTAGTCTGTCTACTCCAATTAAAAACAAAAGAAAACAGTGAAAAGATTGGAAAAGAGAAAGCCGGAAACCACATTCTAAACAAGGAACAAGGGGTGAGCCTCTTCACCTGTTCAATAGACGTGGGTGGAGTGTGAACCGGGCGATAGATTAGTCTATATCGATTTTCTGCGCTATTGTAAGAACTACAACCTTGGAACTTCTGAATATCGTTTCTTATGTCTTTGTCTATGAGTGTATCAAATTTGATTAAAATCGGACCACTCCTTCTATAACCCGATTTTTTCGATTATCGATTTTCGATATTTATCGGGCGTACCTCGACACAAAATATAGCTAAGAACACTCGCAGACGCTTATAGTACAACTGTGTAAATTTTCAGGAAAATCGGTTCAGCCATTTCGGAATCTATAGATAACGGGGACACACATACACAGACACACACACACAGACAAAGTTCCATTTATAAATAAGTTTAGATAGATATAGATTTAAGTAGATAAAGATCGGACTAGAGACGGAAGATGCGCTCTGAAAACGAACATGCTGCTCAATAATATTTTTCTATACAGCAGCATTCTGTTTACTATGTGATTAAATGAAGGGGCCCACACCAGCGCTAGAGACTATCTTACACGCCAATACGCTACAAGCTCCATTTCTCAAACTGTTGGACAGCAATATTCGCCTGTATACCGCCCGATAAACTGATTACATTTAAAGTCAAACTAAATATTACTTTAATCGCTGAGGAACGTTTAATCCTATTTTTATCGCTCCATAGAATGTGATCGTTTGCAAAGGTTATCACCTTTTTTGGTTCTTGCTGATGAGGGCTTTGGCGGTAATATATCATGTACGAAGCTTTACTTCATTTAAGCTATGTGATATTGTCTGTTTGAGCTACTACTGATATGCCAAATTCTTCTGTTACTTGGCAGGCAATGCTTGATACTCTGTGAAAACGGTCCATCATGCACAGTCTTCGAATCATATGATTTTGCCGATAATTCCATTTCCATGAAACTTTTTATATGTGCCCAAAGGGGCCAGTATAGTCATGAAGGTTTAATTTTTATAGAAATTACACTCTTTGCTCTATCAACTGCGTTTGGATAGAAGAAAAGGTTATCCCTTGAGTTTTCAGCTTGACAACCTGGCGCTAGAATCATCCAACTTTACAATACCTTGTCATCAGGCTAATTTAGAAAACGGCCCAACAGACGTATAAGGGTTATTTGTTTCTATCGCAATGTTGCAATGTTTCCCTGAATAGATTCTTTTTTAGAAATCACTCATAAATGCAAATGACAATACTTTTTTGTTCCTTTAATTTAGGACGTGACACATTTTTTTTGTAATAAACTGTTTTTTTCTTCAACTTTTTTATCCTTGTTTTTATATATGTAAATAAACGTTGAATATTTGCTATAATGTTTATCTCGATTGAATTGTGAGAATTAGAAATAATCGACTTTTGAAACCATCGCTCTCTAACACTAGACGCTACTATGTGTATGAGGTTTGCGTGTGGACTGTGTGTCTCTTTGCATATTTTCATCTCTACTCATGTGTTCGTGTTATGTTCAAATTTAGAATACGACACATATGCAATCACTTTCACTTTAATTTTTACTTTTATATTCATATATACAGTCTTGCTTTTTGGCTGTGTCTTATGAAGATTTCATATTAAAATATTTTATTTTACATTCTATTTTATGTTTTCTTGTTTTTAATTTAAAAAGGAGAGCACCTTACACACTCAAAAAAAGTATGTGCCTCTCTCTACACACAATGTTGAATATATTGATCGAAATCAAGACGAATCGCCTGACTTCCAATAATTTTTAAGAGAAGTTCAAGGAAGCCTTATGCATCGATATTAAAGAATTGAAATAAAACTCAAACTTATCGACACCAGAATCAAATGTCATTTTCGATATTAACCTTCTTACTTGTAATATTACGTCTCAAAGTTTCACGAAATTTCTCGAATACTGAATGCCTAACTCTCGTTTCTGGTTTCTCGTCCTGATAATGGATATTTTTGATCCTACATATTTTTGATTAAGTGCTTTATTAATTTCTTAGAAGTGATTGACGAGATTTACTATATGTATTATTTGGAGCCACTATCTGTATTAATAAGCTTCATATCTTCTTTGGTTTAATTAACTCCTACTGAGTTAACTCAGTAGCGCATGGCGTCCAGTGTTTAGAGAGGGGGTGCATAAATATTATACGCAACAAGTCAGAAAGAACAAAAAGAACTAAAACTTTAATGAGATTTTAGCAGTAATGAGTTCATGTTGTTGTTGCAGTTGTAGTTGTTATTGTTGTTATTGTTGTTGTTGTTGTTGTTGTTGTTCTTGTTCTTGTTCTTCTTGTTCTTTTTCTTCTTCTTCTGTCGTTTTTCATGATAAATCGATTTCTGCTATGGTCGCAGGACCTACACAGTCTGCAGGAAGACCTAAGTCAAGTCGTGGTGTGTTGTTATGGTCCCGCTGCATGTTTTTCTATCTCCCCTAACATCCCTAGCGTTACACAGACAAACTTCTCCTTAGTGTGTGGGCTGTACTTAACAAAACAATTTTTTGTATATCTCTTAAGCTGGGGTTTTCAGGGATTCTTTCAATGTGTTTTTTGTTCCATTTTTTATCATTCCAAGTACACCCACTATCACTGGTATGATACTTGTTTTCAATTTCCACATTTGTTTCTATTTCAATTTCTAGGTCTTTATATTTTGAGAGTTTTTCAAATTCCTTGGTTGCTATGTTACAATCCGCTGGACAAGCCATATCAATTAATAGACAAGATTTTTTCTTTCTGGTTTTTAACAATAATGTTTGCCTCAATTTTTCTGTCTGTGTAGATGGTGTAATCCCATAGAATGGTTACATCTTCTATTTCTGTAACCGGTGCTGGGTGATGTTCATACCAATGTTTGATACAGATTTTCCATCGTGTTTGCACATTGTCCAATGTAAATACTGCCCCACTCTATCGTGACGATTTTTATATTCATTTGGGGTAAATACAGAACATCCTGAGATTAGATGATCTATTGTTTCTTGATGTTTATCACAGAACCTGCATTTTGGATCCACATTATTATGTATGATATCTACCTGAAAGTTTCTAGTGAAAAGACTTTGGTCTTGTGCTGCAGGAATAAAGCCTTCAGTCTCAGACTTTAATCCAAATGCATGTAACCATCGGTGGGTATTAACTTTATTAACATTGCATTTATTGTCAAGTTCTGGATATTGGCTATGCAGAGGTTTGTCTTGCCAGCGTTGTTTCATCTGTTCAAAAGCTTTATATTTAGCTTTCATTTTCATATTTTTTGCCTCAATAGCTGGTTCTTGGTTTCTCTTTTGCTTTTCTACAGAAAATGTAAATCTTGTTTGTATTTACTGCCTTTATTTATTATTGAATATTTTTTCTTTCTGTTTTTATGTTGTTTGACTAACTGTATCACCCAGTCCTTTGTTGTTCCTATGTATGCTAGTAAGCCAATAGTGGTTGTCTTGTATGACAATTCTAGTTGAATAAGACCTCTTCCACCTTCTTTACGGGGTATGTATAGACGGTCTACATCAGCCTTTGAATGATGCCTCTTATGCTTAGAAAGAAGCTTTCTTGTCTTAGAATCCATTTGTCTGATGTCGTTTACAGTCCAGTTCAAGATGTTGAAACTATATTGGACAACTGGGATGGCAAGGCTATTAATGGCCATAATTCTGTTCTGAGAATATCAATTCAGTTTTTAATATCAGTCGTAGCCTTCTATAGTACTCTTTACGCACTATTTCTTTCATTTTTTATGGTGAATTTTTTCACTCTCCTTTACACCTAGGTGTAAGCTTCTTCTGGCTCTAAATATTTTATTGTTACAGCAGGGTCTAAGCTAATTGAGGATGTTTGTTGTAGTGACCCACGTAAAACTGTAGCTTTAGCACATTTATTCAAATTGAATTTCATTCCAGTGTCTTCGCTAAAGCATTTTACAGTTTTCAGAAGACCTTCCAGCGCGTTATCATTCTTAGCATACAACTTTAAGTCATCCATGTAAAATAGGTTTATTTTCCTTTAGGCTATTATATAACCACATTCTGTCTTGCTAAGTTGGCTGGTTAGTGCTATTAGTGATATGCAGAATAGTAAGAGAGACAAAGAGACACCTTGAAATATACCTCTTTTGATGTTTATTTTACCAGATTTATAGGTTCTATTTTTATGATTGAGGTAAAGGGTTGTTTTCCATATCAACATGCATTGTTTGATGAAATTGATGATGACGGGTGATATCTTGTATATATTTAAAGTCTTTAAGATCCAGGAATGTGGTACACTATCGAATGCCTTACGATAATCTACCCAGGCTGTACTAGGATTTTTCTTTGCATTGCAGCAGTTTTCCAGGATCATTCTGTTAATAAGCCAATTTGTATTCACATCTGTAACAGCCACGTTTGCAACCTTTTTGTTCAAGCGGTAATATGTCATTTCTTTCCAAGAAGAAATATGTTTGTTTTGTTAAAATAGATGTTAATAGTTTGTATGTTGTCGGAAGGCATGTGATTGGTCCGTAGTTTTTCGGGTTGTCTGTGTCACTATTCTTGGGTAGAAGAAATGTAATTCCTTTGGTCATCCATGCAGGAATTTTAGTGGGATCGTTAACTATTTCTTGAAGTTCTTTGATTAGTTTTTTTTATGTGCTGTATTTAAATAATATAGCCAAAAGTTAGGAATTTTATCTATTCTGGAAATTTCCAATTGTGTGCTTTTTCAGTGCACATTTAACATCCTCTTCTGTGATTCCAGCCTATGTCTGTTCTGGTTTATTTTTATTCGTTCTATCTTATGTGCAATCCAATCTACTTCTTTGTTATGTTCTTTAGGGCAAGCCCATATTTTTCCCCAGAACTGTATAACTTCTTCCATTTTGGTGGGGAACTTTCACTTCAATTCTTTTTTTTACCTATTTCCCTGTAAAATTTCTTTGCATCGGTTTGAAAAATCTTGTTTTGTCTATAGAATATTGATCTTTTCTCATAGCGTCTTATTCTTTGAACCTTCTAATGTTGTATTTTCTTTCGACTCTTCTGCCTTTTCTAGTTCTTACATTTATTCCTCTTGTCAGTTTATCCAGTACTGATAGTTCACTTTTAAGTTGTTCGATTTCTTTTTCTATTTTTCTTTTCCAAGGTGGACCTTCATGTCTGCGAGGCTGCCTTGTTTTTAATTTGATGTTCAACTTTTTTGTTACTGCTATTGCTGATGCATATATTGCTTCATTGAGATTTATATGAGTGTCTTCTTCATCCAAAATTAATTTGAGTGCTGCATTATAGAGCTTAATAGTTTCGAGGTTATGCTTTGTTAGTTGTAATTTTGGGAGCTGTTCTCGTTCCTCCATTGCAATATTTTGTATTTGACTTATATGTTTTTTTTTAATTTTTTCCTTGGCTTCTTGTATACTGTTCTTGCTTTCCGCAAAATAATTCTGTTCAATGTGTTCTTAACTCGTTTTATTGCCGTCTTGTAACTGACTCAGATCACACCTTTCCAGCACTTCTAAACTTACAGCATTATCTTCACAGTGATTTGCGTGTATCACGGTTTCTACATTATGACCTGTGGCTTGTTTGATGTTACTACGTTTTATTTCTGATTCCGGTTCCCTTTCATATTTTGTTGATTCGTCTATTCTGTTTGCAATTCTTTTTATCTCGTTAATTTCCGCCTCTGTCAATCGGTTATTTCGCATGATGTATCTTCGTACATTGGCTAATTTATTTTCGTCAATGTACTTTCTATTTCTTTGTCCAACCTTTTCTCGCCAAATGTCATATATTTGGCGAGTGATGTTTTTGAGGTTTGAGTAACGCTTCATGAAATGCAATCATAACGACTTTGTACTCCTCACGAGACCATGTTATTTTTCTTTCTTTAAATATACGGTTATAGATCTAGCTGGAGAATTTTCAGGGCCATCATTAGGATTATCCTGGTTATGGGAACCTGAAGATTCATTAAGTTCTCTACTCGTCTCTCTTGTAATGCACTACGACTATGATTGTGTAAATTGTTTCTAATTATCAAATTTAGTTTCAACTTATACTAAGTTAAAACTTAGTAAACTTCAGTCACTCTTTTAGATAGTACCTACTATCGCCTGGTCTCACACTCCACCCTCTTCTTTTGGACAGGAGTAGAGGTGATTGCCTTGTTTTCTTGTTTAGGAAGGGGTTCCCGGTTCATTTCTCTTTTTCGGTCTTGATGTCGGTTCGGCTGGAAGCTTTTTGCAGTTGGTAGGTATGGCGGCAACGTCTCTTCATTCTGAGGGTACCGGGTTGGCAGTTTCCTGGTTGCTGCTTCCGACTGACAATTAGGAGCCCAAACTCTTGTGTAGCGTCTTGAGAGGTTGCTCTGATCAATAGCTGAATAATATCGGGGTTCCTGTAGTGCCATTTCGCGCATGGACGGGCGTCCCTGCATGACGGGCGTCCCTGCATGAATTTCCGATGGGCAACCCCGAGGCCACATTATGCTGCAAGCGGCGTCATTCACCATCCTTCACCTGCTGCAATTAATGACCATCTGACCCTACTTTAGACCTCTCTCTATCCACAACTAAAACCACCATGAAATTAAACAAACAAAACAGCAAGACTAAACCAGCTAGTCATAAATCGCCCAAACCTATCTGCGTTTCCTTCACAAACATACGAGGTATTCGCAGTAATTTTAATAGTGTAGAATCATTCCTTCTAAGTTACCCGATATCTTAGCTATATGTGAGACTAACCTTGACCCTTCTATCCCTTCTTCGGAGCTGTTCGTTCCTGGTTACCTTCCCCTCTTCAGGAAGGTCTCCAATGTCCATATGCATGGGCTTGGTGTATATGTCAGCGAACAACTCCCTCTAGCCAGGGTCACATCTCTTGAATCCCCTGATCATTCCGTCTCTCACTTCTAAGCTCGGTTAGCTATCTCTTCTTCCTCTACCGCTCCCCATCCTCCTCTGACTGTACTGTACTTGATAGCATCTCTACTAATATCGACAGGGCCATTTCTTCTCACCCATATATTTGTGTTTGGCGATTTTAACGCCCACCACACCAAGTGGCTTGAAAGCTCAGCCACCGACCTTGCTGGGATCCGCCCCATGTATTTTTCAATAACCCAAGCTCTAAAGCAAGTGGTGGACTTCCCCACGCGTTTCTCTAATAACCCTAACGGAAGGGACTCTTTACTCGACCTTTGCCTTACTTCCATTCCAGACTCCTGCACTACCAGGCAGCTCTGTCCTCTCGGAAACTCTAACCACGCTGTAGTTTCCGTCAACGTCTCAATCCGCGCTAACTCTACCCAAGAAAACCAGACCAGCAGAATATCATACTGCTACAGAGAGCAGACTGGGACTCGTTCCGAGACTTCCTCTGCGACGTCCCCTGGAACAACGTCTTCGATCTTCCTATCGAAGACTGTGCCTCCGAGGTCTCCTCTTGGGTTAAGGCTGGCATCGATGCTTTTATACCTGCCAGGAAATTCCAGCTAAAATCAAATTCGTCCCCCTGGTTCTCACCCGCTTGCTCGGCCGCCATTGCCCTCCGGAACCATTTCTTCCGGCTCTATCGAAGCTGCTCGTCGAACCAAAACAGGCGCCTTTTCGCCTCAGCACGGAATAAGTGTAAAAAAGTACTGAACGAAGCTAAGATCTTTGGCAAAGTTTTCGAAGCCATTATCAACGCCGAGGTGATTCAGCATCTCACGGCCCACAGGCTTCTCTCTGACAAACAGTACAGGTTTTGCTTCACCAGGTCTACTGCTGATATGCTGACGACCGTTACCAAGTACATATACCGGGCACTTGACAAGAATTGCGAAGCCCGAACCGTTGCCTTGGATATCTCCAAAGCATTCAACAGGGTCTGGCACGCTGGCCTCTTGTGCAAACTGCGGAGCTACGGGATAACTGGACACCTGTTTGACCTCATCCAGTCATTCCTCTCAAACCGCACATTGAACGTAGTATTAAATGGGCATGCCTCTCAAAACTACCATACGAACGCGGTCGTCCCTCAAATTCTATCCTAGGTCCCACGCTCTTTCTGATGTACATTAATGATCTCCCCGACGCCATAAGATCCCAAGTAGGCATGTATGCCGATGACAACAATCTACTCTCGCATCGATCAAAAACCAGGTGTGGGCGACAAAGCGAACCTCGCTGCCGTGCTTGAAAAGGACCTCCAATCCGTAGTGGCCTGGGGTAGGAAATGGCTAGTAAATTTCAATGCTTCTAAAACGAAGCTGTTATCAACTAACCACCATAGACAATCGCATCTACCTCCCATTAGCACGGGACAGGCTAGCCTCCCAGAGAGTAAAATACTACGCCTCCTTAGCCTTACACTTTCGGCGGGCCTCAAATGGAATGACTGTATCGAATCCATTGCCAAATCTGCCGCTATGAAAGTCGGCCCTCTGTGCAGGGCCCGGAAGTTTTTCCCACCTGAATCTATTCTGCACATATACAAATCTACCATCCGCCCGTGTATTGAATATTGCTGTCATATCTGGTCGGGTGCCCCTGCTGCTCTCCTTGGGCTTCTTGACAAAATACAAAGGAGGATCTGTAACGTGGTTGATACTGACTTGGCAGACCGGCTGCAACCACTCTCTCACCGGCGTGATGTGGCTTCCCTGTGCCTCTTCTACAAGTACTTTCATGGTTTCTGCTCCAATGAACTTAGAGCACTGGTGCCGCCTAAGCAGGAATTTACACGAGATACTAGATTAGCAACTAGGTCCCACCCTTTTACAGTTAAACAGATAAGATGTAAGCGTAAATTCTACTCCAATAGCTTCTTTTCTCGCGCTTCCCGCCTGTGAAACTCCCTTCCACAAGTCTGCTTTTCCGACAGCTACAATCTCCAGGTGTTTAAATGTAGGGTCAATAGACACCTCCTATCACTCTAACTCTCAATTATTCTCAGAACACTCTCATCTACCCAACCCTCATTCTCGGCTTCCTTACCCGCCTATCACCCACCCTCTGACAGTTCCTATATTTAATCATCCTTTCTCCACCCTATGTAGCCTCCTTCTCAGTAGTGGTAGTGACATGCCTTGCTCGGGGTGAAACGCTTATAAAAAAATAAAGAGGAGTTTGTTCCTATGGCAGATTTTTCGATCTCAGGTAGGTTCCCTCCTGAAGGACGGGTTCCCTGTTTATCCACTGGAAGGGCCATACTGAACTTTTTATTTCTATTTTTATTTCTCATGTTTTTCCCATGAGTGACGCACGTGTCCAAAAGTCCACCAACGCACGGGTCCAAAAGTCTACCACGCACGAGTTCAAAAGTCCACCAATGCACGGGTCCAAAAGTCCACCACGCATGGGTCCAAAAGTCCACCACGCACAGGTCCAAAAGTCCACCATTAGGTTCTATTTTATATATATATATATATATATATATATATATATATATATATAATAGAACCTAATGAACCAGACGAAGCTGATCACGGTTATATATAAGTAAATAAGCCCATGAATGAGTTAGAACGTTCGCTTTTTGACCATGAGACCCGGGTTTGAATCTCACAATAGTCGTTTTCTCAGCAAGAGTTAGGCACCTTTAAAAAGTGGCTGAAAACCATACCTCAGCTTGACCTAAGCCCAGTGAGTCTTGGGTAGACGAGAACCTTTTGGGCGCTATCGGTGGTTGTGCAAGAACGAAGTCATAATTCAACGTGACCGCGGATTTGATCGTCCGAGGCTTGTTCAGACTGTTGTTCCCGCCAGATAATGTGCCCTCTCTCCCAGATACTGTAACTAAGATCTGCTCAGTACAGTTGAAGTATAAACCACAGATGGCCGTCTGCAACGGGGATTAGATAGTCACCTTAGCAGGCAGGCGTCCTCGAATACGAGTGGCAAGTTATACCATGTGTGTGTGTGTGTGTGTGTGTGTGTGTGTGTGTGTTCAACAGATCAAATCAAATTGTAATTGTTTCCTTTAGTCATACAGACCTAAAACCTATGTAAGGAACCGAATATTTCCCACCGATCCCTAATTGTGACTCACATAAAAAAGATTGCTCTGAATGCTGATTTTCAAGGCCTATTACATTTGCAAAATGCAACTCTGCATTATTTAATTAGAGTTGCATTTAAGGTTATGTTATGTCATTATTTATGAGCATGTGGCCATGGACTTACACGCACCCGTCCTCACACATATAATTATTTATTTAGAAGTACCAGGTCTTGTGATGACTGTCTGAAGCAATACTCAGAAAACATAGTTATACTGTCAAATGAGACTGATTATATTTATTTGGTACCACCAGCTCTGAGTTCAGTAACAGGGTAGACTGGTCTCTCTAGCATTAGCTGGCAACCAGTCTAGGATAAATCAAATTCTGGTTTACAGACGGAAAAGAAGGTTATAGAAAAACACACCATCTCTCCCAGGAAAGCATGACTAATAAAGAAAAGGAATCTGTTGCGGGGGGGGGGGGGCATTACCGTCTGTTTCCTGAAAGTAATCTTTAAAAAATGAAAATGAAATCGATTTTAGCTATACATTTTTGTTTCCATTTAACGATTTTAAACTGAATTTTAGATTTTAAACTTAAAATTGTCTATTTCTTGAAAAGGTTCTCATAGATTTTAATGTCAAAATAAAAACCTATTCTCATGTTCAAATGTCGAAAATTAAGAACTTTTAGTGTCCGAAAATTGGAATTTAAGTTTGAGAACTTTACAGACTGACTATGAAGTAATGATGCTAGTATTGTAAAATCTGACACGTGTTAATTTAATTTATCCTTTTTAATAACCACAATGTTGATTTCTAGGTAAACTCACATGTGACTATTCAAAGATTTCAAATGTAACATGTAATGACTCCGCTTAAAAATATACAAAATTTGACATTTGGTGTTATTAAGTACCTACAGGAAAGGGGTTAGACCAAAAAAAAAACTTTATCAACAGTGCAAAATAAAGGAGTCTTGAAAATCAAGGGAGTCTTTAAATGAATCAAACTCTGGACGTCCTGCAACTGCTACCACTGAGGAAAACATTGTGTTCACCACATGGTAATGGATGACAGAGGATTGAATATAAATCAAATAGCTAATGTTATTAGCATATCCTTGAAAGCGTCAAGAATGTTCTGCACAATGAACATGGCCAGACGAAGGTTTCTGTTCGATGGGTACCGCGTCTTCTGATATTTGATCAGAAGCGCACCAGATTGATTACATCATGAGAAAATCTAACATTATGAGGCAGATCCAGCTGGTTTCCTTTAAACGATTTTTAAACCAGAATTAGTTAGGGTCATGACTTTGAGCTAGAGATAAAGTGAAAATTCTTGGAGTGGAAACACCTCACCTCAACTGCTCAGAAGTAAGCCAAGGTCGTTTTATCTTCAGGGAAAGAGATAGCCCTAGTGTTTATTGACTATCTTCAAAAGGGCTACACGATCAATGGAGAGTACTGAGAATTTGCAGAGGTAATTACAAAACGCTATCAAGACCAAACGCCAAGGAAAACTGACGAAAGGAGTCATGTTTCATCAGGACAACACACAAGCGTACAATCTTTGGTTTCAATGGCAGCTCTGCGTAACTGTGGCTTTGAACTGGTTGACCACCCTTTCTATTTTCCTCATTTGACTATCATCTGTCCCCCAACATGAAAAAAAAACAAACAAGCAGTTGCCTGGGAAGCAGTATCGCAATCATATCTGCTGGTGACTTTTTTTTACTAACAGAGTTATCATTTTTTTAACAGACAGATGTCAGGTTACTGGTAAGAAATGAAGCAGTTTCACGCATAAAAGTTTTCAGAGTTTTAGCATGACATCTTTATATGCCATATTAAGAATTTTCGTCTCGGTTGTTAGATAAAGCAGCACAAAATATTTAAAAAATATATATAAATATGACCCAGTTGCTTCAGATCTATCTATCTATCTATCTATCTATCTATCTATCTATCTATCTATCTATCTATCTCTACTTATATCAGTGCATGCATCGCTCTTTCTCTTTCTATCTACCTATATGTTTCTGCATATCTTTTCCATACCTGTCTCTTGCATATCTATCTATCTATCTATCTATCTATCTATCTATCTATCTATCTATATCTACTTATATCAGTGCATGCATCGCTCTTTCTGTTTCTATCTACCTATATGTTTCTGCATATCTTTTCCACACCTGTCTCTGCATATCTATCTATCTATCTATCTATCTATCTATCTATCTATCTATCTATCTATCTATCTATGTCTTTCCATATCTACTTATATCAGTGCATGCATCGCTCTTTCTCTTTCTATCTACCTATATGTTTCTACATATCTTTTCCATACCTGTCTCTGCATATCTATCTATCTATCTATCTATCTATCTATCTATCTATCTATCTATCCCTTCTAAGAGCATTTCAGTTGCTATATCCATGAACCAATTAAGATCTCTTTCTATATTCGTTAACCTCCTTGTAATTTCAAACGGAACACTTTATTCAGTCAACGAAGACTGATAGTTCTCATTGCGCTTTCATGCCTAAGGGATGGTTACTATTAACTAATCTTATTTAACTTTGTCCCCTTTGTCTATTTCTTCCACTCAGACAGAGTATTTAATGGGAGTAGATAGGTTTGCCTATCGTACAGTTCTTCCCAGTCTTTTGAAAAGGAGTAGAGGTTTATTACTTGTTTCCTGTTCAAAATTATATTTCCGGTTCTTTCTAAAATACTTTTGTTCTATTTCACTCATTGTAGCCCCTTACTTCTTAGTGGTATTATCGCCTTGATTAGAGTGAATTGAGTAAAACAAATATATGATTTAAGCTCGACTAGGTCCAGGAATTGAATTCACAATTGCTATGAAACTAAATATGTTTAAATCAGTGTTTTAATAAAAACAATAGCTTAGCGATTTCAATGACATACACCTGAAGAAGGCCGGAGGACACAACGACAGAAACGTTGTATGATATTCCGAATAGCAAAGTGCGTAATCTTTTTTTTTTTCCGAAACTTGGATCGAAGAAAAATATACACAAATGAACGTTTTCTTTTGATGAAATTGTTGTGGATGTTCGTCACCAATTTGTTGTGGAGTTGTGGCGAAACTAGTGACCGGTTTGTGCCGGAAGGATGACACGGAACAAGAAGATAGGTTCAAAATAGTATATGAGTATAACAAGGAACAATAATGTCAATAATGAGTTACTAGAAATTAGTAAATCTGAATGTATTATTACGCTGCTTATTGTCTGACTAGTAGCTGTCGGTAACTGCCTTTCTTAACTCCCTTCCAGAATTCACGCAGGTAATCACATATAACAAAAGGAAGAGTCCATTCCTCGGAGGAGGGCACCAAAACGGAAATAAAACTTATCCTATCTTGAGCACTAAAGTCTTATATATACAGCATAGTTTTAATAATAGCAATTTGATAAGACTGGGACACCAAGTGACGATCAAACTCATTGGCAGTGATTTATTAGAATAGCTTGCTAACCATTCCACTGCGACGACGAACCTTAACAAGACCATGTAGTAAACTTATATTGAAATTAACGAGATATATTCACCTTCAGATGCCGCTTCCATCGTTATTGCGAAGAGGTTTCTCCTCCAAAACTTTTCCAGTCTTAATACGAGCGTGAATGTGCGCATGCGTAATTAGATCGGAAAGATCGAATTCAGACTCCACAGGATCGCACACACGGGCACACGCACTCCCGCAATGAACATGTAGCCTTTTCAGTCGAGCTAGAAGTCGCTGGTTTCATGCTACCAACTGTTTCCTATTATAATGAATGATGCCAAGAGAGAAATGTGTTTTTTCTTAATTGCCATGAACAGTTATCTTATTCTCCTCCCATCTAACATCCGACCATTATAGACACGGCCCCACAAAGTAAAAATACGTTAGGAGGTACAAAATATAATGTAGGAAAATTTAGTAAATTGCTTGAAGCATTGTGTATATTAGGTGTATGGGTAGGTTTTGAAGACTACCACAATGCGTTTAGTAATAATAAAGGAAGGTAAAGAAGGTGTTGGGTATTAACTATTTATTATTCATTAATATTTTGAGGTCAAAATCTCATCTTCAGAATGGAAGGAGAGCTTGTTTTCGCGTTCGTCCGTTCAAAGTTGAAAGGCACGGATCATGGCCGATTTTACTTCCATATAAAATCAAACAATTATCCCATGGTTGCTATCTCAGCCTACCCCAGCTAGTGAAAAGAAAAATTTGAAAATTCCAGTACTATTAAACTCATAGCTTCAAAGTTGTAGACTCTTAGAATTTACTTCGATTTCAATATCATGAATTGCCAACTTCTGGACGACATTAATTTGTACCATGAGACGATATCTATGAATTCATTTAATAGCTACTCGTTGTTCTGAATCGGTATTTTGTTAAATTAAAATTTGTGTTGTACGAAACAGTTTCAGTGTAGTCATAATCATAAGTTCTCATTTATTGGAAACTAGCAGTATAGCGTTGCTCGGGTGTAATGAAAGCTTTAAAACGAATCCATGGTCCTGGAGCTCAGACTCAGCCTAAAGAATATATGTGAAGTTTCGTGAGAATCGGATAAAAATTGTGGATTTGTACAAAGGACATACAGAAAGATAAACACACACACACACACACACACAGACACACACAGAGACACAGACACAGACACACAAACATCTTGCCTTTTATATATATATTATCGATTTTCTGCACTATTGTAAGAACTACAACCTTGAAACTTCTGAATATCATTTCTTATGTCTTTATCTATGAGTGTATCAAATTTGATTAAAATCGGACCATTCCTTCTATAACCCGTTTTTTTCGATTATCGATTTTCGATATTTATCGAAGGTACCTCGACACAAAACCTAGCTAAGAACACTCGCAGACGCTTATAGTACAACTGTGTAAATTTTCAAGAAAATCGGTTCAGCCATTTCAGAGTCTATAGGTAATGGACACACACACACACACACAGACACACACACACACACACAAAGTTCCATTTATAAATAAGTTTATATATATATATATATATATATATATATATATATATATACCTTTTTTATAAATTGCACAATGAAGAGATTATGGTTTTAAAGATTTGCTAGTTGTCGATGTGATTTTTTAAATTTCTTTTTTGATCAAGTGAATTTTCTCTATGTTTCATGTTTCAAGCGTGGATCGATTTTATAAGTTATATTCGGTTAGGGTACCACATATAATTACTATTGTCTTGACTGATTCGCTTTCGACCGATTTGCAGGTTATTTAAAGCCAGAATTTCTACAGCTTTGCGTGTTATTTAAAGCCAGAAATTGTCCGGCAAAAATAATTATTTAGTGATCAAGTTTAGAGGATTCAGTCTGTCTTGCTATTGAGCCCATAACCGATGGTAGAAAAGCAGGATTCATACGTTTTCAAGGGTAAGTGAAGGCAATGAACCCAAGTGAAATTCGGACTCATCTTCCCGATTCCTCATTTTGAGCCGATATCCGTTACACTACAACGCACATCAGTCAGTCAAGTGCCATACGTGATACATACTTAGGCGATCATGTCTCGAAACAGACATGACTGACTGGGCAGAAGGTTATCCCGCAGTAGGTTGCCATTACTTTCTGCGGTAGATTGGTTGCCAGCCAAGGCTATAGAACCCAGTCTGTTCTGTTATTTAACCCATAACTGGAGGGAAGAAACGGATTAATACCTTTCCCAATTGTATTTGCGCGTAAGTGAATGCAAATAATTCAACTGGAATTCGAACTCAACTCCCCGATCTCTCCTTCCGTAACGATATCCACTGCACCACAACGATATCCATGACACTACAACGAACATACTTGCAGTTAAATAACCATTTGTTAAATTAAATATTTTCACGTGATTAATGACATTTTCTCTGATGATAGTAAGCATTGATATATCTATCAAGCGTGCCTTTGCTCATGTAAATAGTTCTTTCAGGGCGACTGATTGATTTTCTATTGCTGCTCTCAAACTGCTCTTAGCAGCTTCTGTTTTGATCGTTTCTTACTATAATATATCTTCCCATGTCATACAAGCTCATATATATATATATATATATATATATAAAAATAATAACTAAATAGACTCTGTAAGTATGTAGGCCGTAAATTTATACTAAAATAAACCTCCAAAAAAACCATTAACAAACAGAACCTAAATCCGTTACAATCCGGTGCACTAAGATGTCGGATAAATGGGGAGAAAAAAAAGAAACCCGCGGAACAAGAACAAAACATTCAATACTCCGCAGTAAAGAAAAAAACCCAAACGGAACTAAACACAAGAAAAAGTGCTCGACACAAAGTACAAAAGAAAATATACAAAAGCAGAGCAAAGACACACAAAAATCTAGAGTGAGCCAAAACCTACCGCGGTTTCATACTGCCCTGACGATCCGTAGTGTGAAACCGCGGTAGGTTTTGGCTCACTCTAGATTTTTGTGTATATATATATATATATATATATATATATATATATATATATATATATATAGCATACGTGTTGGCATTGTCTTTATCCAAATGATGCTTGATTGCGTAAGCAAAAAGAAAATAAGGGTGCGAAAGCATTCAGAATATATCTGCCCATGTCATACAAGCTCAACCCGTAGGTTACAACGTTCTTTCATCATTACTTTTTGCAGAAGAAATGTTGAATAACGTTATTGACGTCAAGAACGTAGGCTTTCTGCCTACCGTTGGTACGACTCTTATTTTGGAACCTGTGCACCTATTCAACGTTAGATACGATCGTTCAGTATAATCTAGTTATATTACTTGCAGGTTTAATCTTGAGTAAACTTATATACATACTCGAGTTATCTATCTGAAAATATATCTGTTTGTTTTGAATATATGGATCAAAATCCGACAAGATGAACAGAATCAATGAAGGACAGGTAGGTAAAGAGTTTCTTTATACAGATCA
The DNA here is from genome assembly GCA_037127315.1 of Ascarosepion bandense. NCBI lineage: Eukaryota > Metazoa > Mollusca > Cephalopoda > Sepiida > Sepiidae > Ascarosepion > Ascarosepion bandense. The sequence continues at coordinate 6,117,133 of JBBBDQ010000284.1, read as the reverse complement.
TTGAAGAAACAATAAAGACTGAAATAAAAAAAAATGATAAAACATTAAAAAAAAACTAATAAAAATTGAAAAAAAAATTCTTAGACCAAATTGTTAGAATATCATCCCACTATACCCACACTATATAGCTTTTTTTTATTTTTATAATAGTGTGGCCCCAAGCAAGGTATTTTACTTCTGTTTTGATCGTTTCTTACTATTCCATCACGTGGGATTTTGCCATGAGATATTGCAAAAAAGAAAAAAATGATGCACTACCTTAAGAATAAGATCCCTTTCATGGTTTGATTAATGAGGAACATGAAATATTTATACAGTGAAATTTAATCCATCAATGAAATATTTTGTACAGTTATTCATGGGACTTTAATATAAATGATTGTTAGCAGCAGGGTAGCAAAATAATAGACTACAAGTTGATCCTGTTTCAAATTATATGATATTGCACAACAACGGTTATACTTCAAATTATTATTGATTGAGAGCTCTTATGTAATGATGGTTGCCAATGTTAAGTATCTATTCACCCATTGAAATCGTGTACAGTAAAGTGAACAGTAACTGATACTAAGTGATCAGTCGCTGCCCATTGTAAGTAATTATATCTTCAGCATCAAAATCATTTATTTCAATACATTAAACTGAGTGGTGATATTTTGCCGGACAAGTTTGGCGCTGCTGAGCCATGCAGTATCGAATTTTGATATCTTATACACACGGCTCTCCCAGCTAACATGCAACATTCCCGTCTTACGGCCAAAGTGTATCACGCTAAAACACCGGTTCTCCTATGATCAGCAAAGTTAAGCAACGTCGAGCCTCGTTAGAACCTAGATGGGTGAGTACTTAAAATTTCAGGTGATGTAAACTTGGATGAAAATCCAAGAGGCGAATTCAAATTCCAGTCGGGTTCATTATATTCCCTTACATGCAAATACCCTTGGGAAACGTATGAATCCATCTCCTCTCCTCCTAGCTATAGGTTAATAAGTAGGACTTGTATCAGTAATTTAAAATTATTTTCAAAATAAACTCTTATAATTGAAAAATATGTTCTGTTTTTAAATTACCTGAAAAAGGTTGATAAGCTGTAAAAAATAACTAAATCAATAAATTTTGCAACTTTGCAGACTCATATTATTTTCGCAGTTTGACATGATAAGGTTACTGCAATTTTGCAATCAACTATTTTCTTGGCTCCCAAACCGACCGCTTATTCCTAACGTTGTCACAACATTATGGCGACCTTGCGAAGTGTCAGCCATCTATCTACTGACTAGGTACAACGTTGATTAACTCTAGTGATCGTACATACATTCTTCTCATTACGAAGACTCTTCTAAAATATTCTCAGAATATTTAATCGAACACATGCAGTACATACGAATATGTTTTTAAATACACACTTCAATTTACATCTATTTATACTTTTTCAATTTAGTTTGCTAAGGCAATAGAAAGATAATTTTACAATATTGTTTGTAATGTCATTCCTATCGTCTACCCGATAAACATAAATATAGATTTCTAACTAAACAGCAGCTTTCGGTAGGTGTTTTCCCGTTTACTACAACCTTGACGCATTTAAGTTTCGAGTTTTGTTTTTAATCATCTCACCCCAAGCAAGGCATTCTACTGCCACTGTTGCACAGGGGGTTACATATTGGGAAAGTGATCAGAAAGAGGGGTTAGTTATAGGAAATGTCAGGGGAAGGGTAATAGACGGATGAGAATACCGAGGATGGGGGTGGAGCAGATGAAAAAAGAACTTGAGAGAATGGATGCGAGTTAGTTTGATAGAAGATGTCTATTGACTTTACATTTAAATTCCTGGAGATTGTAGCTGTCGAGGAAACAAGTATATGGAAGGGAATTCCACAGGTGGGAAGTGCGTGAAAAGAAGCTGTAAGAGTAGAAATTGCGATTACATCACTGTAAAGGGGTGTGACCTAGTTGCTAAACTAGTAGCTCGTATAAATTCATACCCATGGGGCACCAGTGATCTAAGTTCATTAGAGACGAAGCCGTGAAAGTCTTTATAGAAGAGGCACAGGGAAGCCACGTCACGCCGGTGAAACAGCGACTGCAACCGAGCTGCCAAGTCAGTATCAATCACATTACAGATTCTCCGTTGGATTTTGTCAAGAACCCCGAGGTGAATAGCAGGGGCACCCGACCAGATGCGGCAGCAGTATTTAATACACGGGCGGATGGTAGATTTATATATGTGCAGGATGGACTCTGACGGGAAAAACTTCCTGACCCTGCACAGTGAACCGACCTTCTTAGCAGTGGATTTAGCAATGGATTCGATATAGTCGTTTTACTTGAGGTCCGCTGAGTGTGTGAGGCCAAGGCGGCGTAGTGTTTTACTTCTCAGGGAGGCTAGCCTGTCCCATGCTAATGTAGGGTAGGAGTGATTGTCTATGATGATTAATAGATAACAGCTTCGTTTTGGAAGCATTAAAATTAACTGTTATTTTGTTTACATAATCTCAAGAACTCTACGTCTTTGTCTTTTTTACGATCAAGCAACACTACAGAGTAACCCACTACCTTGAGTGGCTCATGAGTGAACACTGGTAAAAAAAAAAAAGAAGGAAAATAAAATAAAACAACGTCAGATAGATATTTTACAGAGACATTTCAATGATATGAGAGGTACCGACACACAGTCCATTCTTTTCACTTATTTTTCTCTAATTGAAGAATCATGTTTGTCTAACAACACATGTTTAAAGAGATTGATTTAAAAAAGTGTCCATCAAATGCTTAAGTAAATTTTAGACGAAATAAAAACAGATAGTAGAGACCCGAGAAGCGGAAGGGGTATTAAACTCGTCACGAAAGTAGATAGAATATTGCATTTCGATTTTCATAACGCCCTCTCAGTTCTGAATATGCCGGCTGCATCCCTGCAAAAGGGTACCCCCACCCAATGAGGAGTCCTTGTTATAACGATAAACTGCATCTGGCAGCAAGGCCTCTAATTAGGAAATTTTGAGGAGCATTGTACCACCTCTTTATTGCTGTTGTTCCCAGGTTTTCTTTGATTCAGGTGTTAACACCTGTTAGGATCCTAGCTATAGGCAAATAGTTAACGCCCAAATTGATATTAAAACATTATGAAGGTATAAAAATAGATTTTTATAGTGAAAATTCCAGCAATACTTTTGGAGAAGAAAATATTACCAGTAATACATTTTTGGAGAAGAAAATATTACCAGTAATACATTTTTTACCAGTAATACATTTTAATAAAAATATTACCAGCAATATATTTATGAAGGAAAAATATCATCAACAATACATTTTGAAAAAAAAAAAATTAATAGCAATATATTTTTGAAAAAAATATATAAACAAGTAATACATCTGATTCTCGACAAAACCCTCTTTACAAAAATATGTCAATGAAACCTGATGTACAAACTGTTTTTTTTTTACAAAGAATACATATTCTATTGATGCAAATCTATTGTAAAAATCTTGTCGACATCCATATATCGTAAAACAAAACGAACAAACGAGTGTTTTTCACGAAAAGCCGCACTACCGTCAGGTAAATCCAAACTTCTTCAAACCTCTAAGACTTGATTTGAACGCCTGCGGTGGCGTGATGGTTAGCTAACTGGCCACTGACGTATACGCTAACGTAGCAAGTTTGATAATCATTCGGTTTAGTGGATACTGACATGGTCTAAAAGCTGGACTGAGGTGCGAAACCGACAATCACCATACCACACATGTTTATTTCTATTCACATACTGTTTATATCTGTGAGCCACCTTTTTTCTTTTTCTTTTTTTTTTTAATCATTTCACTCCAAGCAAAGCATTCTACTGCCACTATTGCGCAGGGGGTTACATAGGGGAAAGTGATGAGAAAGACGGGTTAGTTATAGGAAATGTCAGGAGGAGGGTAATAGACGGATGAGGATACCGAGGATGGGGGTGGAGTAGATGGAAGAAGAGCTTGTGAGAATGGATGCGAGTTATTGCGATAGAAGATGTCTGTTGACCTTACATTTAAATTCCTGGAGATTGTAGCTGCTCCAATATTATGTATTCTTCACCACCAAATACGACAAATTTCAAACAAAATAATCGCGGCCATCAAAACGATTACATTATTTCATTTAATGGCACCTTTAAACGCTAAGTTTAGCTTCGTTTAAAACAAGGATACACTCAATCTCACGACTTTTTGCCATGTTATTGTTATCTAACGCTGAGACGAGTACTTTTCCTTCGATGTGGAGTATAGCCCCCCCCCCCACCATGTTAGTGCTGTTGTGGTTTCTGTCACTAGTAATCTAGTTTCCATCACCAATCTAAGCAAGTTTTTAATTCAAAATTATTCTTCTACTGGACTGGTTGCCAATCAAGGTCTCAGACCCCAAAATGTTCTGTGGCGAGAAGAAATGAATTCATATGTTTCCAAAGATTTTTTTTTTTTTTTTTTTTTTAGCGTTTCACCCCGAGCAAGGAATGTCACTGCCACTACTGCGCAGGGGGCTACGTAGAGTGGAGAAAGGATGATTAAATATAGGAAATGTCAGAGGGTGGGTGATAGGCGGGTAAGGATACCGAGAATGAGGGTTGGGTAGATGAGAGTGTTTTGAGAATAATTGGGAGTTAGTGTGATAGGAGGTGTCTATTGACCCTACATTTAAACACTGTTTATAACTGTCGGGAAAGCAGAGTTGTGGAAGGGAGTTCCACAGGCGGGAAGCGCGGGAAAAGAAGCTGTTGGAGTAGAATTTACGGTTACATATTATTTGTTTATACGTAAAATTGTTTATACGTAAAATTGTGAAAGCAGCAAAAACACCGGCCGAAATTTGAACCCGGACTTTAAGCGCCGATAATTACTATACTAAGCGCACTTTTATTACTGAGGCATACTTAAATGATGAGAATAGTTTAGCACAAAACCACAGATTATGATCACAAAGCGTCGTTTGCTAACTCTTACCCCACCCGGAGGTTCGTAAACTTTTCTATCGGACGACATTGAGCTACTTATTGAATTGCGTTAGCTTTCATTTGTAAAGACCATATCTATGTTGAATACAACGAACAACGTACCTACAATCTATCGATTGCGAGACCCACATGCTAACTAATGCTTCACAGTATGTATTTCCACTGATTCGCTAAATATTAACATACCACGATAAACAAAAAATGCCAACGACTCAATAAAAACAAAGTGTTATCATCAAAAATCTTCATGTTACTGTTAAAAGGAAAGACCAGAGAATTTTTTATTATTATTATTTTTTTTTAATCATATCACCCCAAGCAAGGCGAAAATGCCACTGATGCGCAGGGGGCTACGTAAGAGTGAAAAGATTGGAAAAGAGAAAACCGGAAACCACATCCTAAACAGGAAACAAGGGATGCGCCTCTTCACCTGTTCAATAGAGGTGGGCGCAGTGTGAACCGGGCGATAGTTTAGTCTATCTACTCCAAGTGAAAAAAATATAAAACAAAATAAAAAAGAGTGAAAAGATTGGAAAAGAGAAAAACCGGAAACCACATCCTAAACAGGAAACAAGGGATGAGCCTCTTCACCTGTTCAATAGACGTGGGTGGAGTGTGAACCGGGCGATAGTTTAGTCTATCTACTCCAATTGAAAAAAAATTTTAAAAAAAGAGTGAAAAGATTGGAAAAGAGAAAAACCGGAAACCACATCCTAAGCAGGAAACAAGGGATGAGCCTCTTCACCTGTTCAATAGACGATTATTTTTAAATTGTATTTGTTTATCCTTTTATCAATGTTTGAAATTTTGGTTAAAATCTTTTTGTCAGTGACAAAGATTAATATAGAAAATTTTAACGTTTTTATTCATTTTTTATCTTTTTATTCTTTTACGATAACAAACCCATAGATTTTGAAATTCTTGCAAAAATCAAATAATTGTCAAATTTTAATGAAGCTTACAGGGATTATTCATAAACAAATTAGATTATTTTAGAAATGTTTTTTTTTTAAATCTTGGTAAAAATATTTTTTACGTCTGTTACCGCTCACTTATTTAAAATTACGAAATTTCAAGAAGTTTATGTTAGTAATATGCAGACGTCCTTGGAAAATTTAAATCATCAATTTCTTTTTGTAAAACTGGACCCTCAGTTACTGAAAATCTACTCTGAATCGTAAAATGAAAAATGCAACAAAGCTAAGACATTATTTTATTAGAAAAGCTTATAATTGCTTTCTGAATAAAATATATTATGGGTATTATATATTTTTTTAAAATTCGATGAATAATGCATATTTGCAAGAATCACTTTAATTTTTTAATTTTAATTATAATAATCTATAAAATTTTGTTTTAAATCATTTGAATATGACTTACTTTACATGGTTTTAGATGAGATTGTTAATAAGTAAATCTATATCTGCTAATCAAAAAGGGAAAAGCTTGGTACATCTCATCGACCACCAATATTTAAGAAAAAAATTGTATTTGTATAAACGTGCTGATTTTTGTTAATACGGACGTCCATATTTTTTCTCAGAAAATAAGGGCTATAACTGTAGTAATCTTAAAGTCAAGTAACCAGAATTCAATAAAATATTAGATTACGAAGAAAATTTTCCGGAATTTTTAATATCACTGGGCAGTTAAAAACTATATAAAAAAGGCGCTCACCTTATATTCCGAAAGCAATTTTTACAGATATATCCACCACAGAAAAAGATTAAATAAATTGACTAACAGTCAAAGTGACTGTCAGTCAAGCGGCCAACACCTTAAATAAAAAAAGTTTAAATCAACTAATGATCCTACAAAAAATTTCAGAAAACTATTTTTTTATTTTTCAAAGATTTTTTAATAAATAGAATTACATCGTGATGACAGATGTCTAAAAATGAAGCTAAAATCAGCCATTTTGGCAATTAAAAAAAAAACAAACTTGTAATCTATCGAAATTAGTTTTGAAATACAAGTATTTTGCATACTGGAAATATTAAACTTAATCTTAAAATTAAAATAAAAGCTTCAAGATAGATTTTTCATGTTTTAAAATTCATTCCAAGCCTTAGATATCACGTTTCTATAGAGGTTCGTACTTTGTGGTAAATATGTGCGTTGTGGTGCATTGAATATCGGCTCGGAACGAAAAATCGGGGAGCCGAGTTCGAATTCCAGCTGAATTCATTGCATTCACTTACGCGCAAATACCCTTGGGAAAGGTATTAATCCGTCTATTTCTTCCAGTTATGGGTTAAATAGCAGAACAGATTGGGTTCTATAACCTTGGTCGGCAACCAGTCTACCGCAGAAAGCAATGGCAACCTACTACGGGATAATCTTCTGTCCAGTTAGTCATGTCTCTTTCGAGACATGATCGCCCAAGCGTGTATCACGTATGGCACTTAACTGACTGACTGACTCTCGATAAAGTTGATATACTGCTACTCAGTTACATTTCTCTTCCTCACGCTTTCTTCCTTAAAGCCCCGTGTACAGACAGAAACACACACACAGTACCTGATTCCCGAGAAGTAGACGCATAGAAAACTAACAGTAGCCCTTAATGAAGGCATCAGTTAGCCTGCAAGCTTAAGTTTAATGCCTTTGAGGTAACGCATTTTTTTCTCCTTATCAACTAAAGTGAACGCACTCAAAAAAGCATATTGTCTTGTGACTCACCAAACAGCAAATACTAAAAAAGGAGATCGTATCTTGAACCTATAAAACTCCATAAAGAAGTGATTTAACTAAATAAAACTCTGTAATGGTTAAGTCGGTAGGTCAAATGTTATGGTACAAAACAAAATTCGAGAAGAAAATTACAATACAAAATGCTGTATTTAAGTGATTCCCACAATAGATAGTCATGGTTATTCTATATTTCTGTTGTAGTCGGAAACCATACAAATTATTATGGCATAGGAAAAATTTCGTTATAAATAAAGAAAAGTGTGCTAAAATGCTATGTAATGTTTATCCTCCGACACGATTGGCAATTTCTTTACTGACGAAGAAACTTAAAGCAACAGAAATGTGGTTAAACAGAATAGTATTGATAAATTAACTATTTTCTTATAAGGAAACATTCTGCGTTCACTGACCTTGCAGTTTGTACTGTATAAAATCTTTCCTTTAAAACACATTTTCAGGCAAATAGATTTTTCGAGTCAGTAGCTGTTATTGCTCTTTCCAGTATTGATGGGGGTTTCCTTCCGAATCATTTATTTGAAGTCGTGTGAAATGCCTACATCTTCGAGTTACATGTCCATCTTAAATGTTGTTGCTATAGAAAGTCCTCAAGTGATATGATTCCTGTTCTGGATTCTAGAAATACAATGGGTTGAACATATAAGCATCAAGGTTTATTTATGGAAAATAAGGAAGGGAAACACTTGGACTTAGAATTCGAAACAGAGTTGAAACATTTTGAACATATGATGCGAAAAGAAAGTTTCGAAAATTTGACACCGACAGGATATACTGACGGAAAAATGAAACAATATATATATATATATATATAAATCGCGAGAGACAAAGAGAAAAAAGATAGAAAGCTGAATCAATAAATTCATAGATTAATAATACTTCTTGGCTGAATTTAGATCTAAAAGTTTTGCAACATAAGGTTCGAGTGTTTAATGTTCACCGCAGAATAAAATGCATTGACAAGAAGGATCTTATGTTCCAAATAATTATTGCGTAAAATAAATGCATGCATTTTTTCTGTCAGATTATAGATCACACACACACACACACACACACACACACACACACACACACACATATATATATATATATATTGTCATCCGCAGCGAAACAGATCTGTCTGCAGATGACTATTTACGCTCTCACACCCTGATTGAGCACTCTGGAAGAATAGTAGACTTTGAAAAACAGTAGCTACCCTGGCATGTACGCATTGCTCATTCACTAATGAATTAGAGCACTCTGGCTATTGGGTGTGTATAATGGCAATATACATGCTAAAAAGTCTGCCTTCTTCTACCGTGCGCCCATGGCTCAGAGGTAGAATCGCCGACTGACGCCACTTCGGTCGGGTTTCAATCCTGGGTTCAAAAGCAATCGGAGTGTAACCGTACTGATGAGCTGTGATACAGCGAAACACATCTCTCGGCGGATGACTATATATATATATATATAAACAGTTTACAACCTTTGTGGGTGGGTTTCTTAGATCAAACTAAGAACGAATGTCTATATATTCTTCATTTTTTACTTATTAAGTTTAAAGAAAGTTTACGACAAATGACGATGTGTTGCCATGTAGACGAGTTTAAGTTTGTCATTTTATGGCTAGTCTGTTTTCTAGGTTTAACGTGTGTAGTAGTGAGTTAACTGACAAGTGTTTCGTTTAACAATGGCGGGATATGCATATCGTATGCAGGCAGATATAATTTTTGCATACGGCTTCGCGAATGGTAATGAACGCGAGGCTGCACGGCTGTATCAGATTGTGTTTCCAGATTGAAGACAGCCGAGTCATCCAATCTTTGCTGCTGGTTGTCGTCACGTTACCGAGACAGGATCCGTGGCTCGACAAACTATGGATTGAGGAAGACCGAGATCTGACTGTACGCTTGACCACAGAAAACACACTCTACGGGTTGTCGGGGACGATCCAGGTAACCGCACACGTTCTTATCCTTGTTATGGTTTGAGGAATCTGCCTCCAAAGTCTGTAAATGTATTTTTGATTGATGTGTGTGTGTGTGTGTGTGTGTAAAAATCTCAGTTATCTCCTGTCTCACTAACTTACACCCCCTCTCTCATGCTTTTCTACATCCACCCCACTCTTATCAGTACTCTCTTCCCTCTTTTACTCTCTTCCTGACACCCCCTGCAACCTCTCATTCCTCATAAGATTCCTCCTCGTCCACCCCACTCTCATCAGTAATGTCTTCTCTTTCCTACTCTCTTCCTGACACCCCCTGCAACCTCTCACTCCTCAACATTCCTCCTATGTAACCCCCTGCACAACAGTGGCAGTAAAATGCCTTGTTTGGGGCGACACGATTATTAAAGAAAAACTGAGAAAAGGAACAGAAAAAGAAAGAAGAGGAAAGCCATATTTTCGCCTACGCGTTTCGTCTACTTACGAACTTTATGAAAGCAACGAAATGAATTTTCTCTTAAATTTAATGCAATGGATACAAGAAATAGGAGAGCCGAGTTCGAAGTCCAGTTGATTTCGTTGCATTCCCTTACGCGCAAAAACTGTTGGGAAAGGTATTAATCCATCTCCTCTCCCTCCAAATATGGGTTCAATAGCAGGACAGATGGGGTCCTAAAGCCATGGTTGGCAACCACTCTACCACAAAAAAAAAATGGAAACCTACTGCCCGAAAATCTGCCTAGTCAGTCGTGGGTCGAACGAGAGAGGATCACATAAGCGTGTATCATGTATGGCACTTAATTGACTGACTGATTTATAAATAAAAAAAAATGTTGATTACTGGAAAAATCCTCATAGAATATTCATAAGATCAACTGAAATTATTAAACATTTAAACAGATGTCATATTTCGTACACGAAGAGAAATTTTGTATGTGCAATACATTGCTATTTTGCAGATGTTGAAATGATGGAAATAAACTATTTTCCTTTGAATGTGTGTGTGTCTGTGTGTGTGCGAGTGCATGTGCGCGCGTGCGTTCATGCATGCAGATAAAGTACATATCGGCGTGGAGTTGATTTCGGGCTGATTTTATTTTATTTTTCACTTCGAGCTAATGTTCATGGAAATATCATGAACCCATCTTTCTCCAGCCATGTGCTAAATGCCAGAGCAGATGGATTGGCTGACAGCCAGTCTAGAAAAAAGAAAATTCGGAATTTAAACCCGAGGTGGACTGTTTGGAGATTTGGTGGTAAACAAGGCACAATTTCACTGTTCTCATAAAAAAGACACGTGTGTTCGCCGCGATAATCAATTCACATCTCCTACTTCATCTATCGGTTCATTTCGAAACTTAACTGAAGAAAATCACCATACGTAAGTGTTGTGGATTCCGAGTGCACAAAATAATGAACAACAAAACATACACGGATATAGAAAAGTAGGTTATATTGAACGCAGTTTAGTAAATCCAGAAATACTATTAGTAATAAGTAAATATATACAAGTCTTGAAGTGAAGTCGTTGGAAATAGTATATCCGTGTATATTATTCTGAGTGGAGCTCAGAGCTAGTCTGGTCTCTGGGTAACTTCGGTATCTCTCGTAACTCTCCGATAACTGTAACGGATCTCTACGATTACTCTCCACTGCCAACTGCAACTACTGTTCTCTCTATGGCAGGAGTATATGTACACTCAGTCGTGTCCATTATCATATACAGAAAGAGCATTTTCAAACGAAAATTCAACGTAGGTGTACATTTTGTAACAAAATGCAAAGATCAGACAACATATGAGGCTTTTCTAGACCCAGCTTAGATGTGGCATAAGGACGAAAGTAAGGAGCACTCACTAAGGATCGAACGCACTACTCAATGACTTGCTAATCATTGCACCACGTGGAGGCGCCCAGATATCACAATATATGGATGGAAATGATTGTATTATTTACACTGGTCCCTTCAGACTTCCATGTTTAGTTCCATGGAGGAGACAGTCAGAAATCTATTACGAAACCAGTATACATATTTAGTTCAAAGTGGAAACACGACAACTGGGAAGGAAGGTAACTATGTTTTTGACTCGAAACCTCATTATGATATGCTTTGTATGCCTTTATTGTTAAGCTTATTGGACCATAAAAAACAAAAGGGTTTTGCCTATAAACAGATCCTTTGCAGAGAGGAATATATTGAGAACGAGATTTTGAATGCTGAAACTTTTTGTTCTTGTATATATATATATATATGCGTTGTAGAACGAGAAATCGAGGAGCCAGGTTGAAATTCTAGTTGAATTCCTTGAATTCCCTTACGCCCAAATACCATTGGGAAAGGTATTAATCCGTTTCTTCCCTCCAGTTATGGGTTAAATAGCAGGACATATTGGGTTCTATAGCCAGTCTACCACAGAAAGTAATTGCAATCTACTGTGGGATGATCATCTGCCCAGTCAGTCATGTCTCTTTCGAGACATTATCACCCAAAGCGTGTATCACGTATGGCAACTAACTAAATATGATTTAGTTGAAAATATGATTAAGGCTTCTACTGGTCATAAAGTGAGGGATCAGTTTTCTTTTGCTATAAAGTAATAAACTGATCATCCACTAATTACTACTTAATAATATAAAATTAATTTCTACCCCCTTTACCTATGAGTCAAATAATAGGACAGATTGTGTTCTATAGCCTTGGCTGGCAACCAGTCTACCGCAGAAATCAATGGCAATCTTCTGTCCAGTCAGTAATGTCTCTTTCGAGACATGATCGCCCAAAGTGTGTATCACGTATGGTACTTAACTGACTGACTGTTTAAATCTGCTGTAATTAAAGGTATTATTTTTACCCAATATTATCATCATTATCAGTTTCTTATATATCGTCAGCTACAGCAATAAAATATATCATCAACCACTACAACGATGACCACACCAACCCATCACTTTTGCTCCGACTATTAAGAACTCGTTATTAATTCAGTTATTAAATACTACATGGTGAACACTTTGTTGAAATGCGCGCGTCGGCATGTGTGCGTTCCGTGCCTCTCGTAAAGTACTCAAACGTCTTGTATCAAACGGTCACTGCCACCTTTCATGTTTCGAGAACTTTCTGGGTGGTCAGTCCTTTTTGAGGGCCGCTTGCTTGATCTCTTGCTCAGGCCTGAGTTAAATCTACATCACAAGAAGATCAGTCAAATCACCGGAAACGCTGTAACCTAACACGCCATCTTTTCTAGCGAGGTACGCGGGAAAAATAAGCTACTTCAAGGGCCGTTAATTTTACAGTGAAAACATATCATAGCTCGATCGGAGATTCGAACAAGGGTCGATATTCTATCAGTATTGATGGTTGGGATATGCGGGTAGTGTAGCAGTTATCGGTAATGAAAGTTGGATCAGCGGTTTCGTCTTCTGCATTGACTTTGACACAAATAGCTTTGAAAAAGGTATGAATCGACGTCTTCTCCTTCTATCTATGGATTCAATAGCAAAATAGAATTTTGTTTTTTAGACTTGTGTGGCAACCAGCCTAAGAGAAGGAAATTTCTGAATTCCAAACTGTGAAGAAAGCAAGGGAAAATCACTTCACTATATTTCCTAAAATGATGAAAAGAGTCATCATTGTCTACATCATGAAGAGATTTTTTTCTAGTATTTGCGGTGTTTCTTTCAGACGTGGGCGATCATTGTTCTCCACAACTTCCAGTTCGTTATAGATTTTTGTAAATTTAGACCTTTTGCTATCTCTCCTGAGTCTTGTTCTACCAATAAGAAACTCATCTGTCCTTTTACATCTCTTGTTTTTCTTCCTGCATAGTGACTTGCCGCTCTTCTGCCTAGTAGAAAATCTGGAGAGGAAACCGGTTCAGACGCGGGCCATATGGTAGGTTGCATGCTATTAGTAGCAGCCCTCTTATGACCTGGCGTAATAGGCATGCATATATACATACTTCTTGAGATAAAATATCAACGTGTTATTAACCGTCATAGAAAATCGCTCCTATCCCCTATTAGCATGAAACAGGTGAGCCTCCCACCCCCTGAGAGTAAAACACTAATCCTTCTTGGTCTCACACTCCCAGCGGACCTCAAGTGTAATGAATATACCGAATCCATTACTAAATCCGCTGCTAAGAAGGTCGGTTCACAGTGCAGGGTCAGGAAGTCTTTCCCGTCTGAGTCCATCCTGCACATATATAAATCTACCATCCGCCCGTGTATTAAATACTGCTGCCGCATCTGGTCGGGTGCCCCTGCTATTCACCTCGGGGTTCTTCACAAAATCCAACCGAGAATCTGTAATGTGATTGATACCGACTTGGGAGCTCGGCTGCAGTCGCTGTCTCACCGGCGTGACGTGGATTCCCTGTGCCTCTTCTATAAATACTTTCAGGGCTTCATCTCCAATGAACTTAGACCACTAGTGCCCCCAGGTATGAATTTACACGAGCTACTAGATTAGCAACTAGGTCCCACCCCTTTACAGTGAAACCGATAAAATGTAACCGCAATTTCTACTCTTACAGCTTCTTTTCACACACTTCCCACCTGTGGAATTCCCTTCCATATACCTGCTTCCCCGAGAGCTACAATCTACAGGAATTTAAATGTAAGACCAATAGACATCTCCTATCACACTAACTCGCATCCATTCTCGCAAGCTCATTTTTCATCTACTCCACCCCATGCTCGGTATCCCCATCTGTCTATTACTCTCCTCCTGACATTTTCTACATCTATCCCCTCTTTCTCATCACTTTCCTCTATGTAACCCCCTGCGCAACAGTGGCAATAGAATGCCTTTCTTGGGGTGAGATGATTAAAATAAATAAATAAAGAAAGAAAGAATGCTTGATATTTATTGATTTTAAGTTCTAGGTAGTATAACTCAGATTGCATGGGGAGGAATTAAGATAGGAAGACTGTATTGCGCAAGTACGAACGGTGTACCTATTAACCTGTCTTGGAATAAAAAAAAACAAACTTGTGTTTGAAATTCTGAACTTTAATATGCCTCAAACACCATCAACTGGATTCAGCAGGGACGTTGCAACCACATCAGCCATCCCATAATAGTTTGCAAATCTTTTTCTTCTTACTATGTGCCTGTCCTTTCAGGACGTAGGCGATCATAGCCTTACACGTGTCTCTGTACTTTGTAGCTCTTAACACCCTTTCTTTTTGTTACTCCTCCAAAAACACTCCTCTGCCATCCATTTGCTCAAGCCCATCAAGTATGTCACGCGTTGCTTTCCTCTGTCTCTATCTCCCACTCTGTCTTGTGAGTATTAAATTCTCCAAGCCTCCCTTCTTCTTTGTTATATGCCACAGAAACTTCAGCTGTCTTTTTCTAATGTTAAGTATAAGTTTCCTTTTCGTTTTCATCCTCTCCAAAATCTCTGTTACTCAAAAGTTCGATCCATCGTATCCTAACGAAGCTGCTATTAAACATCACAGACAATCGTTCCTCCCGCCCATTATCATGGATCAGGCTTCTCTCCCTGAAAGTAAAACACTGCGCCTCCTCGGATTAACTCTCACATCAGGCCTCAAGTGGAATAACTATATAGAATTCATAGCTAAATCCGCCGCTAAGAAAGTCGGTTCTCTCTGTAGGGCCAGGAAGTTTTTTTTCTGTCCGAAACAATCCTGCACATATACAAATCTACCATCCGCCCGTGCATTGAATATTGCTGCCATATCTGGTCGGGTGCTCCTATCCACCTCGGTGTCCTCGACCAAATCCAACGGAGAATCTGTAACGTAATCGATCCCGACTTGGCAGCTACGATACAGTCGCTTTCTCATTGACGCAGTGTTTCTTCCCTGTGTCTCTTCTACAAATACTCCGATGATCTTAGCTCACTGGTACCCCCTATATATGAATTTCCTTAGCAACTAGGTCCCACCCTTTTACTGTGAAACCGATAAATTGTAAATTCTAATCCAGCATCTTCTTTTCTCGTACTTCCCGCCTGTGGAATTTCCTTCCGCATACTTGCTTTCCACATAGCCACAATCTCCAAAAATTTAAGTGTAAAGTCAATAGTCACCTCCTGTCTCACTAACTTACATCCTATCTCTCATGCTTTTTTCTCCGTCCACCCCACTCTCATCAATATTCTCTTCCTTCGCATACTCTCTTCCTGACACCCCCTGCAACCTGTCACTCTTTCTCATAACATTCATCCTATGTAACCCCTGAACATAATGGCAGTAAAATGCCATGCCTGAGGCCATACGATTATAAAATGTCCTCAGTGTTCTGGATTCCGGTTGAGAAACTACACAAAATAATAAATAACAAAAACAGATATGGAGATAGAAAATGTAAGTTATATTGAACAAGATATACAAACTGGAACATGAGTTAGTCAATTCAGGAATATTATTAGTAAAAATAATTATATAGTCTTGAAGGGAAATAGTATGTCCGGGTAATGAGTCTATATCCAACAACTTCATCTAACTTACTGACCAACTAAGCAACTGCTCTACCACTGCCGTTCTCTGTATAGGCAGAATTATATGTACACATCAGGCGAGTCCATTCTTGTGTACAAAAAGGGGCGATCTCACAACACTCAGCATCCTTCTGAAGAACCAAATTTGTCAAATTGCTTCAAATCTTTCCTTTATCTTTGATGAGATTGTTTAGCATTTGCTGCCATATTGAAGGACAGACCTCACATAACAATCAAATAATCTCTTCTTCATTTCCAGTGAAATTTCCCTGTCACTCAGTACATTATCCAGCTTCTAAAATCTAGAAACAGAAGGAGCCGGCTGTAGATTCTCAAATTCCTGAAATGGTTCTGCTTTTAACAATTATCGTAGAACAATTGAAAATTTTTAACTTTGATCAAATTTAATTTTGACCTCTTTCCAATTTTTCAAACCATGTATCTTCAGCTTTAATTTCTTAGCTATTTAGATTGGTATTCAGAAACTGAGATCAAATTTTAGTTTTAACTAGCATAGTGCCCGTCAAAAATAAAAGGATTATTTACGCATGGATCAACTCTCAAGGATAGACTCTGTGCGCTCTGCGAAATATCTTACAGAGTTATATAGCTGTCAACTACCGATCTTCTTCTTCTTCTTTTATTGGGGCGTGTATTTTCAGGACCCCAAAATTTGTCATTTTACTATCCTTCCCAGTTCCGACTATGTTTTCTATGCAAACTCGCTAATTTCTCCTGTCTCTTTTCTTTTCAGTTCACTCTGTGTTAAATTCTCTAAGCCCTTTTTTCTTCATGATGATGCCCCTGATATTTCAACTATTTCGTTTTTGGGTGTAGATACAAGTGTCCCTTTCGCTACCATTTTTCTTTCATTGATTGTGAAACACGAGTTAACTCGTGCTTGGCAGTTTTTATTATGACACCAACCACGAGTTACACTATCGGCCACAATTATTAGGCCACCCTCGTTTTTTTTAAAAGAAACGATGTATTTCATACTATTTTTAATTTTTATTGCCAAGTGGATAATTCTAAATGAATATAGAATGGTTCTTTTGTTATTATTACTTTGCAAAATTTTACAAGGCAAGGAAGCAACGATGAACTCTAAATGTTTTTCCATTCTTTCATTGATGAAACTGCAATACAGGTAATTATTAAATGTTTATAAATTCATTTGATGCACAAGTTATTGTGCAGTGTTAACAAAAGGAGCGTTCTATTTTCATTTATTCAATTATTCACTTGACAATAAATACTAAAAAATAGGATGAAATTTTTTTTTTTTTAAACACTGGGGTGACCTAATAATTATGACCGGTAGTCTATCTATCTATCTATCTATCTATCTATCTATCTATCTATATATATATATATATATATTTACAAATTTACAGGGTGCGATGGGTAAATTGTCGCTATTTGCCTTGTAATATTTTGCAAAGTAATAATAACAAAAGAACCATTCTATTTTCATTTACAATTATTCACTTGGCAATAAATACTAAAAAATAGGATGAAATTTTTTTTTTTTTAAACACTGGGGTGACCTAATAATTATGGCCGGTAGTGTAACTCGGGGCAGCTAAGAGTTATCTCCCGCTTAGCATTTTCTGATACATTTTTATCTGCGAGTGCCAACAACAAGTGACACCTTCAGTGTGAAAACAATGTTAAGATATCACTTGAATCTAAAAAGCAGCACATCATAAAAGAAACTGATCTTCCTTAAATTGGCTTTTTAAAAAGTTGGCGTTTGAAGTCAGATTTACGAAACTGACCATTTGTGCAGTCAATGCGTTAAACTTTCCTCCGAGATATTTAAGCTTTGTGAATCTATTTTAAAGAGCGCTTTTTGATTCCCATTTTCCGAAAAAAAACTTTCTTGTTGATCACATGGTATTCTTAACATCTGTCTGTAGCAGAGCGTCTCAGTCGCTTTGCATCTGTTCTTTATCTGTAAAGATGATGCTAAATGTTCATACAAAATAAACATGACGTAGCATAGCTTTGTTTCTAACGAAATTTTCTTATTTCTCAATGATAGCTACCTTCACAGACTCGCTAAAAAACGAGCATACCATGATGGCAAAATGCAAGAAACTTAATAAAAACTAAGTTTTATCATCAACATCTTTAATTTATTATTAAGATCAAGAACCGTTGATTTTTTTCTATTATTAAATTATATATTTTTGTCCTTTTAAGAACGTTTAAAACTTTCATTAAAAACCTTTTTCTTGCATCAGCGAGAGGAGGGAATGTTAATATGAGAAATTCTAGCATTATTTTTGCGGTGAAAAATATTGATTTAGTAATTAATGCAAAAATCAAATAATTGTCGAATTTTAATGAAACAGTTCAGAAAATCTTTGTAAAATCCTTTTTTTTTTTACATCTGTTACTTGGCGCTAAAATGAATGATTTCAAAACAAAAAACTACTTCCACCAAACTCTTTTGCTTATTGGAAATATAAAATTTCATCTTTTAGCTGAAACTGAAATTAAAATAAAAGCTTCAAGAAAAATTTTTCATTTTTAAAAATTAATTTTTAACCTATCGCGTTTCCGTGGAGACAGCTACTTAATACTTAGCTTACTTTCTGGAAGTCATATTTTTCTATTTCGATAATTCTGGTTTCTATTTTTTCGGAATGCTATGTTATGCTTACGTCAAACTATGGCCAACAAGTATCGATCGAAACGTTTTATATAGCAATAGATTTCTTTGTTCACAATAATAAGGTTAATTAATTAATAAATGTTTGACACATTTGTTTAGCGTTGTTAAATATTGCAATAGATATTATATATGATAATGTGTTTTTTGTTGTGGAGTTATGTTTTACGCCTTACTGATGGGTTTAGAACCGAGCCGCAAAGTGGCCTTCATGATAAGGAATTTGGTCTTTTACGTGACTTCAATCGCTTATTTTTCGGCTATAAAATAAGACTGTTCCGGACGCAGATATTTATAGAATCTGTGATTCTTCACATAAAAAATTCTGGCAAGTAGAACAAGTATTGCATGCGACATTGAAAGAAAGAAAGAAAGAAAGAAAGAAAGAAAGAAAGAAAAAAAAACGAATGAACGAACGAACAAAAGAAAGAAAGAAAGAAAACGAATGAACGAACTAACAAAAGAAAGAAAGAAAGAAAGAAAGAAAATGATTGAACAAACGAACGAAAAAAAGA
Organism: Ascarosepion bandense; assembly: GCA_037127315.1. NCBI lineage: Eukaryota > Metazoa > Mollusca > Cephalopoda > Sepiida > Sepiidae > Ascarosepion > Ascarosepion bandense. The sequence goes on along the minus strand of JBBBDQ010000284.1, from coordinate 6,097,841 downwards.
AAGATAGAAAGAAAGAAAAAAACGAATGAATGAACGAACAAAAGAAAGAAAGAAAGAAAGAAAGAAAGTAAAATGAATGAACGAACGAACGAACGAACGAAAGAAAGAAAGAAAGAAAGAAAGAAAGAAAGAAAGAAAACGAATGAATGAATGAACGAACGAACAAAAGAAAGAAAGAAAAAATGAATGAAAGAAAAAGGGAAAGAAAATGAAAGGTGACGAGGGGGAAGGGAAAAAGTACGATCGAAAATGATAGAAATTACTGCGACATTGAAAAAAAGAAAGAAAAAATGAAAACGAATGCATGAGCGAACCAACGAACGAAAGAAAGAAAGATGACGAACGGAAAGGGGAAGAGAATTATAACGGTGAAAAATTCTGCGACATTGTTAGCGTGTGAGAAAAAGAAAGGAAGAATCTATATATCAGTAAAAATAAAAACAAAATAAAATTATGTAGAAGGAAAGGAAATAAGTGATTATATTAAAACAGAACGAAAGAAAATCGGAATAGGAAAATAATTAAAAGTGTGAAATGGAATTGGAGAAATTAATGATATAAATATTTAAAAAATCAAAACAAAGAAACAGAAAATACAAAGCCGAATGAAAAAAGAAAGAAAAAAAAAGAATCTAAGAAAAAAAGAAAAATGGATGATCGTTAATACTAGAAGAAATCTATATCTATAAAAGTGACTAGGGGGGGGACGTTGTGTAAGTATTTGTTTGTTTGATAGATTCGACTTAGAGTCTGCATTTTGCGGTCTAGCTCGACGGGGGTTTGCAATCAGATGGAGATCAAAATTTTAGAACGCTAAAGAAACCTTGAAAATTTTCAGAAAGCCAAAATTAGGGGTAGAAAAATATATATTATCACCCACCAAATTGAGGGATCAGTTTAGATATTAAATATAATATAGAATCGATCACCCCACTTTATATTATCTATATCTATGTATGTTGCACCTTCCCTCCCAATAGAGACATTCTACATTGTTATTTATGCCTATAGGGTGGACACTGTATAAGTATTTGCTATGTAAATTCATCATATGCTTTTTATTCTTATTATTCCTTAAACTGCCCGAGTGAAACCGGGCTGAACTGCTAGTTTGTATATAAAATAAAATGAACAAGTGAATATAAGATAGATAGATAGATAGATAGATAGATAGATAGATAGATAGATAGATAACGTTAAGGCTGGGATAGATAGATAGATAGATAGATAGATAGATAGATAGATAGATAGATAGATAGATAATGAACAGAGATAGATAGATAGATAGATAGATAGATAGATAGATAGATAGATAGATAGATAGATAGATAATGAACAGAGATAGATAGATAGATAGATAGATAGATAGATAGATAGATAGATAGATCGATCGATCCAGCCATCCATCATTTCGCTTGGGAAAACATTTTAAGCTGGGGAAGATTTTCTAATAATATTCTTAGCTGATAGGAATAATACAAAACCCAGGTGATTCGTTAAGGAATGATTAATAACGTATCGCTTGTGAATATATAGGTAGCTAGCGGGAGATCGCAGTGTGTTTATAATGTAGTCAGTCTATCTATCCAAAGACTTCAATGTGGTGTAATGGTTTTTAGAAGTTTGTCTCGATAGATCAATTATAAATTAGTAGTAATTTCGATCCTCATTGGGTACTCCATACATTTGGCCTAGTGCTACATCTAAGCTATCCTGCATCAATGATCATTTCGACGCGGTGTGATGACTAGAAAGTTTATCTTGCTCGATCAATTGCAATTGAGTAGTGAGTTCGATCCTGACTTGGTGCTCTATACTTTTAGCCTTGTGCCGAATTAAATCGATATCTAATTTGTTCATGTCATTCTTTTTCAGTCTGTCAATATCTAATCCTATCGATTTTTTGTTTTTCGCTTTCTCTCTCTCTCCCTCTTGAAAAACAGTAGCTACTCTAGCATCTACGCATCGCTCATTCAGAAATGAATTAGAGCGCTCTGGCTATTGGCGTATAATACATGATACGCTAAAAGTCTGCCTCCTTCTACTGAGCGCCCATAGCTCAGAATCGCCGACTGACGCCAATTCGGTCGGGTTTCAATCCTGGGTTAAAAGCAATCGGATGTCTTACCGTACTGATAAGCTGTGATACAGCGAAACAGATCTGTCTGCGGATGACTCTCTCTCTCTCTCTCTCTCTCTCTCTCTCTATATATATATATATATATATATATATAAGCGCTCACACCCCGATTATGCACTATGGAGAAATGGTATACTTTGAAAAAACAGTAGCGACTCAAGCATTTACGCATCGTTCATTCAGTAATTAATATGAACACTCTCGGCTACTGGCGTATGTATACATTGTATACAGCACGCTAAAGTTCGCCTTTCTATACCGAGTGCCCATAGCTCAGAGTTAGAATCGCCGACTGATATCAATTTGGTCGGGTTTCAATCCCGGCTAGAAGCAATCAGACGTCTAACCGTACTAACGAGCTGCAAAACAGATCTGTCAGCGGATGATTATTTATATATATAACAGTCTTTTCATAGCTAAGTTTAATTCTTATTCTTTTTTTCTCATTCATACGCACGCACAGACAGTTATACAGTGATTTACTAAGCGTAGCGTATGGGACATTCAGTAAAGATCCAACATTACTCAGTCGTAAATGAAGCAGCGAGACAAGCTGGCTAATCATTGGCACCAAGTACAATGTTTGCCCTCCAAACATTATAATACACACGTGTGTGTGTGTGTGTGTGTGTGTGTGTGTGTGTGTGATTGGGGTGTATATAAAATAAATTATTTTAAAAACAGAAAGACACTCATTTGAATTCCATCCACGCTCAACACGTAAAGTCTGAGAATAAACACACCTACTAATATTCAAAACAACACCAAATCATGTCTTAAACAGTTGAACATAAAAAAGAAACACCTAAAACACCCTCCATCTTAAAAATGGCTGAAACTGTGGTCGAAAGCGCTTGGGACAATGGATATTACGGACAGTTTCGCACTTCCTAAATCACACAAAAAAGGATAATGTAAAATTTCATTGTGTGCCATATTCAATGAAACATGTTTTCGGCTTCGCAAATATATAATTATATATATTCACACACACACACACACACACACACACACACACACACACACACACACACACACACATATATATATATATATATATATATATATATATATATGTGTGTGTGTGGATATATATATATGTGTGGATAGAGAGATGAGGACCCTAGAAGTTATGCCTGGATTTGTGATCGGAGGCCACAATTTAAACAACTTAAGGTACGCCGATGATACAGTGCTGATAGCAGACACAGAAAGAAAACTACAAAACCTCCTACAGAAGGTAGATGAAGAGAGTGACAAGAAAGGACTACAAATAAACTGCAAGAAAACCGAATGCATTGTCATCATCAAAAACAGCAGCCCAAAATGCCAAATACAGGTCGGGGATACTAAAATGAAGCAGGCACAACAATTTGAATACCTGGGAAGTGTTATAACAGAAGATGAAAAGTGCGACACAAAGATCCGAAGGCGAATTGGCATGGCGAAGGAAGCATTCCAGAAGTTGAATAAAGTATTAAGAAACAGGACAATTTCGCTAAAACAAAGAAGAGAGTACTGGATTGCTATGTGATGTCAGTTCTTAAATATGGCAGTGAATGTTGGATAATATCATCAAAGATGAAGAAAAAACTTGAAGCAACTGAAATGTGGTTCTATAGAAGGATGCTGCGAATATCATGGATCGAGCATGTGAGCAATGATGAGGTTCTACAAACGATGGAAACGAAAAGGAAATTAATACTGAGCATCAGGAAGAGACAGCTAAAGTTCCTGGGACATGCAATGAGGAAAGAAGGCTTGGAGAACCTGATACTAACAGGCCAGATAGAGGAAAAAAGAGACAGGGGAAAGCAACGGATAACATATTTGAATGACCTGATCAGGTGGATGATGGAACGAGGGTTGCATGGTGTAACAGGTGAAGGTGTGCTGAGAGCCACCAGGGATAGGGAGACGTGGAAAGCCATGATCGCCTACGTCCTGAAGGGACAGGGCACATAGAAGAAGAAGATATAAATATTAACAGAGTGAAAAGGATAGATAGATAGATAGATAGATAGATAGATAGATAGATAGATAGATAGAGACAGAGAAAGAGCTATAGAGAGCGAACGATAGAAAAGCGAAGATAAAGGTATTACACTGTTTTATATCTTCTCACGTGTTTCTCTATTTACGTATGTCCAATTTCAAGTGGAGCTATTACGCACATCTCAATTTCTATGCAAATTAAAATATCGCAACGTCTTCCCGTTCCAATGATTCACAGTCATTTCCGTTCCCCGACCCTTTCTCCATTATCCATCCATACCTCTTCTACCATGGTTACCACTCACGTACGTCCGTCCTCCTCAGGTGTGCTGAATGTCCCATCACATATCCCTACGGGGATTTGAATAGCCTCTCAAGTGCCCATTCTCTGACATCGTCCATTTTCAGGGATCGTTTGGTGTTCTCCTGTCGTCTGGAGCACTCTCCTCTTCTCTTCCTATAAAAATATATGCAGTTTACCTCCAGGCAATTGGTTACTTATATTAAGATAGACAACTTGTTTTAAAAGAATTAAATAATAAACCGGAAGAAAGAAAATATTAAGAAAAAAGAGTGGGGGGGGATAAAAGAGATGAGGTGGGGTGGGGAGCTAACAAAAACAATGCTTAACAATAATAAATATTCCGATTTAAAAATCTAGAATTTCGTATGCTGACTTTCAAGGGAGGAAGATCCTGCTCAGTTTGACATTTTTTTTTTTTTACTAATTGTTCACTGAATACAAGGCCCAAGAGTCAGTCAATGTAGAGGGATAATGAATGAGGTTGTTATCTGAAGATAAGAGAGAGAAGTAATAAATGAAGATTATGAAGATATGTGGGAAAGAAAATAGTTCGTCCTAGACTTGAAGAGATTAAGACAGTATCGATTGGGAAAGCATCTTTTGGGGTCGCCTGTTCCACATAGTAATCAATATGGAACTTTTTTCTTACCATCGGAGTACAAAGACAATGGGGTGATTCGTTTTAGTGGAGGTGTTATAGCGTGTTCTATCTGTAAATGTCTAATCTGATGGAACTAAGGGATGTAGCTCATAAGAACGTTAGCCATTAAAATAGCGAGAAAGTAGCAAGAAGTTTGTGATATTTCGTCTGTCGAAAAGGATATTGATAGGTGGAAAATATTTCATAACTCACAGTTGAATTCGTTGTATTCACTTACGCCCAAATACCCTTGTGAAAGGTATTAATCCATCTCTTTCCTCCAGTTATGGGTTAAATAATAGGACAGATTGGGTTCTATAGTCTTGGCTGGCAACCAATCTACCGCAGAAATCAATGGCAACTTACTACTGGATAATCTTCTGCCCAGTCAGTCAAGTCTCGAAAGAGACATGATCGCCCAAAGCGTGTATCACGTATGGCACTTAACTGACTGATGTAGTGAAGCACGTATAATTCAGCTAGTGAAAATATCGTGGAGTTAACAATGTTTCGATTTAAAAATAAATAAAATGTCCAGTGAGACACTGGAAACGACCAGTAACGTGACGGATATTGAAAGTGATCTAGCTTTTAAAATTATTTAAAAATAGCGAAATACCTAGCGAGACAGATACACGATTGTTAATTTGATTAATAGATTGATCAAACTCTTAAAATTCTCCAAACGTCTGGGTAAAGATGCTCATATATATTCTCATATAATTCAGCAATTTCATTTTGGACCAAAAGAACCTTTTCATAACAATTACAAGTGTCGTCTAAAAACTGCTTTGCGCACCGGTTTAAATAAACGTTCCTCCAGGTATTTTTTTATGTTTAATAAGGATGGGCCAGATTAATCGTATTGAGGAGAATATTAATTTAAAATAATAAGCGTGCCGTCCCAAATATACACCGTGCTGAGTTTTTTTTTTTTTTTTTTTGTTCAATCAATTCACCCCAAGCGAGACAATAATGACACTAAGATGTAACGAGCTACTGGGAATGAAAGAGAATGAAAAAGAAACCGGAAACCCAATTCTAAACCGAAAACAAGGGATAGACCCCTATTCCTGTTCAAAAGACCGGTAGAGTATGAGCCGGACGTTAGGCGAACATCTCTACTACTATTGAGAAAAGAAAAAGAATTGTAAATAGTAAATAAAGTCGACTTTAGAATGAACGGGAAACCCAATCTTAAAGAAGAAACAAGGAATAATCTCTCCTCCAGATAATAATAATAGTATAATACTACTAATAATAATAACAACAACAAAACAACACATTGAAAGAATCCCTGGAAACCCAGCTTAAAAGATATACAAAAAATTGTCTTGTTGATTACAGCCCACATACTAAGGACAACTTTGTCTATGTAACGCTAAGGATGTTATGGGAAATAGGAAAAACATGAAATGGAGCCATAACAACACACCACCACCTGCCTTAGGTCTTTTCGCAGATTTGGTAGATAGTGTGACTATAGCAGAAAGCGAATTATTATGAAAATGACATAATAATAATAATAATAATAATAATAATAATAATAATAATAATAATAAATATTAGAAAATTATTCAAATCTTTCTCCCATGGTTACCTCTATGGAGCTATGTTCCGAGTAGAAAATTCAAGTTGATTTAGCATAAGGACAAAAAGAAATTTATAAATAGAGCGTCTTGCTGAAGATGTTGCTTATATAGGTATTTTACAGAGGTAAGAGCTCTTCCATGACAACTTAACATTTCTTTGGTCTCGAGAAGGGGTATTTGGTTAGTCAAGTGATCAATTTGAGGAGGGAAAGGAAATTCAAGTAAATATTTTAATTGTCCCGGCACTTGTATTTGAGAGTAGTGTAAGCTCATCTTAGTAATTAATTATCAATAGTATTTTTTTATTCGCCAAAAACGTTATACCAGCAATATTCGCGCCTCTTATATTCTTGCTCAGGTTTTTTATTTCCGTTTTTCTCGGGTTTTTAACTGACCATTTGAAAGAACGTCTCTTTGTTGCTCTCTGCTGAATTAACATTTCTGCTATTAAATGGTTTGTATGTGATAAGGGTATTTTTGTCCGGATTAAAAATCAGCCTAGGAATGTAGCCGGCGATTTTGGGTTATTTTAGGATTGGTGAATATTCAGTCAGTTAAGTGCCATAAGTGAAACACGCTTGGGCGATCATGTCTGGAAAGAGACATGACTGACTGGGCAGAAGATTATCCCGCAGTAGGTTGCCATTGCTTTCTGCGGTAGACTGGTTGCCAACCAAGGCTATAGAACCCAATCCGTCCTGTTATTTGATCCATAGCTGGAGGGAAGAGACGGATTAATACCTTTCCCAAGGGTATTTGCGCGTATATGATTGCAACGAATTCAACTGGAATACGAACTCGGCTCTTCGATTTCTCGTTCCGAGTCGATATCCACTGGACCAAAACGCACATCGGTGAATATTAGTTGTGCTTGAAGCAACTTGGATGGAATGTCGTTTAGTCCCTCTAGAATAAGTAAAGAATATATATATATATATATATATATATATATATATATATATATATATATATATATATATATATATATATATATATATATAAACAAATGTTTGGAGATACAAAATTTATACAAAACTTTAAAAACAAGGAATTTATTTATAGTCTTTAGAGCAACGAAAATGAAAAGCAAAAAGAGGGGGAACGTTAAAATACATATACATATAAATATATGTGAAAAGTGTATGTATATAATTATAAATATCAATATATATATATATAAATATGCAATTTGTTATATATATTATATTGTGTACATATTATATATGCGTGGTACTTATTTTACATATTATATATGCGTGGTACTTATTAATCAGTTTGTCTGACGATCGCAAGAGCGTGAAACCCAGGGTTACAAACTCACACCTATCTATCTATCTATCTATCTATCTATCTATCTATCTATCTATCTATCTATATATATATATATATATATATATACGTTAATTCAGTAGTTAATTTTTCTAATATTTACTGACAAATATTTGGCCAAAAACAGCACCCATTTTTTATCATTTCAATCCAAGCAAGGTGATAATACGACTAGAACGTAGGGGGCTACAGGTAGGGGGGAGGATTGGAGAAAGGACAAAAAAGGGAAAAAGAGTGATAGAAGATGGCAATTGACGTTGCATTTAAACTTTTTAAAGATTGTAGTTATCAGGGAGGCAAGAAATCGGAAGGGATTCTCACACGTTGGAAGTGCGAGAAAAGAAACTGTTGGCGCAGAAGTGACAGTTGCATCTCGCAAGTCCAACAGTAAAATGGTTAAACCTATTTGCCAACGTAGTAGCACGCTGAAATTGATGTATTCCGGGAAGCAAGGAAAAAAAAGCTCATCGGAGCAGTTGCCATGAAAATATATGTAGATAAATCAGAAAGAAGCCAATTCCTGCCTTTGAGAAACTAACTGATGTCATGTTGACTGGTACTGACAGCCCCTTCTTTGGATTTTTTTCAAGAATCTCGAGATGTACAACGACAGCACCAGATGTAAAATGGACAAAAAATTAATGTTTCTAGTGAGGCTCATATTCAAAATGTTGTGTCGTGGCTCGTACCAAGGGACATCCAGTCGCCCGGATATATAAAAGAAAATGTGCGTTTAGCACGGGGGGAGGTTGTCATTATCACGGACTTCGTGAAGTAACACCTACTACTGCGAGACTGTAAATATTGTATATACCTCTTAGTTGTACCACTCTGGTAATAAAGTAGTTTATCTACATTTCGCTGTGTATCTCTTCCATTCCACGATACAAAACAAAAATATAAATCATAATAATGCTCCAAACATCTATCCAGTATTGCAATCTGACCGAACGAATTTAGTCAATTCAATTAAAAACCTATATTAAAAAATGAAAAATAAAAATAAGAATTTTTATTTCGTCACAATCCATCTTGCACAGATATAAATCTACCATTCGTCCTTTCTGGCATATCTGGTCGGATGCTATTACTACGTATTTGGGATTCTTGACAAAATGCAAAGGGTCTCCAATATAAGCTATCTCCTCCACCATCCCGTTCAAGTGGTATCATTGCCATGCTTGGGTTGAAGCAATTGGTTTTACATTTAAACCTTTGAAGATTGTAGGTGGTATGGAAGCCAGAAGCCGGGAAAGAGTTCTACAGATGAGTAATGCAAGAAAAGAAACCGAATTAAACATTTGGTTACATTATAGTTCAACAGATGCCAGGAACGTTTTTCAGATTTGTCTATATTTCTGATATGAGGTAGTATTTACAGTATCTATATCATAATTCTGCTTGTTCCTTCCTTAGATAATTAGTTACTTAGTTCCACCGTCCGTTACACCACACTCTCTACACGAGCTTTTCCTTCCCTCTATATGTTTACTCTCCCCAGCCTTTCGCTCACCTTTGCCAAACAGAAGGGTAGTAAAGAGTGAGAGAGTAGAAGGAGAGAGCTTATAGCATTATCGTATCAGTAGCAGCTTAAGGTGGTGGTTGTAGAGTAATTGTGTGTGTACTGTACAATATAGTAAAAATAGGTAGGTTTGTTTTCGTATCCCGCAACCTAATAACGAAATTTTTGGCCATTACTCAGTTGGACTTTTCAGTTTACAATCGACACAGAAGCCTTTAAAGTAACTTTAATTATTTGTAAAAAAATTTTAATCCCTTCTAAAAGTTCTGAAATTTTGTCAGAAAGTTTTGTTTTAAGTTAGCGGCTAAAGAAACGTTACAACTGTTTTACAATGGAAACGTAATGACTACATCACACACTTTTTTCAGTTACTAACACATTAAATTAGAAATTCTCGCAAAAATCAAATAATTGCCGGATTTTAATGAAACTATCAGTACTCATTCACAAATGAAGGAAATTATTTTTGAAATTAAAATTTTGTTGAAAATCTTGATAAAAATGTTTACAATGGACACAGGAGCCATGATTTTTCACTAATAAAAAATACATTTTCTCTTTCAAAATCTCTCACAGTAAAGTAGCTTCTATGGACATTACTTTTATAGATATTTTAATAAAATTACACTCTGTGTTATCGTTATTTTATTATCCAATACCTTTATGTTTGAAGACGTTACTATCATTTGTAGTATGACAAAGTAAAAATTTTCCAGGAATTCATAATTATCCTTCCGTGGAAATTCTACGGGTTCCGCTATTTTATATTATTCGGACTATTGTCTTCATCTTTGTTGTCATTAGTACGACGTTTTGGCTGTTGTATGCTCCGGCCTTCTTCAGGTGCTAGGAATTTCGAACCGAACCCTTTATTGCAATCACTGGGATATATCATCCTCATTCCTTGCATAAAGCCGCGATTGGAAGTCATATCATGAGTTATGTCCCTCTAACTCTACCAGTTACATGTTCACAACTGCTGTAGCCTGGTATTGAACTCACAACTCCAAGAGTAAAGTCAGAAACTAACCAACGTATGGGCCATGTGTTCTTAAGGACAACGGCTGAAACGTACAAATGGCAACAAAGATGAGGACAATAGTCCGAATTAAGTAAATATCTTCTTTAGATATTGCCAAGAATCACGAGATATGTAGCAGGACGACCAGACCAGATAGTAAGTAAAAAATCATTTCACCCCATGCAAGGCAATAAAACCACTAAATCACAAGTTAGTTACTGAGCACTAGAGGATATAAGCAAAAAAAAAAAAAAAAAAAAAAAAAACACTATTAAGGAGAGAAAACAAAAAATAACAGGAATTAAAAAAAAACGGAAAAGAATGACTGACATTTCATTTCAATTTTTGAAAATCAAATTTGATTGGGAAGCTAGCATAGAACTTACGGTTTCATATAGCCATTTCAACTTTAAAGTAAGGAAAGCATGTCTCCAATTTCGTACTTAACATTAATGAAGTCGAAGTAATATCGGGGAAAGTTCATCAGATCAATTACCACGAAAGAAAAAGGCACAGGGAAGCTACGGTACGGTTAATGAGAAAGTGACTAAAGGCGAGATACCAATTCAAGATCAATAACATTACAGATTCTCTTTGGATTTTATCAAGATTCTCTAAGTATATATCATGAGCACCAGACCAGATGTGGCAACACTATTCAAAGCAAGGACAAATGGTAAACTTATAAAGATGTAAGATTGATTCTAGCACAACACAGTGAACCAACTTACCTAGAAGTCGACCTATTAATTGATTCTGTCAACTTTAATGTTAGCGGAAAGCGTTATAAATGTGCAAGATGGATTCTGACGAGAAACAAATGTCTGGCACGATACAGTGAATCAAAGTCCTCTCGAAATTTGACATAATTTGGTGGATATCCTAAAATAAAAGCTAGAAGCTGTGAAATATTCAACACTTGAAAGAGTTTTGCAAAAATCTTATATCCATTCAGGACATAGACAATTATGACCCAGTAGATTCATATTTCTTTATTATCTGTGATTGTCCTGCCTTCTTGGGAAAGATACTGGAGTAGTTCCCCGTTGCTTGCTCCACAGTTTGGAACACAGAGCTTATTTTTTCTTATACTGTTTTTTTTCTTTTTATAATCATATCGCCCCAAGCAAGGAATTTTAATGCCACTGTTTTGCAGGGGGTTTCATAGGAGGAAAGTTATGAGAAAGAGTGACAGGTTATAGGGGGTGTCAGGAAGTGGGTAAGAGAAGAATGAGAATACTGATGAGAGTGGGGTGGACGGAGAAAGAAGCATGAGAGAGCGGATGCAGGTTAGTGAGATAGGAGATGACTATTGACTTTACATTTAAATTCCTGGAGATTGTAGCTCTCAGGGAAGCAAGTAAACGGAAAGGAATTCCACAGGCAGGAAGTGCGAGGAAATAAGCTGATGGAGTAGAATTTGCGTTTACATTTGATTCGTTTCACAGTAAAAGCGTGGGATCTAGTTGCTAATCTTGTGGCTCGATTAAATTCATATATAAGGGGCACCAGTGAGCAAGTTTATCGGAGTAGAAGCCGTGAAAGTATTTGTAGAAGAGACACGGGATAGCCACATTGCGCCGGTGAGATAGTGATTGTATCCCATTACAGATTCTTCGTTGGATTTTGTCAAGGACACCTAGGTGGATAGCAGGAACACCCGACCAGATATGGCAACAATATTCATGGCAGGGTTAATATATGTGCAGGATTGTTTCAGACGAGAAAAACTTTCTGGCCCTACACAGAGAACCGACTTTTATAGCAGCGGAATTAGCTATGGATTCTATATAGTCATTCCACTTGACGTCTGTTGTGCGAGTTAACCCGAGGAGGCGCAGTGTTTTGCTTTTAGGGAGACTAGCCTGATTCATGCTAATGGGTGGGGTAGCAGCGAATATCTCCTACACAAAGTTAGAGTGCTTAATCTATCCTACTATTTAAACCATAACTACAGGGCGAAGGTAAAAATTCATGTCTTTTCAAAGGGCATTTTTAGCTTACGGCTAAAACCACGTTTAAACACCGATTCCCATACGATAATGAAAATTAAGCAATGTCGAACCTGGTCAGTACCTAGGTGGGTGACTGCGTGGGAAGACCAAGTAATGTAAGCTTGGATGTGTAGCTGATCTAATGGATAATGGTTCGAAATTGTTAATCGAGGATCTGAGTTCCAATTCCCGTTAAATTCACTTACGCGCAATTACTCTTGGAAAAGGTATGAATCCACAATTTCTCTCCCAAGCGCTGGGTTAATTAGTAAAACTTTTATCACTAAATGATTATTATTCTTAAAAACACTTCTTAAAATCTAAAATATTTTCTGCAAATAATTGATAAACTGTGGAAATAAATCAATTTAATGGCATTTTCTTGAATAAAAAAATAAAATGTCTATTCTTACAATATCCTGTGTATTTTTTTTTATTTTGAGTCTCCATCAAAAGTTACAAAATGTTTTCATAATTTTATTCATTATCATAAATTGACATGTTTGTTTGCTTCTTTCTTCTGATTCTTAAATTTTATGTCCCTTCAGAATATAGGCGGTCGTGGCTCTCCATATCTTTCTTTTGATATATGTGATTTTCTATTAGTTCATATGAAAACACGTAGTTTAGTTTCCTATTATTTAACACAGTTTTGAATTAAGCGTAATCCTTCAGTAACTTTTCAGCAATTGATTAGGAAAAATTATTAAGTCCGAGCGTCAAAGATATAGTGTTTAGTGACGGATGTGCGTTGTGGTGCAGTGGATATCGGCTCGGAAAGAGAAATCGGTGAACCGAGTTCGAATTCCAGTTGAATACCCTGCATTTCACTTAAGCACTGGTACCCTTGGGAAAGGTATTATGTGTTGGATTGTTTGTTTTTATGGTATATCAACCTCGTCGGGTCATTCATTGCCAACTAAATTTTATTTATTGCTGTTAAGACCTTTTTTCTTTCAACAATTTATTGTTGCTTATATAAGTTTTTGTGTCTAGTAATACTTTTTCTTTTCGAATATCAAGATTCATTAGGATTTGTTTTTTTAAACGGCAGGGTCCCCAATTCCTACTCATGTTATTTAACCCATAACTGGAGGGAAGAGACGGATTAATACCTTTCCCAAGGTACTCGTGCTTAAGTGAATTCAGGGTATTCAACTGGAATTCGAACTGGGCTCACCGATTTCTCTTTCCGAGCCGATATCCACTGCACTACAACGTACATCCGTCACTAAACGCTGACAGCACCTAGTATTCCCAATCGGCCACCCATCTAAGTAATGACCAGGCTCAACGTTGCTTAACTTCGGTGATCGAGCGAGAACCGGTGTATTCAACGTGATATGGCCGTAAGCCGCTATGTGCTGGAAACCAGTCTTGAAGAAGAATTCTGCTTTCAAACCAGCCTGAAGAGGATCGTTCTTCGTCAGGTTATCTTGCCCAAGACACATCACTGCTACTAAGGTTGTAGCAGGTATGGTAATCCTCATGTATTAAGGAACACATGACCGTGAATGTCGTGATGATCGCCTGCATTCTGAAAGGAAAAGGTAGATAAAAGAAGAAGAATCAATTGCAGCACTTGTGTACGGCATATAATACAGTTTCCAAAGAATTTAAAAGATATCGCTGAGGCATCAATATATCTTTGACGCTCGGATTTAATAATTTTTCCTAATCAATTGCTGAAAAGTTACTGAAGGATTACGCTTAATTCAAAACTGTGTTAAGTAATAGGAAACTAAACTACTTGTTTTCATATGAACTAATAGAAAATCACATTTATCAAAAGAAAGATATGGAGAGCCACGACCTCCTCAGAAATAGACTTATACCTTTCACAAAGGTATATGGGGGAAGAAATCAATCTGTCTCTTCTCTAACACTAAGCCAGGGATGCATATTAGACATAGCGCCCATAAACTTGTTGCTCTACGAGATTTTACTACCAAATTTTGTCCTTGTTTATTTATCCACTAGCAGTATATCCCGGCGTTGCTCGGGTGTAATGAAAGCTTTAAAAATAATCCATGGTCCTGGAGCTCAGACTCTTTGGACATTGGCACAAAAGACTAAAAAGCAATAGTTGTTTCCAGTTAAAGCGAAACCGTAGAGTGAAAGAAAAATGAATGGATGTAAGACAAATTTTGATTTTCTGGTATCGATATCAAATAAGTTTTTTCATCGTGAACTGAATTTTGAAGGCTAAATAAGTCCTCTGAGTAAATAGTACCATGGCTGAGACTAAGAACTACAATTATATCTACTTAGAGCCAAACCCGAAGCAAAAACTAAAATAAAAGAGCTGAAAAAATACAGACATACAGGTAGATAAACAGACACACACACAAACATCTTACCTTTTATATATATATATATATTATGGATTTTCTGCACTATTGTAAGAACTGCAACCTTGAAACTTCTGAATATCGTTTCTTATGTCTTTGTCTATGAGTGTATCAAATTTGATTAAAATCGGACCACTCCTTCTATAACCCGATATTTTCGATTATCGCTTTTCGATATTAATCGGGGGTACCTCGACACAAAACCTAGCTAAGAACACTCGCAGATGCTTATAGTACAACTGTGTAAATTTTCAAGTAAAATCGGTTCAGCCGTTTCGGAGTCTATAGGTAACGGACACACACACACACACACACACACACACACACACACACACACACACACACAGAGAGAGAGACAAAGTTCCACTTATAAATAAGTTTAGATTCCCACAAACTTATTAAGTAGATTACTTGGGAAAAGATAGGCTCGCATACCATCCGGTTCACACTCTTCTCTAGTTTTTTGAACAAGAGTAGAGGTTTATCCTTTGTTTCCTGTTTAGGATTGGATTTCCGGTTCCTTTCTACTTGAACTCTATATTTCTAACATCTCCACCTGAATTCTGAAATTTTATTCCCGAATTATTATTTTTTATTCATCCTGTAGTCGCAGATAGATACGCCTATCACCCGGTTACATCCCTCCTCAGTCTTTCGAACATGAGTAGAGGCTTATTCTTTGTTTCCTGTTTAGTATCGGGTTTCTGGTTCCTTCTAAAGTCTTTTTTCTTTCTCTATTTCTAACGTCTCCGCCTGAACTCTTAAATGTTATCCGGTAATTCAATTTTGACGTTTTCAAAACTATAGCTGCTATCTTTCCTTTATAGCCCTAAAAGCTTCACTTCTTGCCCTTTCTTATACTAATACGACACCACACAGTGTCCCTCTACCTTGAGTAGTTCTTGGGCCTTGTATTAGGCGAGTCAGTCACTTGAGTGCCATAGATAATACACGCTTGAGCAATAATGTTTCTTTTGATTCATGACTGACTGACATACTATTCTCACAGTAAGTTGCCATTTTTTTTTTGCGATAGCGTGGTTGCCAACCAAGGCTATAAGGTCCAGACTGTCCTGTTATTCATCACATACCTTGGTGGATAGCGATACTTACCTACTGCGTTATTTGGGGATCACCAGGTCTCAGTTGTGTCTCTGTCATCGGACACAATGCAACTCAGAAAAATTATACTAAGAGGTGTCCGGTCCCGAAGAACAGTGTCCCTCGGCAGCGCCACCCTGTTTGACCAATGTTTGCCACCGGAGCTAGTGCGACCGGCGGTTGCGGGTGCTTGGCAATTTTTTTCCCTTGTCCATGCGCAAGCGTTCTGGCTCTCAACCTCAAAAGTAGACCTTGTGTTACATCTTTCTCTGGTGTGAGAGGTGGTAAATATTGATAGTGATAGATCCATACCTTTTCTAAATATATTTGCGCGTAAATGATTGTAATGAACCCAACTGGAACTAGAACTCAGCACTTCGATTACTCATTTTGAGCTGTTAACCATTACACCACACGAAATCACAAATTATCAGTAGTAATACTAGCAATAATAATATAAACTAACTGTTCCTTCTCTTATTTTCACTGTTTCTCTTGAATTAAATTCTCGAGGCCCTCTTTCCTCAGTATGTGTCCCATATATTTCAGTTGTCTCTTTCTGATCGTTAGCATGTTTCTTTGTTTATATTTTCTCTAAAACTGCTAGTAATGGAAGAAGAGAAAAAGAAAAATGTCTTTACGAGTCAAACGGCGACAGCAAATTTATTCAATGGTCGCCAGTTAGCTTCAGTAAATAATCTGTCCTTTTTTATCTGAAAAACTAAAGAATCGTGAGTGTGGGTCAAGGATAAATAAACATATTACTTCTAGGTTTACAGTGATGGCTCCTAATATCTGCCCCGTCGAATGAATCTAGCAGTCAGAAGAAAGCTAACCACCCTATGTTCTCTTGATTTTCTCCACGTTTTTACTATGTTAGAGTGGTATTGGGTCGTTCTGAAAGTTAATACCAATGTTTAGTTGTTCATATTCCAGCATGTTCAAACGCATCCAATTTATTGTTGATAGATATATATTTTTAGATATATTCTTATATATATATATGAACACTTCAATCAGTTAAGTGTCATAGTGTCATACGTGATACACGCTTTGGGTGATCTTGTTTCGAAAGAAACATGACTGGCAGGGTAGAAGATTATGCCACAGTAGGTTGCCATTGCTTTCTGCGGTTGGACTGCGGTAGACAGGTTGCCCACCAAGGCTATAGAACCCAATCTCTCCTATTATTTAACCCATAACTGGAAGGAAGAGACGGAGTAATATCTTTCCCAATGGTATTTGTGCACAAGTGAATGCAAGGAATTCAACTGAAATTCGAACTCGGCTCTCCAATTTGTCGTTCCGAGTCGATATCCACAGCACCACATCGCACATCCTTATATGAACACTTACATTTCCGATTAAAGCACACTTCAAACTATCTCTTGAGAAAGAAAGTTAAAAATGAATTAGTTTGTGTCAATGTTGCATCACTATGAAAATGGAAGATTATAAAGTGCATTTTAGACATTTGATGCTTTTTTTATTAGCTTAAAGGCAAAAATGTCTCGCAAGAAACAAACAAAAAATTATGTACGGTGAAGGTGCTTTAGCTGACAGAGCGGAATTTAGCGGAAGTTGTTCGCTAAGATTAAAGTTGTAAGTGTAGCCCTGTTGTTGAAGAACTCTAAGGGAGACCCCCCCACTACAGATGATGATTAAATCACGATATTGATGAAGAATAATCTGCATTACACAACGCGGGAATTGGTAGAAGCACTAAACTTATCAAAATCTACCATCGATGTGCAATTGGTGAAATTTGGGTGCTTAAATCGCTACTATGTTTGGGTACCACTTGATCTGAGTGAAAAGAATCTTTCGGGTCGCATTTCAAACTGTGACTTTCTGCATAAAAGCAATGAAAATGCACTTTTTAAAACAAATTATGATGAGAAATGGATAGTTTACAACAATGTTTAGCAAAACAAATTTCTGGGATAAGAAGCATGAGCTAACTTTAGCTACTCCAGAGCAGGTCTTCATCCAAAGAAAATCATGCTGTGTATCTGGTGGAATTGAAAAGAAATCCTGCACTATGAGTTTCTGCCAACTAAGCATTCAATTGATTCTGAAAAGTACTACCTCGCAACTAGATAAATTAAAGGCAGTAATTCAAGAAAAACGCCCAGAATTAGTGAATAGGATAGGCGTTGTTTTTCCATCGAGATGATGCCAGGCCTCACGTTTCTTGGGCAACCCAATAAATATTTTTCAGTTTGGATGGGATGTGTTACTCCATCCATACGTCATATTCACCAGATATTGACTCAGATTTTCATTTATACAGGTCCTTGCAAAGTAATGCATGTTCATGTATATTCGTGTACACATGACCGCATATACAGATATAAACGTGCGTATATGCACGCATATCGGCGTCCGTATGTAAATATATATATACATATATATATATATATAAACGTGCGTACAGAGGCACATATACAATTATGTTTGTACTTTGTTATTAATAAACTAGTTTTTTTTCTATATTTAGGTTATTAATAATAATTGGTTGGGTTGATAGAATGTTTATATATATATATATATATAGCTCAGAGGTAGAATCGCCGACTGACGCCAATTGGGTCGGGTTTCAATCCTGGATAAAAAGCAATCGGATGTCTAACCGTATTGATGAGCTGTGATACAGCGAAACAGATCTGTCTGCGGATGACTATTTACGCTCTCACACCCTGATTGAGCACTCTGGAAGAATGGTAGACTGTGAGAAACAGTCGCTACTCTAGCATCTACGCATCGTTCATTCAGCAATGAATTAGAACACTCTCAGGTATTGGGCGTGTATAATGATAATATACATGCTAAAAAGTCTGCCTCTTACCGAGCGCCCATAGCTCTAGGGTAGAATTGCTGACTGACGCAAATTCGGTCGGGTTTCAATCCAGGGTAAAAAGGAGTCGGATGTCTAACCGTACTGATGAGCTGTGATACAAATATGTCTGCGGGTGATTATATATATATATATATATATATATATATATATATATATATATATATATATACTCTTGCACGCTTACGTCCGAACGCTGCACACATGCACATACATTTAATTGTGAAATACTGTGTATGCGTTAAAGTAAGTATTTGCTTATATCATATTTTATTGTTCATCTAATATTTCGTTTTTATTTAATAGTTATTACGGGTAACAAGAAATAACGAAGACAAACTTCAATATCTTTTTTTCAGACAGTTAAAACCAGGTGATTTAGATCTGTGTGTGATCATTTTAATCTAAAATTGTCCCTGTATTGCATTCAAAAACGTTTTCCTTTGTTTTAGGTCGTAATGGCATAACCAACCAGAGAAATTCTATTATAGCGCTTCGTGAAGCAGTTGAGAGACAGTGCAACATTGCTAGGTCACTGAAAATTCCAAGGACAAAATTCTCCACGACAATCAAAAGGTACCGAGAGCTTGACCATGAAGCTGGCCGTCCTGGGCGAAACAGAAAACAGTCTGTCAGAACATCTGGAATACGAAAAATCATCAAAAAATAGGTGCAGCGAAATCCGAGGATTTCAATCAGGAAAATCGCTCGTGACATTGGGGTTAACCGCGAATCAGTTCGTGTGATGGCTAAGGAGGACTTGAAACTCAGTCCTTACAAGCTCCGGAAAGTGCAAAAGCTTTCAGACGCGAATAAAACCATGAGGAAGGAAAGGTGTCAGGCGTTGTTGAGGAGAGCCGTGGGTGACAACTGAGAGCGAATTTGCGCCACTGGCAAAACTCCCCTCATTTTATTTGAAGAAGAATTGAAAATCAATCAACAAGCATATCGAAAGGATAGCTTGGAGTCTTGTTTTGCGAGGTCTAGTTCATTTTTCCGTGTATGCAGATGGGCAAAAGTCCTTATGTTTAATTGTGCGAAGGAGCACTTTTCTTTATTGATTATGCCATTAAACTAATATCTTTTATTCAATATGACAAACAATTAAAATTCAATTAGGTTTTAATTAGATTTACCACAACTCTTACATTTTTCTGTTTGGTGGGAGTAAGGGAGTGCAAAAATTATCCATATTGTCCAGTGATCTAAGCGCTTTCGGCTACTTCTTTAACCATTTACAGGGGGTTGATTTTTAGGTTTTGTTAATTTCTCTACATATTCGACTGTTTAAGATGTATTTCCAATCTTCTCACTTTGTTTTTTTTTTCAATTGGAGTAGATAGATCTATCTATCGCCCGGTTCACACTCCACCCACGTCTATTGAACAGATTAAGATGCTCATCCCTTGTTCCCTGTTTAGGATGTGGTTTCCGGCTTTCTCTTTTCCAATCTTCTCACTTTGGTTTCTTTTTTTTTTTCAATTGGAGTAGATAAATCTATCTATCGCCCGGTTCACACTCTACTCATGTCTATTGAACAGATTAAGAGGCTCATCCATTGTTCCCTGTTTAGGATGTGGTTTCCGGCTTTCTCTTTTCCAATCTTCTCACTTTGTTTTTGTTTTTTTTTATTGGAATAGATAGATCTATCTATCGCCCGGTTCACACACTACCCACGTCTATTGAACAAGTTAAGAGGCTCATCCCTTGTTCCCTGTTTAGGATGTGGTTTCCGGCTTTCTCTTTTCCAATCTTCTCACTTTGGTTTCTTTTTTTTTTCAATTGGAGTAAATAGATCTATCTATCACCCGGTTCACACTCCACCCACGTCTATTGAATAGGTTAAGAGGCTCATCCCTTGTTCCCTGTTTAGGATGGGGTTTCCGGCTTTCTCTTTTCCAATCTTTTCACTATTTCGTAGCCCCCTGCACATCAGTGGCGTTACCGCCTTGCTCGGGGTGATACGATTAAAAAAAAATTGTGTTATTTTGAATACTTTTTGAAGTTCAGTTTCTTGCTTTCAGTACATAAATTAATAAAAATCCCAACTAAGAATGTTCTTTATGTTTGGATACGAAACAAAGCACTGATATAAAAAATAATAAAAGAAATTTCGACAGAACTATGATGGGAGATACTTTCAATTGAAAGCATGAAATTGACTTTGCCGGGCCATCTGGTAAGCAACACAAGTTCGATTTCCGCAGACGGATGCATTTTTTAAATAAGATTTTTCGAATATCCAGGCTGGTAGTTCAAAATGAATAAATAGACAATTTAATAAACAAACGGAGCACCTATTCAAATCCATCTATTCACTGAAATAACGTTTAATGTAGTACAAATCTGTCGGATTAGTAAAAACGTTTCACTCAGGGTGTATCAAAAATAGGAACCCAGACTCAAAGTTTGTAACAATATTTTTGCTGTCTGTGGATGACTATATATATATATATATATATATATATATATATTATTTATTCATATAAATACCTGTTCAATACCTGTCTACAGCAGTGGTGAATAAATAACTTAGAGATTTGAGATAAAGGGAAATAACTAAGTCATCCTGAAGTAGCATGGCTCATGGAACGAGAACAATATACTCTAGTGATAGGAATAAAGGGTTATGTTCAAACTTCCATGCTCCATCGACTGATAAATCGGAACACTCTCGGCTACAATTCTAACTCAAATATACCAAAACACTTAAAACTGAAGGTAAGAGAAACGAGTTGTCTGTGGCTCAATACTCCAGCTTGGGTTCTGTTGAAACCAGTGATAATGTCGAAACACTGTAAAAGTCTCTAAAGGATACTATTTACTCATCATCTATTGAAATTCTTGACCTCCCAACAAAGGAAGAACCAGGACTGGTTCGATAAAAATAACACTGCTATCTAGGTTCTGATCAACCACATGCATATAGTGTACAAGCAATGGCTTAATGATAAATCATTCTCTGTTAAAAGGCTCGCTTACAAGAAATGCAAGGGATTTTTTTTTCTTCAGACAATATTATCGTTAATATATATTATTCACAAAAGCAATTAAAAGTTTCTATAATTAAATAGTGTCTTAGTCTCATTGAATGTTTTGTTTTTTCCATTCAGAACAGATTTTCGGTAAGACAGGGTCCGATTTTGCAAAAATATTGGAGGATTTAAATCTAATATAGTTACTAGGAATTATCATTTTGAATTTATCAAATTTTCATAAAATTAATTGAAGCACATGAAAAAAATTTTTTTCCCAAAATTTTGTAACAACAAAAATCAAAAGATAATTTTATTCAATTGTAAAAAAGTTCTGAGAATTTCATTACAATCTGAAAATTATTTGATTTTTGCAAGAATTTCCAAATTAATGTGTCTCACCGCAAAAAGAGCAAAACTTTGTGATGCTGAAAATACATCCGCTTATGTAAGCAAAACAAAATTTTAATCAAAATTTAGAATGTTTTAAAAATAAATAAAAGTAAAAATTAAATTTAATATTCAAAATGTACTTTGATCCTTCCTCTTAATAATAATATAAATGAGGCCTTCAGTAAAAGAAGGTACTTTCCGCCATGTTGGTAAAAAGAAATCAGGTAAGTGTTCGTGCTTGTATGTTAAAGTAGATGCTTTTTGCTTCCTTTAAAAAAATTGAGTGATTTATCTCAAATAAATAAAACGTTATGACATTTTGAAAATCGACAAACTTTAAAAACGATTTCTTCTTTTTTTTATTTTATTTTGCGGCGAAAAGTACCTCCTAATTCTAAACGCTTAAAATATTTTGACGATAAACGTATGTTTTCATTATATTTGAAGCATGTTTTCATCCCAGTATACTGATTTTTTTTGCGATTTCGTGGAGTTATCTACTTTTAGTGAGAGTCATTTTCAAATGATACAGCCATTTCTCTATTGGTCTATTCTTGTGAGAACTATAAAATCAAAGATAGAGATGCAATAGTTAGTTCTTTTAACGAGTGTGATTCTTGAATGAAAAGTCACGAAAGTCGTATTTCTATATTCGAGACTCACCTTTCTTGGGAGAGTGTTTCTGAAATGTTAAAGCCGTGAAAGTGAGGTGTTTGAGAAGTAAGAGATTATCATATAATAATTCTGCTTGTTCCTTCCTTAGTTAGTTACTTAGTTCCTCCGTTCGTTACGCCACTTACTCTCTATACGAGTTTTTCCTTCCCCTCTAACTTTTTAAACGCTAGTCTCCTCAGCCTTCCTCTCACATTTGCCAAACGGAAGGGCAGTAAAGATTGAGAGAGTAGGAGGAGAGGGCCTATAGCATTACCGTATCAGTAGCAGCTTAAGCTGATGATTGTAGTAGAAATTGTATGTGTGTATATGTGTGTGTACTGTACAATATAGTAAAAATAGGTAGGTTTGTTGTCGTATCCCGTGACCTAATAACGAAATTTCTGGCCTCTACACTCTTGGCCATTACTCAGTTGGTCTTTTCTGTTTACAATGGAGCTATTATTTTTCAGTAATAATAAAAAACATTTTCTCTTTCAAAATCTCTCACAAAATAGCGTACTTTATTTTGGTTATGGTCTGTGCATACGACGCTTAATATAATATAAATTACAGTAAAGTAGCTTCTATGAACATTATTTTTATAGATATTTTTAATAAAATTACACTCTGTGTTATCGTTATTTTATTATCCAATACCTTTATGTTTGAAGACGTTACTATCATTTGTAGTATGACAAAGCAAGATTTTTTTCAGGAAATTATAATTATCCTTCCGTGGAAATTCCATGGGTTCCGCTAGTGCGTATTAATGCGCTGTAAGCACTATCGTCAGGACTGTCCTCTAGTAAGTAATAATGATAAATACTAAATACAATGTCGAAAAAATCTCTGGTATTGAAAATGGGAATATCGTCACGATAATGAAACAATCGGTAATGCTGCTACTAATATAAGATTTTTATAAAATTCTTGATTTATTCTTAACTGGATTATTTGTAAACAAATAGAGTCAGTGTTTCGCTCAATCATTTTTTTTTTTAAATTTCAGGGAGAATTTTTTTTATTTCTCGAGTTACACCGCAAACTCAACTTTGTTGAACTATCTACCTCCGGGTGGAGAGGAACGCAGACGAGACTATGCCGGAGGGTAGAGTCTCGTCTAGAGAAAAACAGACAACAACCCGACCTTGCCTTATGCAAGGTCTACGGGAAATTTTACTTGAGCTTAAGGGCTCAGAATTCCCACGTTAAAAACCGACCTTGTGTGACATCCGACCTCAGTGGGGAAGTTTCTGGTAAATACCCAGGGTGCACTTCTAGAATAACTAAAATTCTGGGTCACACTTTAAATTTTAATAAGTACAAATTAGTGATGAAATTTGAAAATATGAAATTTCAGTTTAACTTTCACAAAAAAGATTAATAGTACATTTAAATGGACTTATGGAGAATTTGCTGATATTTCTGGTTTTTATTTTATTTTATTTTTCTGAGAAGTTTGTAATGACACATTTAAAATCGTTGAGAAAAGCAAAAAGGAAAGGATTATACATTCTTTTTTAAAAATTGAGCATCCAGTTTTAAATATCAAATGACAAAGATTTGACTTAGACATGGAAGTCATATTCTTGTAAGAGCTTGAGTTTGAATTTTGTTTAATGGCATATCAACCTCTGTGGTTTATTTAATGTCAAAAAGGTGGGGTTTTAAGGTATTTTTTTAAATGTTCAGTTATAATGAGAGGATTGATTTAGTCAGATTTTAATGAAAATTTTTCGATTATTTTTTCTTTTTATTTTAGAAAACTGAAGATGTCTTCTAGTTTTCTATTCAAATATATTTTGCTAGTAATTATTTTCTTTCAAAAATGTAGTGTTGGTAAAATTGTTCCTTAGAAAATGTATACATTTCTATTAAAGTCTATTTTTATACTTTCCTAGTGTTTTAACCCCAGCTTGGGGGTTAACTATTTGCCCATAGCTGGGACCCTAACAGGTGCTACCACTCCGAGTCAGGGTGGACCTGAGAAGAACAGTAATTAAGAGCTGGTTCTATGCTTTTCACAACCTCCTAATCAGAGGCCTTGCTGCCGGATGCAGTTTACCGTCATACCTAGGACCCATGCTTGTAAGAAGAGAGAATATATGGTCACTAGCGAAAGCCTAATACGCGAATATCAGTCAAGTACAAAATTTTTACTATCAGCGAAATACGACACAGAAATTCGAAGATGTATTGGAAGAGGGAAAGATTTTATTTTTTAGATGAAATTTTTTTTTTTATTAATTACTCTTTTATTAACTTGGCGGGTATCTGGCTATCAGGGCCGCATTAGTGCCCCGCCGGGCGTACCGGTTAAGAAACTTTAATATCAAGATTTTTAAGCTCATTTCCGTCTAAAGTCAATCATCTAAATAAGTAGTCTTCTTTTAGCGATAACAACTTCACAACCTTTGTAACCCTAGGCAATACTTATCCTCTTATTGTCCTTCTCAGCCGCTGTTCTATTACACAAAATATTTAATTAGTTTGCTCAATCTGTTTCTCTAGACCTTTTCCCTTCAATGTATCAAGCGTGTCAAATTCTCCAAGCCAACTTTCCTCATTACGTGTCCCAGAAATTTTAATTGTCTTTTTCAGATTTAATTTATGAGCGTTTTTTTTATTGTTTCCCATTTTCTGTATAACTTCATTGTTGTTCCCATATTCCATTCATGATATTCTCAGCATCCTCCTGTAGAACCACATCGCTGTTATCTCAAATATCACGTGCCCAAGATTCAATACATTGTAGAAGAATTGATATGAATTAGAAGTTCAAAACACTTCTTTTTTCACCGATATTTTTTCTTAAAACTTTGTTTAGCTTTTATAACGCGTCTTTCTCTATGCAAATACATCTTCGGATTTCTGTATCATATTTCTCTGATAGTTAATTTTTTTTGTACTTTGCCTGGTATTCGCGTATTAGGCTTTCGCTAATGACCATATATTCTTTTATAATTGTTGGTAAGTCTTTGCATTTCGTTTTCCTTTAAAATCAGAAATTTGTGAACATTTCTTTCAATGTCTACAATGCGTGGATGGTTTGAGAGTTAGTTTTCGAAATGCAGCCTTTTAGCTGGCTTCGAACACTGACCGCAGGTCGAAATAGGACAAAAATAACTCGGATTTGCATTCACCGAAGCGAAAGGAAATATTGGCGTTTTACTTATAAAAATATATAACGTTATTTTTTATTTATTATTTCCAAACAGTACAGGAAGCCTGGTGATATGTTTTTAGCAGAACTTTGGTCATCGAGAGACATCAGTGAATTTCATCAGAAAATTGAATGAAATAGTCGGATTTTGTTTTCGACGTGTTTTTTCGTCTTTTTTTATGTTGATTTATTGCGACTTGTTTTTCTGTCACGGGACATTTTAGCACCAAAAAGTTTTATTATGACGAATGGGACCCGAAAGCAAGGAAATGGCGTAAAAAGAAAAATGTCATTGCAAATAAACACAACAAATAATGATGATGATGATGATGATGATGATGATGATGATGATGATGATGGTCGTAGTCGTGGTGGTGGTGGTGGTTATGATGACCACGAAAATAATAGCAATAGCAATAATGATAAGAAGAAAATGGAGATTTGAAAAAGTACGCCGTAGAAGAAGAAGTAAAAGATGAAAGAAATTTAAGAACGTAATAGAAAATAGAAAAAGAAAAAAAAAACAAAAGAAAGAAAAAATAGAAGCATGAAGGAAAGAAAGTTAAGAATAAAGGAAGATGAAAGAAAGAAAGAAAGAAAGAAAGGATCTGAGGAACAGGAAATAATATTTGAAGAAAAAGGAAACAAGGGATTAAAAATCTGGGAGTGCAGAAAAAGAGGATGAATATGATAGACAAACAAGTGGTTAAATAAAGCCATGAAAAAAAGACGGGTAAAAAAGAGTGAACTATAAGAGAAACAAAAAGAAAGTGCTATAAATTATGAAGAAGGGCACGTAATGTTTGATGAAATTTTAAAGAAAGAAAAGAAGAAATAGAAGTAGAAAACAAAATCCAACAGTAACAACAACAACAACAATAATAATAATAAGAAGAAGAATAAGAAGAAGAAGAAGAAGAAAAAGAAGAAGATGAAGAAAAAGAAGGAGAAGAAAAAGAAAAAGAAGAAGAAGAAAAAAAGAAGAAGAAGAAAAAAAAGAAGAAGAAGAAGGAGAAGAAGAACTACTATAGCGTTAATAAAGAGTAAAAATTGACGGAAGGATAACTTCAAGGATAGTAAAAAGAGGGTAAGAAAAATACATTGATGTAGTAATAATAATAATAATAATAAGAAGAAGAAGAAGAAGAAGACGAAGAAAAAGAAAGAAAGAAAGAAAGAAAGAAAATAGAAGAAAACACCATGAAAAAAGACTGCATGCGAAAGACTATAGCAAAAGAATAGAGAGAGGAATAGAATAAAGAAGAAGAACAAGAACAAGAACAAGAAGAACAACAACAACAACAAAAACTGTTAATGACGATAGGATAACTTCAGGGAGAATAAAAAGAGGAAAGGGAAGAAAGATGCATTGAAATATTAATAATAATAATAATAATAATAATAATAAGAAGAAGAAGAAGAAGAAGAAGAAGACGAAGAAGAAGAACAACAACAACAACAACTGTTAATGACGAAAGGATAACTTCAAAGAGAGCAAAAAGGAAAGTGAAGAAAAATACATAGGTATAATAATAATAATAATAATGAGAAGAAGAAGAAAAAGAAGAAGAAAAAGAAGAAGAAGATTCTAATAAATGATGTCTACCGCTTAAACGCCCACACTTTGCGAAATCGGCGAGGCCTCGTGTTTAGAACGGTGCTAACATTTCCATTTCGACATCCTCTCGATACTCATCATACCGCCCCAAAACACCAATTTGTGTTCAAATTCAGCCAGTGCCTTTTAATATCTCCTACATAGCATTCCAATGCTTCTCCACCAACCTCTGTCGCCCTACCAAATCGACGGCTAATCTAGCTAGTGCCTCGTCTTAAAACCCCAAAATATACTCACCTAATTATAATTTCATTGTCTTTCCGCTGTGTCGGAGCCGATAAATTCTCATCAGAACATAATTTAATAAAGTCTTGGCCGAGTCTTTTGCCGGGGTTCAAACCGAACGAGAAAGCAAATTCGTCAGTGACAATAAACGCCAATGAGAAAAGGATGGAGTCAGTGTGAGCCAACCAGAGGATACACAAAGGGCTCCAAGGTTATTTGGGATTGCCCGGAACGTGGGTGATGTGGATAGATCTAGAGGAGTCTAATGTCAAGGCAATTTCTTTCTCTTATTTTTGTTCGGAATTTTTTCCAATACTTTGCATCTTAATGATTTGCGTTTCTGATCTTCAACAATTTAAAAAAATAAAAAATAAAATAAAAAATAAAATAAATTTATAAAAAATTTATAAATTTATCTTATTTATTTATAAATTTATAAAAAAAAAAAAAAAAAAAAAAAAATAAAGATGTATCTTAGGATGTACGAAATGCTTTAGATTCCATTACAATGTAATGCAAGTGACATTATTAATATTAGCTAATGAAGTCATATATATATATATATGTGTGTGTGTGTGTGTGTGTGTGTGTGTGTGTGTGTGTGTGTGTGTACATATTAGCAGTTGAGCCCGGTTTCACTCGAGTAGTTTGAAGAATAATAAGAATAAAACAGATATAAATATATAGTTAATATAAATTGGAGTGATCGATTCTATATTATAATCAATACATAAATTGATCCCTGACTTTATGGGGGGGGATAATATACATTTTTCTTCCCCTAATTTTGGCTTTTGAAATATTTCAAGGTGTCGTTAGCGTTCTAAAATTTTGATCTCCATCTGAGCGCAACTTCCGTCGAGCTAGACCGCAAAATGCAGACTCTAAGTCGAATCTATCAAACAAACAAATACTTACACAACGTCTACCCTCGTCATTTTTATAGATATAGATATATATAGATAGATAGATAGTAATATCAATAAATATTTTATTTCGCCAAAAGAGAGGTCGATAGGGGTAATTCTGGAAGAAAAGTTTTTTGTTTTTTTTTATGGGGCAATCTTTCCAGTTATAATGCTCAATATCAATAGAATGATACATGAGTATGACTTACAGGCATATCCCCTGGAAACACCTGATCACCGAAGTTAAGCAATGTTGAACGTGGTTAGTACCTACACGAAACACCGCTATGCAATATGAGATGCTGAAATCTTGAATGTGCGGGTAGTGTAATGGATAACGGCTCGGAATGAGAAGTCAGAAAACCGAGTTCGAATTCCATCGGGTTCTTTATATTTAATTACGTACAAACACTCTTGGAAAGGCATAATCCACATGTTCTCCTCTCAATTATGGCTTGATATTAGAATTTGTATTATTATCTCTAAAATAGTTTTACAGTCCAAAAGTGTGTTATGATTTTAAATGGCAAAAACATCAAATGATACGGATAAAATAAAATAAAATATTAATAATAATAGTCACAATAATAAACCTACTCACTCTTGTTAGTAAAACGCCTCTTTGACTGACTATGCCTTCAGGAATGTAGCCAGACTGACCTTATTTTTCATATTCCGCGTCCTTTCAAAACGTAGGTGATCATAGACTTCTATTTGTCCCTGTCTCTTGTCCCTCTTAATATCTTACTTCTTGACATCTCTCCCAAACCTCGTTCAGCTATACATCTGCTCAAGCATATCAAATGTGTCTCGCACTGCTTTCCACTGTCTCTCTTTCCTTCGATCCGTCCTGAGAGTGTTAGATTTTACAAGCTCTCTTTCCTTGTTGCGTATCAGAGAAAGCTCAGCTGTCTCTTCCTGATGTTAAGCATGATTTTTCTTCTCGTTTGCATACTCACCAACGAACTCATCATTGCTCACGTGCTCGGTCTGGTATCTTCAGCATTCTTCTTCAAAACCACATCTATGCTGCCTCGAGCCTCTTCTTTATCTTTGAAGAGATCGTCTAACATTCACTGCCATACAAAAGGACAGATATCCCTTAGCACTCCAGCACTCTTTTCTTTGTTTCCAATGAGATAATCCTTCCTCTCGGTACTCTACTTAGCTTTTGAAACGTGTCCTTGGCCATGCCAATGCATCTTTAGATCTCAGTGTTGCACTTTCTATCCTTTGTTAAAACGCTTCCCAGAAATTTAAATTTCTATGTGCGTTGTGGTACAGTAGATATCGGCTCGGAACGAGAAACCGAGGAGCCAAGTTCGAATTTCAGTTGAATCCATTGTATTCACTTACGCGCAAATACCCTTGGGAAAGGTATTAATCCGTCTCTTCCTTCCAGTTATGGGTTAAATAGCAGGACAGATTGGGTTCCATAGCCTTGGTCGGCAACCAGTCTACCGCAGAAAGCAATGGCAACCTACTGCGGGATAATCTTCTGCCCAGTCAGTCATGTCTCTTTCGAGACATGATCGCCCAAGCGTGTATCACGTATGGCACTTAAACGGCTGACTTGTTTTAATGCTAATATTAAGACTGACTTAAATTGCTATGTTTTATGAGGATTCAAATTCCACAGGAGACTTACAACTCCATCTTGTTCAAACTCAGATTCAACTACGATCACCAGAGTTAAGCAATATTGAGTTTGGTCAGTACCTAGATGGATGACTGCTTGGCAATACCAGGTGTTCTAATCATGGATGCATGGTTGGTGTAATGGACAATGGCTTGTAATTTGTCCCTGTCTTTTGTCACTCTTAATATTTTTTCTCTTGGTATCTCTTCCAAACACCGATCTGCCATCTATTTACTCAAACTTATCAAGTATGCCTTGCACTGCTTCCCGCTGTTTCTCATTCTTTCTATCCGTCCTGTGAGTATTAGATTCTCCAGGTCCTATTTCCTCATTACATGTCCCAGGAATCTCAGTTGTCTCTTCCTGATGTTAAGCATGAGTTTTCTTCTCGTTTGCATCCCCACCAACGCCTCATCATTACTCACATGCTCGGTCTGTTATCTTTTCCAGCTATCTAAATCTCTTTACTTGTTTTATTTTAGATTCTCCGATCTATAGTTGGTATTTGGTTGTCCAATTGCGGGTTGGTGAAGTTATTTAGTTGGGGTGGATGGCTGATGACTCCATCCGACCTTAAACAGCTAGTTGGGTAGCTAGTGGTGTCGATCTGGCTGATGAGATAGCTCATTCGCAAAAATCTAGATATCTCAGTCTTTAAATTCAGAGTTGCCAACAAAAATTGAAAAAAAAAATCCAACAGTAACGACGACGACAACAATAATATAGGACCCAGTTTGTCTATCTACTTATCTATAGCTAGTGAAAGAAAAGTATTCATGGAAGGGCATTGGCACGGAAGTGAATGTAACGAAGTAGAATTCGAACTCGGATCTCCAAGTCTGCATTCTGATCCGCTAGCTATTACTCCACATAACAATAATAGCCCCCCACCAAAATAAATTTGTTCTCTTTTAAGAAATTCATTATTATATATGTATCTGAATATATGCAAACACACACACACACGTGTGCACGCAAACAGACACACACACACACACACACACACACATATATATATATATATATATATATATATATATATATATATATATATATATATATAATCCCACACGCACCGCTGGAAGGGCCATGTATATTCATGGGTCACACGAACCACCGGAAAGGCCATGTCATTCGCCTTGACGACAACAGAATACCTAATAAATTAAAAATGAGGAGAAAAGGTAAGCAACGGAGATGTGATTCTACAGAAGGATGCTGAGAATACAATAGACGGAGCGTGTGAGCAATGAAAAGGTTTCAAGAAAAATGTTAACGAAAAGGTTACTTTTAGTTGTATTGTTGTGAACTGTTGCTCTCAGCTTCGTTGTTATCGTGTTATTATAAAAGAAACTATAATAGTTCTATAATAAAGTCTATATTTCCCATGATGAGAAAAATAGGTCAAAAGGAAAATCTTATATGTTTTTCTAATGTTTTCACAGTATTCTTTTTTCAATTCTAAGAAAGTGTAAACGCTGTCCGTATTAAGTATTGCACTTTCGGCCACATCATTAGCTTTGGTGAGTTGTCCCGGTGTTGAGCTGTCCGGGTGTTGAGTTGTCCGGGTGTTGAGTTGTCTCGGTGTTGAGTTGTCCCTGTGTTGAGTTTTCCCGGTGTTGAGTTGTCCGGGTGTTGAGTTGTCCGGGTGTTGAGTTGTCCGGGTGTTGAGTTGTCCGGGTGTTGAGTTGTCCCAGTGTTGAGTTTTCCCGGTGTTGAGTTGTCCGGGTGTTGAGTTGTCCGGGTGTTGAGTTGTCCGGGTGTTGAGTTGTCCAGGTGTTGAGTTGTCCGGGTGTTGAGTTGTCCAGGTGTTGAGTTGTCCAGGTGTTGAGTTGTCCAGGTGTTGAGTTCTCCGGGTGTTGAATTGTCCAGGTGTTGAGTTGTCCGGGCGTTGAGTTGTCCCAGTGTTGAGTTTTCCCGGTATTGAGTTGTCCAGGTGTTGAGTTTTCTCGGTATTGAGTTGTCCGGGTGTTGAATTGTCCGGGAGTTGAGTTGTCCCAGTGTTGAGTTGTCCCGGTATTCACTTGTCCGGGTGTTGAGTTTTCCCGGTGTTGAGTTGTCCAAGTGTTGAGTTGTCCCGGCGCTCGGTCGGTGGTGTTGACTTAGGGGTTGCTGAGGTGTCTCTTCCCGTTCTCAAATATGTATAAGGTTGAGGCTTGGCTTAAATTGTTTTTAAATAAAGAACTTCAGTTATCATGACGGTGTTATTGGCAAAAGATTTTCTAGTGAGAACAGGCAGTTGTGTAAATGCTTTTGTATGGCACTGACATCACTTAAGTTGATTTTAGACGACGGCTTGTATCCAACACAAGTATCCCTTAGATTACGTCTTTTCGATTTGAGTCGTTTTCGATTATACGTCGTTTGTCAAAAAAAAATATATGGAAAAAAATATCAAGTTTAAGTCACGTTATTCGACTTTGCGTCTGTCCGTCAAAAATATAAAAGTCGTGATATCACTAGAAAGGCGTTAAAAGCACATAAAATCATATTACCGTACAATATAAAAATATATAAAATCATATTAAAATATGTACATCTACAGTAATATAATCATCATAAATCCTAGAGAATGAAATATGAAACATCTGTAACCCTTGAAGAAAAGAAGAACATAGTCTAAGAACTCTCGACCAGTTTCTTATTAAAATGCGTACCGAATAACAACAGCCAGAATCAATTATTTTCTACTACCGTAAAATAATTTTGATAACTGTATTTGTTATTTAACCTTACAAAATTAGTTTATTTTATACCTTAGAGCAAACCACATTCACAAATAAAGAGTCCGCAATGTACCGTAAAGATTGCCAATAGAAATATGTACATACATGTATTTGTAAATTTAGATTACTTTTGTTCTGCGCTATATTAAAAACAGAAATTTATTTGTAGGCTTAAAATAGATTCTTATGTACCTTATATTATTAAAAATGTATTTATGAATAAAATACAGAGCTGGGAATGATTATTTGTGCTTTAATTTAGTGACAAGTAAATTCAGAGACAAGTAAATTCGACGTAAGTCGTTTTTCGACTTAAATCGCCTCTCCTGGAACGAAAAGTTGAACCGAAGTTTGTACGGGGCAACAAAATTGATATACTAGAGCTTAGATTTGATAAGCGTGCTTTTATTGGTAATTATGAGGTTGGTAGTTTGTACATTTCTTCTGCATATTTTAAATTTACACGTTTCTGGGATCAACAGGCGAAGTGCATTGTTTAATGATGCGTTGCATGGCGAAATCAAATTGTTTATAATTTTGTGCATCTGGTTGCAAAACCATATATTAATGTTTTTCTGTACATTTCTTTTACATTTTTTAAAAATTTTTTCACCCCAAACAAGACGGGACCGCCACTAGAGTGCAAGGGGTTACAGTGAGTGAAACAAATAGATACAGGAAGTGTCGAAAAAAGGATAAAAGATGAACGGGATTCAAGAAGATGGAAAATGTCATTTGACGTTACATATAACTTTTTAGAGATATTTGGAAAGCAAGTAAATAGAAGGGTATTCCACAGGCACAATGTGTGTGAAAATAAACGGTTAGAGTAAAAGAGGCAGCTACATTTAACTATTTCAACGGTAAAAGTGTGGGACCTAGATGCCAATCTAGTAGCACGTTTAAATTCATGTGGTCAGGGTACCAGGGGGAAAAGCTCGTCAGAGTAATTGCCATCAAAATACTTGTAGAAAAGACAGAGAGAAACCGCATCACATCGGTATGAAAGTGACTGAAGTTGAGATGCCAAGTCAAGACCAATTATATTGCAGAACTTTCTTTTGGATTTTGTCGAGGACCTCAAGATGAATTAGTGTTGTTTAATTATAATTAACAGTTGTTTGTTTTATGTGTTTGAGTTCACGAAAAATATTTTCCTGGAAGAAGAGGTTAGATGTGATCCATTTGGGAAATTCTTTATTATTGACATTTCATATCTTTGTGGGCATTCGCTATTATAGTTTAAGAAGCAGGAAGTTCGGCAGAAATACCTCCCACATATACCTCGCAGAAATATCTGCCACATAATGGTAAGATGTTAGCTAGAGGAAGACACTATTGCCACTAATGTCTTGCCATTATGTGGGAGCTATTTCTGCCGCATCTTATGTATATATATATATATATATATATATAGTTAGTTTCTGTATATACATATATATATTCAAATGAATAAGAAACGAAAAAATATTTGCAACGTTCAAAACATTACTTTAAAACTGTGCTCCATATACAAATAGAGCAATGAAAAGATATATTTATATATTATAAATTATACTTTAGAGCAAGTACAAACTACAATCTACTACAAAATTGTACATTTTGTTTCGACATTGAAAGAACAATGTCACATTAGGCAGTTAATAATGATGGTAACATTTTAAAATAACACCTAAATAAGAACAATATTGTTCTGAAACATGATTTTTGTTTAGTGATTTAATGTTTTATAAACCATTGTAATAAAAAAAATTACAATAAGCTCTACTTTATATCGAGCACTCTTTATAAAAGTAAATGCTTGAACAGTGGGTTTTAATTCACCTGTTCTGTGAGAGTGTTTTAATCTACATATATATATAGTCATACGCAGACAGATTTGTTTCGCTGTATCACAGCTCATCAGTAAGGTTAGACAGCCGATTGCTTTTTACCCAGGATTGAATACCGGCCGAATTGGCGTCAGTCGGCGATTCTACCTCTGAGCTACGAGCGCTCGGTAGAAGGAGGCAGACATTTTAGCGTGTATATTATTATTGTACACACCCAATACCTGGGGAGTATTCTAATTCATTGCTGAATATGAATATATATATATATATATATATATATATATATATATATATATATATGTATATATATATATATATATAAAGGAAAAACACAACACGTCATTTAAATAACGTGTTGAGTTTTTCCTTTATAAATATCATATTGTTCTGGATAACATTCATTGGGCCCTCGATACAGATATAACACTTAATATTTTATATCAAGTTGCTCTTGTTGGATTATACCTATATATTGATCTTGCTGGATTATATATATATATATATATATATATATATATATATATATATATATATATATTAGGGTTATGACTTTTTGTGAAATTATTGATTTCCGATATCATAATTTAATTAATTTTGTTAATTCAGCTTATTTTTTTAAAAAAAAATACCACCCTAACACGAAATATCTAAAATCGTATATAACTGTTAGTACAGTAGTACTATAACTTTGTGGGGCATCTAGAACTTTTCTTTGTTTCCAACAAAATCTTCCTGTCGTTCAAAACTCTGCTTAGCTTTTGAAATGTGTCCTTGGCAAGATAGATAGATAGATAGATAGATAGATATATAGATAGATAGATAGATAGATAGATAGATAGATAGATAGATAGTACACCATATAAACTGTAAAAACAACGATTACAAATTTCAGAAGCTTTAACCATCACAATTAAACAATTAGCAAATCAGAAATGTTATAAATTTAGAAAGAGACAAAGATTTGCCTCATTGAATGAATGTAGCAGTCGGAACAAAGATATCCGCTATATGTTCTTCAGCTCGTCGTTAAATGTTCACCTTAACACATTAATATGTTCAGGGTAAAACAGTGGAATGATTTACCAAATTTCAGGATTAAGTCTTATGATTTTTTAACTGAAAACACATAGATAGATAGATAGATAGATAGATAGATAGATAGATAGATAGTAAACCATATAAATAGTAAAATAAAGAAAACTACTACAAATCTGAAGGATGTGCGTTGTGGTACAGTGGATATCGGCTCGGAACGAGAAACCGGGGAGCCGAGTTCGAATTCCAGCTAAATCCATTGTATTCACTTACGTGCAAATACCCTTGGGAAAGGTATTAATCCGTCTCTTCCTTCCAGTTATGGGTTAATTAGCAGGACAGATTGGGTTCTATAGCCTTGGATGGCAACCAGTCTACCGCAGAAAGCAATGGCAACCTACTGCGGGATAATCTTCTGCCCAGTCAGTCATGTCTCTTTCGAGACATGATCGCCCAAGCGTGTATCACGTATGGCACCTAAACTGACTGACTACAAATTTTACAAGAATTAAAAAACCATAAAACCATAAAAATTAAGCTGTTTAACATTAATTAGCATTAATAAAATTCAATTACATTTAGGAAGAGACATATTAAATACACTTAACATTTGAAAAAAGAAATCTTTATCACACGAACTGTTGATGGGCCCTGCGAGCAATTAAAGAAAATCAAACGAATGTCTTTGCTAGATGAGCCCAGACGGCAACTGTTTTCAATACCCGCTAGTTGGTTTCAGTAAATAGAGTCTTTTTTAACGTTAATATATATATATATATATATATATATATATATATATAAGAGAAAAGTAAAGAAGAATCGTGACGGTGGTGGAGAAGAATTAACCACACGACTTCTAAATTTACACAGATGGCTCCAAAGGTCTGCCCCTGGCATTAATGTGGCGGTCAGGACAAAGGTAGTGACCCAGTCTTCTTCCCACCTTCTCCACATTTTCATTCTGTTATATTGAGGTGTTTAATGTGGACCGGCGTAGTGGTTTCCAAAATCTCTTGAATAAGGCTCGTGTTCTTTACTAACATCTATATTGGAAAGACGCTACATTCTTTATATATATATATATATATATATATATATATATATATATATATATATACATATATATATATAATCTTCAGTGACTGGATAAATGCAGATTTGATTAGGATCAATTTTTAAAAGTTTACAGTAACCTATTCTTCCCCTTTCGTATTTTCCATTTTTAATCTTAGTGAATAAATACGCCATCCATTAGCCCTGCCTAGTTTTTATCTCTGTTATAACACAGCGAACTTCTAGTATAGTGACATTATTATTACTTCAAATTTCCTGTGTTAAGCTGTGAGGTATGTGACGTATTCTTTCTTACATCTATTTTTTCGTTTTTTTTCTTCTCACTTTTTGGCGTTCATGCTTCATTTGGAAAAAAAAAAGTTCGGTATTTTTATTTATTTATTTATTCTGTTATGCGAAGCTATCCTGGCCAAGGTATCAGCAGCCACTTGTTACCCCCCTCCCTCCACCGCTATGTTCTGTTGTTTGAATTCAAATTTACCAAGCAGCTTAACTCGATGCTGATTTTTGGGAAAAGCAAGAATTGAAGAGAGAAACTTTCTTAATTCAAATTTCCTGTGTTAACCTGTGAGGTATGTGACGAATTCTTTCTCAAATCTATTTTTTCGTTTTTTTTTTCCTCACTTTTTGGCGTTCATGCTTCATTTGGACTTTAACTAAGTTAAAACTTAGTTAACTCTCCACTTTTGGAAGTTTGTGTTTTTTTTTGTTTTTTTTTTAATAGGAGTAGATAGGTCACACTATCGCCCGATCTATACTCCTCCCACGTCTATTGAACTGGAGTAGAGGCTTGCCTCTTGTTTCCTGTTTAGGATGTGGTTTCCGACTTTCTCTTCTCTCTCTTCAGACCTTGGTACTGGTGCTTCCGTGAGTTTCCTGCGATCTGGCCGATTGGTGGCAACGGCTCATCACTGTGAGGGTACCGGGTTGGCAGTTTCCTGGTTGCTGCTTCCGACTGGTAGTTAGAAGCCCTAACTCTTGCGTAGCGTCAAAAGCGGCTGCTCTGATCAACAGTTGTATAATATCGGGGTTCTTGTAGTGCCATGTCGCGCATGGATAAGTGTCCCTGCAAGCGCTTTCGGTGGGCAACCCCGAGGCCACACCTCGTTGCAGCCCTAGCCAGTTTCCCACCCAGCACAGATCGAGGATAATGACAGCCTGTATCCTTTACCCTAGGTCCCTTTCTACAAACAGAATCATGATTAAACAAATCAGAAATGACCCTAAACAAGTTAAATCCAAACCACCTAAACCCATTAACCTTTCCTTCACTAATATCCGGGGCATTTGTACTAACTTTCCTAGTGTAGAAGCGTTCCTGCATGAAAAGTCCCCTGACATCCTTGCGCTCTGCGAAACTAACTTCAACTCAGATATTCCCTCCTCTGACCTCTTCATCCCTGGTTATCTTCCCCTTTTAAGGAAGGATTCCACTGTCTACATGCATGGGCTGGGTGTCTATGTCAGCGAACACCTCCCCATAGCTAGGGTGACTTCACTCGAATCTACTGACCACCAATACATATGTCTCCGCCTGTCTCTCTTCAGTTCGGTTATTTACCTATTCTTTCTTTACCGTTCTCCCTCCTCTCCTGACTGCTCCCTACTAGATAGCATTGCTGACGACATAGATAAGGCTATTTCCTATCACCCATTCGCCCACATATTTGTATTTGGAGACCGCAATGCCCATCACTCTGAGTGGCTTGAAAAGCCGTTACTGATCCAGCGGACATTCACGCCATGAACTTTGCTATTTCCCAATCCCTTACGCAAGTGGTGGACTTCCCCACTCGCTTCCCAAGCACTCCCTCGGGTCATTCCTCACTACTAGATATATGTTTCACCTCTGTGCCTGACGCCTGTCAAGTCTCGCAGCTTTGCCCTCTTGGCAACTCCGACCACGCTGTAGTCTCTCTCAGTATTTCTTTCCAATCTCTCTCCCCCCAGGAGCCCCCTACCTATAGGACCTCCTACCTCTATCAAAAAGATGACTGGGATGCCTTTCGCGATTTCCTCTGCGACGTCCCTTGGGGAAAAGTGTTCGACCTATCAGTTGATGACTGTGCCTCTGAGGTCTCGTCATGGGTGAAAGCTGGCATTGATGCCTTCATACCCACCAGGAAGTATTGCTTAAAATCTCATTCCTCTCCGTGGTTCTCTCCGGCCTGCTCAGCCGCCATCGCCCACAGGAACCATTACTTCCGTCTATTCCGGAGACAGTCAACTGATCACAATAGGCGCCTGTTCATATCTGCTCGCAATGAGTGCAAGAGAACCCTAAATGACGCCAAACAGTTGTTTGCTGAGAGAATGCGACAGCACATAGCTGACCGCAAGTTCGGCTCCAAGGACTATTGGAGGATTTGTAAACGAGTGCTCAACAATAGGAAATCCTCAATACCTTCTTTAATCCATGGATTTGAGGTTCTCACGTCAATACTTCAGAGATTTGTTGGGGTTAGTTTTAAAACAACTAACCCCAACAAATCTCTGAAGTATTTTCAAAATATTTTTGAAACTTTATAAATTAATATAGTTAAAAAAAAAAAATGAAAACAGTTCTTTTAAAATGTCATTATTAATCGAAAAATCTTTCGTCAGACAATAATGTCCTTAATTTATATTATTGAAGCAAATTCCCGGTTCACACTCCACCCACGTCTATTGAACAGGTTAAGAGGATCATCCCTTGTTCCCTGTTTAGGATGTGGTTTCCGGCTTTCCCTTTTCAAATTTTCTCACTTTGTTTTTTTTTTTTTGTGCGAAGGAGCACTTTTCTTTATTGATTATGCCATTAAACTAATATCTTTTATTCAATATGACAAACAATTAAAATTCAATTAGGTTTTAATTAGATTTACCACAACTCTTACATTTTTCTGTTTGGTGGGAGTAAGGGAGTGCAAAAATTATCCATATTGTCCAGTGATCTAAGCGCTTTCGGCTACTTCTTTAACCATTTACAGGGGGTTGATTTTTAGGTTTTGTTAATCTCTCTTCATATTCGACTGTTTAAGATGTATTTCCAATCTTCTCACTTTGTTTTTTTTTTCAATTGGAGTAGATAGATCTATCTATCGCCCGGTTCACACTCCACCCACGTCTATTGAACAGGTTAAGAGACTCCTCCCTTGTTCCCTGTTTAGGATGTGGCTTCCAGTTCTCTCTTTTCCAGTCTTTTCACTCCTATGTAGCCCCCTGCAAATCAGTGGCGTTACCGCCCTGCTCGGGGTGATATGATTAAAAAATTAAAAAATAAATAAATGATGGATAAAAAAATAACGTCCAGGGAATGAAGAATATAGGTCTTATTTAAGACCATCCTTCTTCGAGCCTTGTGAACTCGCATTGCAGAAACACAAACGAAGAACTGTACCAAATA
The DNA here is from genome assembly GCA_037127315.1 of Ascarosepion bandense. Classification (NCBI taxonomy): domain Eukaryota; kingdom Metazoa; phylum Mollusca; class Cephalopoda; order Sepiida; family Sepiidae; genus Ascarosepion; species Ascarosepion bandense. Next base: position 6,057,368 of record JBBBDQ010000284.1, on the reverse strand, counting down.
TCAGAAAGCACATTATTTGAAGACTTTCAACAGCAGCAAAAAGAAAAGTGAATATTAATAGTAAATAATGGCAAAACCAAGATGTTGACGTTTCACATGGCTTCAAACAAAAGTTACGAACGACGTACTAGAAAGAGCGGTAAAACGTGATCCACACTCTTTCTTTGTCAACTCTCTGCTTCCGAGCGGGAGAGACCCAGACGAGGCCCCGCCGAAAAGTAGAGTCTCGTCTGGGGTGAATAGACAAGATCCCGATCCAGCCTTAAGCTGGGTGTACGGAATATTTTGGGCTGAGTCTCGTCTGGGGTGAATAGACAAGATCCCGACCCAGCCTTAAGCTGGGTCTACGGAATATTTTGGGCTGAGCTTAAGGGCTCGAAATCTCCACTTTAATTGACCTTGTGTCGCATCCGCCTTGATGGGAAGGTGGACCTGAGAAAGCTATTTTCCTGTAGAATGTTTTTAATGAAACGACTTCATAAATTGCATCCGAAAATAGCACTGTGTTGTTCGGTCAATGAATGTCGAATGTTTCCTTTTAAGGAAACGGTTACTATTACTATTATGATTACCCAGGAAAGTTCAGTATAGTAAATATCAATCAGTCAGTTAAGTGCCATACGTGATACACGCTTGGGCGATCATGTCTCGAAAGAGACATGACTGACTGGGCAGAATATTATCCCGCAGTAGGTTGCCATTGCTTTCTGCGGTAGACTGGTTGCCGACCAAGGCTATAGAACCCAATCTGTCCTGCTATTTAACCCATAACTGGAAGGAATAGACGGATTAATACCTTTCCCAAGGGTATTTGTGCGTAAGTGAATATAATGGATTCAGCTGGAATTCGAACTCGGCTCCCCGATTTCTCGTTCCGAGCCGATATCCATTGTACCACAACGCACATACATATGTATAATTACAACGAAAATATAATTAAAGGGAAATACACATAGAAACATAACTAACAATGCCTGATTTTATTTCGCTTGAGTATATTCACAATGTGCGTTGTGGTGCAGTGGAAATCGGTGAGCCGAGTTCGAATCGCAGTCGCATTCACTTACGTGCACATACCCCGAGAGAAAGGTACTGATCCACCGAAACTACCTCCAGCTATGGCTTATTAGCACAACAGACTGGGTTCTGTAGCCTTGGCTAGCAACTAGTCTACCACAGAAAGTAATGGCGACCTATTGCGAGAAAAAACTTCAGCCCTGTCACTCATATCTCTTTCAAGACATGATCGTCCAAGCGTTTATCACGCATGACACTTAACTAACTGATATTCACAAATTGGCACAGGCTGTTATGAAAATTCTTTATTAAAAATTTGGAAAAAGCCATCGTTAAGAAAAGTATTTTGTTTTCGAACAAATTACTTTACTTACCGATGGTTTAATTTTGGAATGATATCTTTTGGGTACTTTGTGCCTCATCCCTAAAATTTTAGTTACTAAATAAATATTGCTTTCCACGAAACAAAGAAATGTTGAGTTGTTATCGAAGAGTTCTTACCACTGTATAATATCTGTATAAGCAACTTTATCATCAAGACGTTCTATTTTATCTGATGCTAAATACACTTGAACATTCTACTCAGGCCATAGTTGCATAGAGCTGACCTTGGGAAAAAGGTTTGAATATTTTCTATTATTATTATTATTATTATTATTATTATTATTATTATTATTATTTCATTTTTCATTATAATTCCATTTCTGCTATGGTCGCACTACCTACCAAGTCTGCGGAAAGACCTAAGGCAGGTCATTGTTTGTTGTTATGGCTTCATTTCATGTTTTTTTTTCTATTTCCCCTAACATCCCTAGCATTACATAGACAAAGTTCTCCTTAGTGTGTGAGTTGTACTTAACAAGACAATTTTTTGTATATCTCTTAAGTTGGGGTTTCCAAAGATTCTTTCAATGTGTTGTTTTGTTCCATTTTTTATCATTCCAAGTGCACCTACTATTACTGGTACAATTCTTGTTTTGAATTTTCACACTTTTTTCTATATCAATTTCCAGGTCTTTATATTTTGACAGTTTTTCGAATTCCTTGGTTGCTATGCTACAAGCCACATCAATTAATAGACAAGTATTTTTTTTTAACAATAATGTCCGGCCTATTTGCTTCAATTTTTCTGTCTGTATTATTCTTACTGTCTACGACCATATCGAGTTGAATACACCGGTTCTCGTCCGATAACCGAAGTTAAGCAACATCGAGCCTAGTCAGTACTTAGACGGGTGACCGTTTGGGAATACCAGGTGCTGTAAACGTAAGGACCAAGAATGCTCCTCCAGGTTTGGGGGTTGGGTGCAGAGCTAACAACCCTGCCCCATAAAAAACAGTTTGTTACGGAAACAGTAACAAAAAGTTGCTGCCCTACACAACATTGGGTGTAAAAGGGTGAGATGATGATGATGATTATTGTTAGTATTTGGAGTAGTTGTTATAACTTGTTTCGTGTTTAATATTGTGTTTCTAATCCATTCTAAAGTCTACTTCAACTCTATACTTCTAACGTCTCCGCCTAAACGCTAAAATTTTATTTATTATTTATTTCTCAATAGAAGTAGAGAGATTCGCCTATCGTTCGGTTCACAGTCTCCTCCTATCATTTGAACAGGAGTAGTGATTTATTGTTTACTTGTTTTCTGTTGAGGATTGCATTGCCGGTTCCTTCTAAATTCTCTCTTTTCTATTTCATTCCCAGTAGCCCCATGCATGTTAGCGGCATTGTTACACCTCACTTGTTGTGAATTGATTAAAAAAATAAAATAAAAATAATAAATAATAATTAATTTACTAATTTTTCATATTTTTAAATAATGTGGCAGTTTTAAGAAAATATAATAAAATCTAATTAAATAAAAATTATAAATGTTAATGTCAATTGTAGCTTTTTCTTTATAAGGAAACATTGGGAATTCATGGTAACCAGTGTTATCATCGAATGAAATGTATAAAATTTTTTAAAACAATTGCTCTGTCATTACCCTTTGCAGTATTGACGTGATCTTTCCGTCCCAAATTTGTGTTAGAAGTAGTGTTGAATGTCGTCATCTTGAATACATCGTTATTTTCTCTTCGTGTGACATGTGCTATCTATTTTAGTTGTTGCTGCTGTTGAAATTCCTCAAGGGATGTGGTTTCTGTTTTTTGGTAAAGTCCTTTCAAGGTTTAAAGAAAATTGTCAACATCTTGATTCAACTCTTTATTTTCTCTTCGAGTTACATGTGCTATCTATTTTAGTTGTTGCTGCTGTTGAAATTCCTCAAGGGATGTGGTTTCTGTTTTTTGGTAAAGTCCTTTCAAGGTTTAAAGAAAATTGTCAACATCTTGATTCAACTCTTTATTTTCTCTTCGAGTTACATGTGCTATCCATTTTAGTTGTTGCTGCTGTTGAAATTCCTCAAGGGATGTGGTTTCTGTTTTTTGGTAAAGTCCTTTCAAGGTTTAAAGAAAATTGTCAACATCTTGATTCAACTCTTTATTTTCTCTTCGAGTTACATGTGCTATCCATTTTAGTTGTCGCTGCTGTTGAAATTCCTCAAGGGATGTGGTTTCTGTTTTTTGGTAAAGTCCTTTCAAGGTTTAAAGAAAATTGTCAACATTTTGATTAACTCTTTATTTTCTCTTCGAGTTACATGTGCTATCCATTTTAGTTGTTATTGCTGTTGAAATTCCTCAAGGGATGTGGTTTCTGTTTTTTGGTAAAGTCCTTTCAAGGTTTAAAGAAAATTGTCAACATTTTGATTAACTCTTTATTTTCTCTTCGAGTTACATGTGCTATCCATTTTAGTCGTTGCTGCTGTTGAAATTCCTCAAGGGATGTGGTTTCTGTTTTTTGGTAAAGTTCTTTCAAGGTTTAAAGAAAATTGTCAACATTTTGATTAACTCTTTATTTTCTCTTCGAGTTACATGTGCTATCCATTTTAGTCGTTGCTGCCGTTGAAATTCCTCAAGGGATGTGGTTTCTGTTTTTTGGTAAAGTCCTTTCAAGGTTTAAAGAAAATTGTCAACATTTTGATTAACTCTTTATTTTCTCTTCGATTTACATGTGCTATCCATTTTAGTTGTTACTGCTGTTGAAATTCCTCAAGGGATGTGGTTTCTGTTATTTTGCAGATTTCTTTGTGATTCTGTAGCAGCAGTGTAAGAAGAAGGGTGGTCTTCTCTAAGATTTAATGGCTTCATCTGATCGAATTCACTTTTAATCATAGATCTGAGAAAAGACAACTATTCTCTGTATTAATTCTCTCAAGCATGCGTGACAACGTAAACAAGATTGAACACTTATGGTAACCAGAATTAGCGTCATTATCGATTAATTATTTTTCTAGATTGGCGAGTGTTTACTCACAATAAAATGAAGTTGCAAAATCTACATGTCTTCAGATCTCAACCAGTATCACATTAATGTCAGACTTCCATGTAAGTAAACGCGTACACAATTGCGATCGTAAAATTAAACGTCATTATTGAGGACAATGCATCTATCATAAGTATCGATCTATTTTGACTGTTAATCAATTCATTTTTATGCTAAGGCGTTTCTTTATTTATCTATTTTCCTATCAATCTATTTATAAAAAACGTATATAAAAAGAATTCCGTCATAATTCTCCCCCCACTCTCTCTCCTCTCTCTCTCTCTCTCTCTCTCTCTCTATATATATATATATATATATATATATATATATATATATGAAAATTCGCGAAAAATTTTATGAATACACTTGAGCCATTTTTAAATTTCTATTTTAGAAAAATAACTAAAATAATTCACTTAACTTATCCAGACGTATCCGACTTTCATGGATAACTTTGTGAAGAAAGAAAGAAAGAAAGATTGCTTTGGTTTAGTTTGTTTTACGGCATATCAACACCTCAATGGGTTATTTAATGCCGACAAGCTTTTTACAATAGATTTTTTATGAATAGATTATATATTCTTTGTAAGAAATAAGTATGTAGATCAACTTTCTTAGATGTATTTTTGTAAAGTGGATTTTGTTGAGAGTTAAATGTTTTGCTGGTATGTTTTGCTTTTTTGTTTTGTTCTTTTTTTTTTTTTTCAAAAAATGTATTGCTGGTAATATTCTATTTTCCTTCAAATATGTATTCCTGAAATTTTTTGAAAAGTCTAATTTTTATACTTTCACCGTGTTTTGACGCCAGTTTTGGGATAAACTATTTGCCCATCGCTGAGACCCTAACAGGTGCTACCACCTCGGGTCAGGATGGACCTTAGAACAACAGTAATTAAGAGGTGGATCCATGCTCATCACAACATCCCAGTCAGAGGCCTAACTGCCGGATGCAGTTTATTGTCATACCCAGAATCAACGAAAGAAAGAGTATATAAGTTAAAGTCATAAGTTAGGGCATGATATAAAGATCTACAAAATTCCGTCCAGATAAGTTGGGTAAATTCTTTCTCATATTAAGAATTATTGCGCCATCTCTTGAGATTGAGATCTCTCTTTACAAAAACTGCTCGCTTTGGACACGTTCTCTTTTCCAAATTTAGTTTATCCGACTTTACATTGATTTTTTTTTATCTATCTCGGCTTCTTCATACCTCTGTATGCATGTATCTATATATCTTTCTCCATCCATTTGTTCATATCTATCTATCTATGTATCTATGTATCTATGTATCTATCTATCTATCTATCTATCTATCTATCTATTCCAGTCTGTTCATATCTATCTATCTATCTATCTATCTATCTATCTATCTATCTATCTATCTATCTATTCCAGTCTGTTCATATCTATCTATCTATCTATCTATCTATCTATCTATCTATCTATTCCAGTCTGTTCATATCTATCTATCTATCTATCTATCTATCTATCTATCTATCTATCTATCTATCTATCTATCTATTCCGACAAACATTGCCATCTATAAATATTGATTCGTTCATACGCCAGAGAAACCATTCCCTTCCCCATTCTTCTATTCAAAGAACTTTACCGAATGCTTGGCTATATAAAATGACCATTGAGGATCGATGAGTTGAATTGCGAAGATGAACAGTATGTTGACGATGTAGCCGACGGTGCCAACGTCTGTGTCGTTCTGACAAAGGGGTGCCGAAGCGTGACCGACACCTATGGTCCATTCAGTTGATATATGGGTTCACTAAACTGATGCTTCACAATCATACCATGACACACGCTCCTTGATGTATGACAAGTGTGGCATATATATATATATATATATATATATATATATATAGAGAGAGAGAGAGAGAGAGAGAGAGAGTGACAAACAGACAGACAGACAAACAGACAGACAGACAGAGATTTGCTTTTGTTTCTATGTCACCCGGTGACTATTTCTTTTTGCGTGTTTTCCTTAAATTCAACTTAGTATATACGGTCGTGTATTTACATGATAGGTTTAATCTATTTATTTGTGCGCATGCGTAAAGCCATATGATGTTACTTAAAGATAATTGCGTGTGTACGCATGCGCATGTCATTTTAGATGTGTATACTCTAAACTACATTTTTGTATACATCTTCGTTTAAATAATCAAATGTTAACTTTGCAAAGAAACCCATGAGCTTTTCCATGTATGTGATATAGTTAAGTTATATAAAATGAAATGAGCTATCATTTCTCATCAAATATTTCCCTCAACTTTTTTTAAAAACGGAATGAGCGAAACGAGTTCGCGTTGCAGCAGATACTAATATATTCGTGATTGTCTCGCCGTATCAGTCAGTTCAGTGCCTTACGTGATACTCGCTTGGGTGATCATGTCTCTAAAGAGACATGACTGACTTGGCAGAAGATTTTATCGCAGAAGGTTGCCATTACTTTCTGCTAACGAAGGCTATAGAACCATATTTGTTCTGTTTTTTAACCCATAGCTGGAGGGAAGAGATGGGTTAATACCTTTTTCGAGGGTATTTGTGCGTAAGTGAATGCAACGAATTCAACTGGATTTCGAACTCGGCTCTTCGATTTCTCGTTTTGAGCCGATATTCACTGCTCCACAACAGTTTGAATAAATCCGATAAGAAGACAAATCCTTGGCTTACACCCCTTTCTATTTTTGTATATCTGCTGAATTTATTTTCCGTCTGTATGCCGGTGATTTGCTACAAGTATTGATTCTTAATTATTCTCATAACTTTCCCGAATTTGTCAAGGTTACTGAGCAGCATGGCCCAGGCATGTGAGTAACAAGGAAGTTTTAGAGAAAATGGAAACAAAAAGGAAAATTATGCTTAACATCATGAAGAGGAAGATGAAATTTCCGAGGTCCCGAAAGAGGGCGTGGAAAACCTGATACTCACAAGGCAGACTGAGAAAAAGAGGGACAGAGGAAAGCGGCGCTTAACATACTTAGAGCGCTTGAGTAAATGGACGGTAGAACAGAGTTCGGGAGAAATTTTTAAAAAATTATTAAGAGCTAAAACGGACAGGAAAGTGTGGATGGCCATAACTGTCTCCGTCCTGAATGAACACGACACATAAAAGAACATATTTGGGAAATGATTGAAATAAACACGGTCCTATCACCAGTCATCTTGATCATAAGTTTGTCGGTTATTTTGAAGGAAATAATATTTTGCAAATTAACATTCTTTCGATTTGCCTCTAGCCGTAAGATTAGTTATAATTTTAAAAACATTGATTTTATCATTTTAAAAGTGGGGGTTCTATTCAGGATATCGATACCATGTCAAATCGATACTTGTCTATGAAAACAGTTATCAATGGCGTAAGCACAGTTTCAGACTTTACATTTAAAAACAAACCATTAAGTTTCGATATTTCTTTAAAAAGTGAGGGATCGATTTGACACTCTAGTGATATTATGCTTAGGACCCCCACATCTTATTATCAGGTCTAAGTATTTATTTAAGTCGTGCCACTGTCACTGTCTTGTCACTGTCGTAGTTTTTAAAAAATCCCTCCCAGTGGAGCATAGGCCACCAACGACCCCTCGTCATCGACGAGTGTATCGTAACTGTAACATTTTTTACGGGTATTGATGTTAACCCTACGTAGACCTCTTTATTCCCAGGTCAATGTATTGGAACAGTCAGTCAAATGCCATGTACGTGATACACGCTTCGGCGATCATGTCTCTTTCGATCCATGACTGATTAGGCAGAAGATTTTTTCGTAGTAGTTTGCCATTTCTTTTTTCGGTAGACTGAGATACATTAAGTGTCCCAGAAATTTTAGATGTCTCTTAATGATTGTAAGTATACCTGTCTTTGTGGTTACTATTTTCCTTAATACCTCATTTTTTTGTCCATGGTATTCTTACCACTTGGTACAATAACATCGCTTCAAGTCTCTTCATCACTTGCAAAGAGATTGTTTTGTATCACTGCTTTGCAAGGCGATAGAACCTAGTCTGTCTCGCTATTTAACCTATAGCTGGAAAGAAAATGAACTGATTAATACCTTTTTCAATAGTATTTACGCGTAAGTGAAAGTAATGAATTCAGCTTGAATTCGAACTCGTCTCTCCGATTTCTCGTTCCGAGCCGATATCCACTGTATCACAACGCACGTCCTGTCGGAGTTTTAGATTATAAATATACCGGATTAGTAAAAGCTTGTATAATCTTCATTTCACTTTTTATGAACTGTCATTGAATCATCGATTACCGTACGCTCACCGAAGTTAAGCAACATCGAGCCTGGTGAGTACTTAGATGGGTGACCGCTGGGAATACCAGGTGCTGCAAGCGTGGATGTGTGGATGGCGTAATGAATAATGGTTCAAAATTGTTAATTGGGGAGCTGAGTTTCAATTCTAGTTGTGTTTGCTACATTTACTTACACGCAAATAGCCTTGGAAGAGATATGAATCGAACTCTTCTCCCCATCTATGGGTAAATTAGTAAGACTGTTATCACTGAAAGCAATATTATCTCAAAAACAAAATGGCGTAAAAATTAGATTTCGGCATTAAACGTCCCATAGAATTTGATAAGCCGCTAAAAAAAAAAAAAAAAAAAAAAAAAAAAGACGTAACCCTTCGTTGCTTTCCAACTAATGGAGTGGATGTGACAATTTTTTTTTTCAATCATATCACCCCGAGCAAGGCGGGAACGGCACTGATGTGCAGGGGGGGTACATAAGAGTAAAAGGATTAGAGGAGAATGAGGAGACGAACGAACCAGTTAGGAAGGAGCAAGAGAAGGATGGGAATACAGATGTGATGACAGTTGCGAAGGTGGAGAGAAAGGAAAGGATCTACAGGACAGTGTGGAAAGAAGTAGGGTCAGTAGTTTATGATAAAATGCATCTTGGATTGTAATTATCCAACATTTATACATACTCATATTTTGTCAGTTACTCTCAGCCAGTCTGTAGTATGCGGCTTCCGTAGGACCCTCAACTAAACGTCATTTTTACCTTCCTCGACTATCATATGTGAGAGACTGCCAAAACATTTCTGGGCGGTTGATGTTTCGTTGATTTGTTTTTTTGTTTCTTTTGTTTTCTTTTTTTATGGATCTGTCAAAATAGTTCTTGTTTCTCTGCTTGCAATACCAGGTGAAGGTAAGAGGTAATATACATATGCATTCGCTAGCCGCGAGTAACTTCACGTCAGTCCAGTATCTGGCTTAATTTGACGGTGCGATATAAAGTTTGACTACAATGTATATTCGGGTATACTACTTGATTGCTACTTGACAACCACCTGCTTTTTTTTTTTTTTTTGCTTTACGTAACTTTGACCGTTTACCAACCATCTATATTTCTATTCTGTCATTCATTCACAAAATGTCTTTAATTTGATTAATTACCGATTCCATACTGTTTCTTTTGCTTTCGGTATGTTTTGTGGGTGTTAACTTCACCAGGTCGTCTCTCCTCATTAAGTGTCCTAGAAATTTCAGCTGTCACTTACTTATTGTAAGTATGCATTTCCTTGTGCTTACTGTTTTTCTAAAAAACTCATCTTTCTCTCTATGGTATTCTTAGCATTCAGTACAACAACATCGCTTCAAGTCTCTTCTTCATCTGTGAAGAGATTGTTCTGTATTCACTGCCATATAGAAGGTTAGACATTACGTAAATGTTCGGCGTTTTCATCTTAGTTTCTAACAAAATTTTCCTACTTTTTAATACTTTGATTTGTTTCTGGGAGTTCTATTTCCATGCGCCACACTTCCCATTGTTTGTTTAATTATGTACCCAGTTAATTAAATTCCTGAATATACCCGGTTTGATGTCCCCAATACGTAACTCACATCTGAGGAATGTCTCTTTGGCTGACGACCATGCTTTCTAGCTTCTTTCAATTAATAATCCTTTCTTATTGCATTCCTGTACTAATTTATCTAAGAATTATTCCGGTTAGCCTCCTGAATTAGTCAACAACAGTGTCAGTCGTGTGTTTTATACGTAATCTAATCTTTTGTTATTGCCTTACGCGCACAAACAAGTAAGGAGAATGGTTGTGGTAACCATTATCTACTCAATTTACAAAACAAACCCACTACGCATGTTGGATTATATACATACAAAGAAAGAAAGAAAGAAAGAAAGAAAGAAAGAAAGAATGAAAGAAAGAAAGAATGAATCTGTAAAGAATGAAAAGAATGAAAAGAAAGAATTAACAAAGAAAGAAATAAAGAGCATATAGAAAGAAGGAAAGAAAATAAAAATAAAGAATTAAAAAATAGGTAAAGAATAAAAAGAAAAAAAGAATGAATGAAAAGATAGAAAGAAAGAATAAAAGAAAGAACGAAAAAATAAATAAAAAATAAATAAAGAATGAAGGAACGAATGAATGAAAAAAGAAATCTGTAAAGAATGAAAAAAAAAAAGAAAAGAAAGAATTAATAAAGGAAGAGATAAAGAACATATAGAAAGAAGAAAAGAAAAGAAAAATTAAGAACGAAAAGAAATAGATAAAGAATAAAAAGAAAAAAGAATGAATGAAAAGATAGAAAGAAAGAAAGAATAAAAGAAAGAACGAAAAAATAAATAAAAAATAAAAAATAAATAGAGAATGAACGAACGAATGAATGAAAAAAGAAATATGTAAAGAATGAAAAAAAAAAGAAAAAGATTTAATAAAGGAAGAGATAAAGAACATATAGAAAGAAGAAAAGAAAAGAAAAATTAAGAACGAAAAGAAATAGATAAAGAATAAAAAGAAAAAAGAATGACTCAGAAGATAGAAAGAAAGAAAGAATAAAAGAAAGAAAGAATGAAGAAAAAACGAAATAAATGGAGAAAGAAAATAAAAAAAACGAAAAGAAAGAAATGAAATAAATAAATAAAGAATGAATGAAAAGAAAAGAAAGAAAAGAAAAATAGATAAAGAAAAGAAGAAAAATAAAAGAAAAAAGCAAAATGAAAAATAAAGCAAAAAAGAAGCAAGCTAGCGTAACGGCTATCGGTATTTCAGTAACGACTCCTTATACTCTCACTTGTTAATAATTCTCTTGGGAAAGATATAAATCGAAAAGAATGCGCTCTGTCCGATGTTTTGTCTCTGATACGTCGCTATTGTTGAGAAATATCAGAATGGGTGAGTGGGCCCTTAGACCAACCCAACTATTTTCACATAACGCGATTGTCGTTCCCATTGTTCCACTTGAAAGAGGTAAACATCATCATCAGATGAAAGTCAACATTATCATCATCATCATCAGATCAATTCATATGGACTGAATGACAAAGATCAATACACAGATACGAACAGATATACAGATAGATATTGAAACGAAAGTTCGTAGCATTTTTCAATAGACAGTATTTGAAGACATGCTTTTCTTCATCAATGACTTGCAGGAATGGTTTCAATCTCTCAGATCAAAAATCCAATTCTGAGCCGAACGAACCATTTACAAAAAATTACTCTAAGCTATGACACCATTTCTCTAAATGACACTCATTATTTTTGCTTATTCCCTCGGAAATAAAACAGCATCAAATAACGAAAATGCATCTCTTTTTTCTCTATTTTTACTTACGAAAGTAGCGTTTTTCTAAAAGAATCGAACGAAGAACGGAGGTATACCGTCCCTCTAGCTGGAGATGACGCCAATGACCATGACAGAGGAGGGACATTTCGCATGCTTCACGATGGGAGCCTCCTCGATGTCTTCGCAGATCCGCCTGTCGTTCTGCCGGTTGCTCGTCTGGTCCTGGATGAAATTATTTTCATCGGAGAAGAACCTCAGCATTCTTTCAAAAGGGCCTGAGAGTCAACATTGAGATCTACCAGTTGAATCCATTGCATTCACTTACGCACAAATACCTTTGAGAAAAGTATTAATCCGTCTCTTCCCTCCAGTTATGGATTAAATAGCAGGACAGATTGGGTTCTATAGCCTCGGTTGGCAACCAATCTACCGTAGAAAGCAATGGCAACCTACTGCGGGATAATCTTCTGCCCAGTCAGTCATGTCTCTTTCGAGACATGATCGCCCAAGCGTGTATCACGTATGGTACATAACTGACTGACCTCGACACAAAAACACTCGCAGACGCTTATAGTACAACTGCGTAAATTTTCAAGAAAATTGGTTCAAACGTTTCGGAGTCTATAGGTAACGGACACACATACACACACAGACACACACACAAACACAGACAACGTTCCATTTATAAATAAGTTTATATATATATATATATATATATATATATGTGTGTGTGTGTGTGTGTGTGTGTGTGTGTGTGTGCGCGCGCGTTTTGATGCAGTGGATATCGGCTCATAACAATAAATCGCGAAGCCGAGTTCAAATTCCAATTGAGTTCTTCGCACAAATACCCTTGGGAAAGGTCTTCATTCACCTCTTCCCTCCAGTTATGGGTTAAATAACAGGACAGATTTGGTTCCATAGCCATGGCTGGCAACCAGTCTAACACAGAGAGTAATGGCAGTCTACTGCGGGATAATAATCTGCCCAAGCGTGTATTACGTATGGCACTTAACTGACTGATATATATATATATATATATATATATATATATATATATATGACGGATGCTGAGATGTTTTCCAGTAACCTGTTTCCCAAAATCAGAACAAATTGCTAACCATCAGATCTTTTTTGTGGGTAGGACATTTTTGTTGAGCCGAAATACTTAAACAACCTGTAATGCGTGTGTGTGTCTGTGTGTGTTTAACAGAATTCATTTTAACTTCAAATACATACCGACCGTTTTACTTCGGCCTTATCACCATACCAGACATTTTTATCGGATTTACAATAAACTAATCTTTTTATTTTCTTTAAGGATTTGTTTCAGTTGAATTCTTGGAATTCATCATTTTGCCTCATTGATTTCATCTTTCCTATTATTACTACTGTTGTTGTTGTCGTTGCTTGTAAGCATCGACCTTTCATATGACTTATAACTGATGGTTTTCAATAAAGGCCAGGTGACAACAAGCCTCATCACTACTCCGTCACTACCCTCGATATTCTTTTTTTTTTAAATAATATCACCCCGAGCAAGGCGATAACCCCACTGATGCGCAGGAGGCTACGTAAGAGTAAAAAGATTGGAAAAGAGAAAGCCGGAAACCACATCCTAAACAGGGAACAAGGGAGGAGTCTCTTAACCTGTTCAATAGACGTGGGTGGAGTGTGAACCGGGCGATAGTTTAGTCTATCTACTCCAATTGAGAAAAAACAAAAAAGAAAAGAGTGAAAAGATTGGAAAAGAGAAAGCCGGAAACCACATCCTAAACAGGGAACAAGGGATGAACCTCTTCACCTGTTCAATAGACGTGGGTGGATTGTGAACCGGGCGATAGTTTAGTCTATCTACCAGCTATTGTCTGTCTGGCTTCACTTCTACTAATATCCGTTTCTTTTAAACTGTAAACAGCAAAAGTTTCTGGAATTGTTCCAAGCGCAAAAATGTTAGCTTCATATACGACACTTTCTTTTTTATTTCGATTTTAAATCTCTCATAAGTTCAACAACAGTGATTTCTTCGATTTTTTTCATGGTGACTAAGAAACCGATTTCTAAAATGACGCTATATAATCAATTGGTGAAAATTTACATGTCAGAACCTCCGTCGTAGATATTCGTTCAATTTTCCACTATTATTTTTATTTCAGTTCAGTTGAAATAGCGACACCCAATATTTGAATAATTTTCTTTTTCTGAACTCTATTCTATACCCAACTTCACTTTCAAGTACTGTTTGCTTTATTCCATAAAACAGTTTGTATACTATTGGCTTTCATGATCCGGGTCATTTGCATAGATGACAGTCGGTCTCTCTTCCTACCCATTCGTTTTTTACTACTTCGGTATTCCCTAATTATATTAATAACGGTTTTATTTTTATATCCGCTAATGATTCTACAACTTATTTCTCGCAGAAGAAACGTTGTGAAACTCTTGCTATTTCCACAGAAAATGTTCTATGGAGTTAAATTCATTCGTTTCAAAAGCTAAGATCCGTCATGTCAAATACAAAGGATAAAATCATTTTTATTCCGTTTGCTTTCCACTGGTAAGAAGGAAATTCTGCTTGGACAGCTTCGTTCCACTATTTTGTAAAATATGACCAGATGACATTTTTTAAAGAAATTATTTTCAGCATTACTATATACGCTATATTTAATGGATGCGCGTGTTTGAACAAACGTCTCTGATTTTTTAAACAATTTATTTTCGTCTACTGGTTTGGGGTTTTCGAGAATATTTAATAATGACAATGTGCCTTTGACAGGATTTGAACCTCTTCATATTATTCTATTGGGTTTACTGATTGGCCATTCTCGATAGCAACCAGTATATACTTCTTTGTGGTTTTGTTTGATGCTACAGATTGAGGGATGGAAAATTCCTTTAGTAAACTTTACCAAGTAGTTTCTGAAAGTTGGTAAATATGTCTTCAGTAATCGCACATATTAAGCGTACAAGTCAAAGATAAATACTTAAAGTCCGACAAACTTCGACGTGAGCAGGAAAACTCGTCAAGCTATCCCAGGTAGACTTCTTTTTATCCTTTCGTCTCGTGTACTTCCTGTACCAATTACGACTGACCCGTAGTTGACCTTAAGTTTAAGAGTTTATTATTCTTCTCTTTACAAAATATTCCTGCACTATCCACTTCTATTCCTTTCATACATTTTATGGAGAAAATTCAGGTATTAAAGTAGGTACCTCTAAAGAAACACGGTATCTATCTAAACTTATTTATAAATGGAACTCTGTGTGTGTGTGTGTGTGTGTGTGTGTGTGTGTGTGTGTGTGTGTGTGTCCGTTACCTATAGACTCGGAAACTGATGAAACGATTTTCCTGAAAATTTACACAGTTGTACTATAAGCGTCTGCGAGTGTTCTTAGCTAGGTTTTGTGTCGAGGTGCCCCCGATAAATATCGAAAATCGATAATAAAAAAGTCAGGTTATAGAAGGAGTGATCCGATTTTAATCAAATTTGATACACTCATAGACAAAGACATCAGAAACAATATTCAGAAGTTTCAAGGTTGTAGTTCTTACAATAGTGCAGAAAATCGATTATATATATATATATATATATATATATATATATATAAGGTTAGATATTTGTGTGTGTGCCTGTTTATCTGGCTGTATGTCTGTATTTTTTTCAGCTCTTTTATTTTAGTTTTTGCTTCAGGTTTGGTTCTAAGTAGGTATAATTGTAGTTCTTAGTCTCAGCCATGGTACAATTTACTCAGAGTACTTATTTAGCCTTCAAAATTCAGTTTACGACGAAAAAACTTATTTGATATCGATACCAGGAAATCAAAATTTGACTTACTTCCATTCATTTTTCTTTCAGTCTACGGTTTCGCTTTAACTGGAAACAACTATTGCTTTTTAGTCTTTCGTGCCAACGTCCAAAGTGTCTGAGCTCCAGGACCATGGATTAGTTTTAAAGCTTTCATTGCACCCGAGCAACGCCGGGCTATACTGCTAGTCTAAGGTATAAAATGAATCTCAAAAATAAAACAAAAATTCTTGAAACGTTTATTTTAGTTTTAATTTCATACTAAGAAATATTCAACATTTCCAATAAGCAAAATACTTTTTTCTGTATTTCAAAACTAATTTTAAATGACTGAAAGGGTTTTTTGTCTTGAAACTTCTAAAATCCCTGGTTTTAATGCCATTATTAGCCATCTTTACCTGGCACAATTTTGTGTCGTGTAGGGACCCAAATCCTCGAGGTCAGAGTGCGGCTCAGTTGTGTCTCCGTCCGCGAGAGCAGGGTTGCAACTGAGAAAAATACATTGAACAGATGCCCGGACCCGGGGCACAGTGTCTCGCAGCCGTGCCACCCCATTGTACCAGAGGGGTGAACAAGGTGCTCGTCACCGGGACCAGCTCAACCGGCAATTGAGGGAACTGGGGAATTTTTGTCCCTCTACATGTCCGTACGCGGTCGAGTTCCCACCTTAAAAAAGACTTTGTGTCACATCTTGCTTCAGTGGGGGAGTAGGGTAAATATCATTATTAGCCATATTCCTTTGTTATGTGATTCCCTTTATTAAAAAGACTTTTTTAATTGTTTTGTTTTGAAATAAATATTAGGTTGTCCCAAAAGTTCGTAAACACTTGCGAAATGGATCTATCTGGTCCAGCAAAATCGAGACAAGCGATGGCAGAAGAGGCAGGAGACACCGTCGGTTCCAAAACAAGATCGATTCGGCAAAAAAGTCATGTTGTGCGGTTTGGTGGAATTTTGAAGGAATCGTGCATTTTGAGTTGGTTCCGAATGGTCGTGCCATCAGTGTCGGACTTTATTGTCATCAACTTGAGCGGGTCTACGAAAAGTTGAAGCAAAAGTACCTGGCTCTGATCAACCGAAAGCGCGCTTTGATGCAGCAGGACAATACCAAGCCACACCGCCAGGAAGACCAAAGACAAGTTTGAAGAGATGGACGTAGTTGAGGTTCTGCCACATCCAGCCTACATTTCTGACTGTGTTCCATCAGATTAAGTCCTTTTCCGCTCAATGCAACACCTTCTGAAGGGCCGCCGATTCGACTCGTTTGATGAAGTCAAGGAAGCGTGTCAAGAATTCTTTGATTCGAAGCCGGCTGAATAGTACCTTGACCAGATTCGAAAGCTTGTAGATCGATGGCACAAAGTCTTGGAAAATTATGGTCTTTATTTTGAGCAATAATTTTTGTTGTTTTTGCGAGTAAAATTTCAATTTTTTGCAAGTGTTTTCTGGTAACGTTAGATTACTTGGGAAGTAAAATTTCAATTTTTTGCAAGCGTTTACGAACTTTTAGGACAACCTAATATTAGTTACTTTTAGTATAAGTGTAAATATCGGAGAAATGCATGTTTAACACAGCGTTAACTGTTTTGACAGGTTGACAGCTTGACTAACAGACGGAAGTTTCTCGAAATTTTTTCTACAGTAACAGAAAAAGGAAAGTGCGACACAGAGTTCCAAAGGCGAATTGGCATAGCCAAGGAAGCATTCCAGAAGTTGAGTAAAGTATTAAAGAACAGGACAATTTCGCTAGAAACAAAGAAAGTACTGGATTGCTATGTGATGTCAGTTCTTCAATATGGCAGTGAATGCTGAACAATATCATCGAAGATGAAGGAAAAACTTAAAGCAATTGAAATGTGGTCCTACAGAAGGATGCTGCGAATTTCATGGATCGAGCATGTGAGCAATGATGAGGTTTCAGAGAAGATGGAAACGAAAAAGAAATTAATACTGAGCATCAAGAAGAGACAGCTGAAGTTCTTGGGACATGCAATGAGGAAGGAAACTTTGACGAATCTGATACTTACAGGTCAGATAGAATTAAAAAGAGACAGGGGAAAGCAGCGGATAACATATTTGAAGGACCTAATCAAGTGGATGACGGAACGAGGGTTGCGTGGTGTAACAGGAGAAAGCGTGCTACCTAGTAATTAAAAAAATTAATTTACTAATATTTTATTGAAGTTTAGGTACTTTTGCATTAAATTTACAAGACTAATCGATCTAATTTTCTGAATTTACAAATTTATGGTTTTTACAAAAATCGGCACGTTTACATGCATACAAAAATTTCAAAATTCTTTTTAAAATATTGGAGTTCGCTAAATTGGAAGAGGCTTTTCTATTCATGATTAGTAAATATAATTTTTACTTAACAACAAAATCACGTAACCATCACAAATTACGACTGAATTTTAAAAGATTTAAAACTTTATAAATTGTTATAATTAAAGGTTAAAAAGAATGAAAACAATTCTAGTAAAAATTCGTTATTCATCGTTTTTTTTTATAAAAACAGTATCGCTCGTATTATATTTATTCGTAAAAGCAATTAAAGCTTTTCTAATTAAATAATTTTAAAGTTTAATTGCATTTTTTTTTTTTTTTTTTTTACAGATTTTCAGTAATTGGTGGTTCTTTTTAACTAAAAGAAATTGAAGATTTAAATTTTCAAAGGTGTTCTGCTTTTAATTAATAAAAATATTAAGCGGATCAAAATTTAATTTTTCGAAATTTCATAAAATTAAATAAGTAGCAGGGTTTTTTTAAATGAAAAAAATTACAAAAATTCTAAAATAACTTATGCGAATAAAACTTGAAAGTTTCATTAAAATCTGATAATTATTTACAAAAATCTCTAAATCAATGTGATTTTTTGCTCGGGTGTGCTGTGTGGTGCAATGGATATCGACTCGAAACGACAAATCAGAGAGCCGAGTTCGAATTCAATTTGAATTCCTTGCATTTACTTACGCACAAATACCCTTGGAAAAAGTATTAATCCGTCTCTTCCCTCCAGTAATTGGTTAAATAATAGAACAGATTGGCAACAAGTCTACCGCAGAAAGCAATGGCAAACTATTTCGGGATAATCTTCTTCCCAGTCAGTCATGTCTCTTTCGTAACATGATCGCCCAAAGCGTGTATCACGTATGGCACTTAACTGACTGACTTGTTATCCATCTGTTTGCTCCATTCTTCGTTCTCTTAGAATTGCCTTACTTGACCCATACTTCGTCCTCTTGGGGTCACTTTGCTTGACCCATACTTCGTCCTCTTGGGGTCGCTTTGCTTGACCCATACTTCGTTCTCTTAGGATCCTATTTTTTTTCCGCACACTTTTACCATTATTTTTTACAGCTATCTCATGAAACACAAATAGGCAGTAAATCATATTTTTTTTGTTTTTGTTTTTTCACTTGATAAACAGCCATGAACATAGAGCATTAATTGTCGGTAACAAAATCAATGATTATGATCAGGTTGCGTGTTTTCACAATTGAATGACTGTGTGTCAGATTTGTTTTTGAAACAAATCGACTTAACAGTACCCGATATGAACGGGGCATTTGTCTCTTGGTCACGGATCCCGCTTATAGAAAAGTTAAATAGTAAAATCTTACATTTCTACAATTTTCAATTAAACTATTTCAACGGTTCTTTAAATAATTTCACAAAACACACCGGTAAAAAAATATTATTTGTTAATTTTCCTAATGAAATTGTTACTCATATTTAATTCGTCCTATTTTCTGCCACATTTCATCGCATCTTAATTTTATGCATCTTAATTTCATTTGCTTTGTAACGTAACTATACAGACCGTTAATCTATGGTCATTAGTAAATAGTCAGTCAGTCAGTTAAGTGCCATACGTGATATACGCTTGGGTGATCATGGCTCGAAAGATACATGACCGGCTGGGCAGAAGATTATCCCACAGTAGGTTGCCATTGCTTTCTGCGGTAGACTGGTTGCCAACCAAGGCTATAGAACCCAATCAGTCCTGGACAGATAAGAGATAGATTATATTATATTATTATATTAAGTATTAGAGGGGAACCACTTTATTACTTCTTAACAATAGAAAATTGATCCCCCACTTTATGCCCAGTACAAATTTTAATTATATTTCCAACTATTATATTCAGTCAGTTAAGTGCCATACGTGATACACATTTGGGTGATCATCTCTCGAAAGAGACATGACTGACTGGGCAGAAGATTATCCCGCAGTAGGTTGCCATTGCTTTCTGCGGTAGACTGGTTGCCGACCAAGGCTATAGAACCAAATCTGTCCTGTTATTTTACCTATAAATGGTGGGAAGAGATGGATTAATATCTTTTCCAAGGGTATTTGTGCATAAGTGAATGCCAGGAATTTAACTGGAATTCGAACCCGGCTTCCCGATTTCTCGTTCCGAGCCGATGCACCACAAAGCACATCGAGACACGCATCTCATTTGCTAGGAAAGCACGTTCATTTACGAAAACAGCTACCCCACCGATTAAGCTACAGGCAGTTTGGCAGGTGATAAAAAACAAAGCATTTGAAGATATATTTTAATTTTTCACCGATCGTTAAACGCCATATTTGTCTATAGCTAAACTTGATCTTCCGCCAAACGTAAAGATTGTAATTACGTTTATAAAAAAAATCAAAATATCACATAATAATTGGTATTAAAATTTTATTGTTATTAATGATTGTTGGTTGTTTTGTTTTTATGGCATATCAACACCTCGGCGGGTCATTTCTTGCCAACTATATTTTTTATTTATTTATTGCTGGTAATACCTTTTTCTTTCAACAATTTATTGTTGTTTTTATATAAGTTTTGTGTCTAGTAATACTTTTTTCTTTTCGAGTATCAAGATTCATTGGGATTTGTTTTCAAGGGCAGGGTCCCCAAGTCCTACCCTTGTTATTTAACCCATAACTGGAAGAAAGGGACGGATTAGTACCAGTGCTTAAGTGAATGCAGAATATTCAACAGAAATTCGAACTCGGCTCACCGATTTCTCTTTCTGCGCCGATATCCACTGCTCCACAACGCACATCCGTCGCTAAACGCTTACAGCACCTAGTATTCCCAAGTGGTCATCCAGTACTGACCAGGCTCAACGTTGCTTAACTTCGGTGATCGAGCGAAAACCGGTGTATTCAACGTGATATGGCCGTAAGCCTTTTTATTAATGATTATATTTACTGGGTTGCAAAAATAAAGAAAGTACGTTCTTTTATAACACTGACGTTAAATAACAATATAACATACTAAAGTTGTGGTGTAATGGATATTGACTTGGAACACGAAATCAGAGAGCTGAGCTCAACTTCCAGTTGAATTCGTTGCATTTGTTTCTGTGCAAATACCCTTTGAAAAGGTATCAATCGATTCTCTTCTCCTTCTAGCTATGTTTTGAAAAGCAAGACAGATTAGGTTCTATAGCGTTGCTTGGAAACCAGTCTACGGTATAAAGAAAACACAGCGTACTGCGGGAATATCTTCTTCCTAGTCAGTCATGGATCGAAAGAAATATGATCGCCTATGGTACTTAACTGACTTATAAGGATTACGTCACTTTTCTGAGAATGTCGTTTACGAATTTACAAATTTATGGTTTTTACAAAAATCGGTACGTTTATATGCATACAAAAATTTCAAAATTCTTTTTAAAATATTCGAGTTCGCTAAATTGGAATAGGCTTTTCTATTCATGATTAGTAAATATAATTTTTACTTAACAAAATCACGTAGCCATCACAAATTACGACTGAATTTTAAAAGATTTAAAACTTTATGAATTGTTATAATTAAAGGTTAAAAAGAATGTAAACAATTCTAGTAAAAATTCGTTATTCATCTTTTTTTTTTTATAAAGACACTATCGCCCGCATTATATTTATTCGTAAAAGCAATTAAAGCTTTTCTAATTAAATAATTTTTAAGTTTTATTGCAGGTTTTTTTTTTTTTTTACAGATTTTCAGTAATTGGGGGTTCTGTTTAACTAAAAGAAATTGAATATTTAAATTTTCAAAGGTGTTCTGCTTTTAATTAATAAAAATATTAAGTGGATCAAAATTTAATTTTTCGAAATTTCATAAAAACTTAACTGACTTATAAGGATTACGTCACTTTTCTGAGAACATTTCTAACGACTGATGGCCTTGCCAAAACAGAATACAAAAAAAAAATGGGTAAAGTCTACCCTCCCCTTTCTCTCTCTCTCTCTCTCTCTCTCTCTTTCTCTTTCTCTAAAACTTGTTCGTTGCTCACATGTTCTGTCGATGTTATTCTCAGCATCCTTCTGCAAAACTAAATTTTTGTTGCTTCAAGTTTATTTTTCATCTGTGAGATCATTATCCAGTATTCATTGCCATAAGTAGACCGGTATTACATAACAGTTCAGTATTATTTCTTTGTTCCTAATAATATTTTTCTATCTCTTAATACTTTGCATAGCTTTCGGAAAGCGTCTTTCATTATTCCGATGAGCCTCTCTCTCTCTCTCTTTATCTATCCGATCTACATTAAAAATCTCCCCGATGCCATAAGATCCCAAGTAGGTATGTACGCCGATGACACCACAGTATACTCTCGCCCTGATCAAAAATCTGGTGTGGGCAACAAAGCAAACCTCGCAGCCGAGCTTGAAACGGACCTCCAATCTGTACTGGACTGGGGTAAGAAATGGCTTGTAAATTTTAATGCTTCTAAAATGAAGCTGCTATCAATTAACCATCATAGACAATCGCACCTACCTCCCATTAGCATGGAACAGGCTTGCATTCCAGAGAGTAAAACACTACGCCTCCTTGGTCTCACACACTCAGCGGACTTCAAGTGGAATGACTATATCGAATCCATTGCTAAATCCGCTGCTATGAAAGTCGGTTCTCTGTACAGAGCCCGGATGTTTTTTTCCGTCTGAATTTATCCTGCACATATATAAATTTACCATCCGCCCGAGTATTGAATACTGCTGCCACATCTGGTCGGTTGCCCCTGTTATTCTCCTCGGGGTTCTTGACAAAATACAACGGAGAATCTGTAATGTGATCGATAACGATACCAACTTGGCAGCCCGGCTGCAGTCATTCTCTCACCGGCGTGTCGTGGCTTCCCTGTACATCTTCTATAAATACTTTCACGACTTCTGCTTCGATGAACTTAGATAACTGGTGCCCCCTAGGTACGAATTTGCACGAGACACTAGATTAGCAACTAGATCCCACCCTTTTACAGTGAAGCGGATAAAATGTAACCGCAATTTCTATTCCAACAGCTTCTTTTCTCGCACTTCCCGACTGTCGAATTCTCTTCCACATAATCGCTTCCACGACAGCTACAATCTCCAGAAGTTTAAATGTAAGGTCAATAGACACCTCCTAACACACTAACTCGCATTCATTCTCTCAAACACTCTTCCCATCTGCCCAACCCTCAGCCTCGGTATCCTTACCCGTCTATCACCCTCCTTCTGACATTTCCTATATATAACCACTCTTTCTTTTCACTTTCCCCTATGCGCAATAGTGGCAGTTGAATGCCTTGCTTAGGGTGAAATGATTAAAAAAAATCTATCTATCTATCTATCTATCTATCTATCTATCTATCTATCTATCTATCACACACATTAATGATAGAACGTGTTTTTCTATTTCCCCCTGGAAGGACTTTTCAGTCCTCAGCACATCTAATATGATATTGAACACTTTTCCTCTTATTTTCCGACATCGAATCACCATATTTATATTTTACCTTAAAATACTACGAATGTATAAATCTCACTGAACTGATTTTTATTGACGTAGAACTCACCATGAGCTTATTCAATCATTAACTCAAGAATTAAGATTCACCAGAAATTCTAATTAGGAAAACGGTGAAATTTTCACGGGTTAAAACTAGTCACCATCGTCATCATCATCATCATTTTTCCGCACGGTTTTTCGTTTACAACCGGAGATCTTACCTTTTGGGTATTCTCCATCAACACAACACATTGCGTAGAATATTTTCAGTGGTAAGCATCGCAGACATCTGAAGCAACAAGATTCTCGATTTTATTCCGATTTTCTCAATTTAGGTTTTAATTTCGATGGCATAGAGCCAACGCCCCAATGATAATTTGGGCGAGAATGGTCATATAATATCACTTCCTCTCCTACCCACCTTCGCTAGAGTCTTAATCGCTTTTCGTCGTCGCTTCTGGTTAAGTCGTCACTTCTTTAGTCCAGTTGATAGTAGATTCGAAAACTAAGTGTGAGTGTAATGTTTCATGATCATAATCCCCAAATGTTTGGATAGTATTCAGTTTTGCCTGTAAAAACCCGTGCAGAATAACGTTAGAGAGAGAGAGAGAGAGAGAGAGAGAGAGAGAGAGAGAGAGAGAGAGAGAGAGTATTAGTTATTGACAAACAAAAACACATCCTTTCATACATTTTCGAATTGGGCCTGTCAGTTTTTGACGCCTTTGTCACGACATACGTACAATCATCGTTTATCAACGTTAACAGAAAAATAATGGAATCTTTTCGTTCGTCAAACAGACAGTCAGAAATATTTTGGCTACCTCATCGTTGGGTAATCGTTAGCGGGTTACTTTGGTTGATCAATTCAGTACTACACAACAGTGACTTTAACTCCAACTGAGTTTTCCGTGTTTAGTTAATTTGTTTTAGTAAATAACAACTATAAAAGTATTCGGATGCAAATGAATGAAAGTAAAAAAATATTCAGTAATTTATTAACAGGTTTCAGTGTAAACAATGGAAGTCCATTTTTAGCAAAAAGAATAAAATCAGGTGAAAAACTATAAGAAAAATGAATTAATTACATATAAAGTAACATGCGCTTGTAGTGCGTATAAAACAGAGATAGACGCTGGGCACGCGTAAATAATATCCTGTCGCCAGTGGGGCTGTATCTGCGCTGGCCATCACTCAGAAGTTATCTCCCATCTCAATCTCTTTGGCAAGAAGAAGGTCGTGTAAAGCGACAGTGAATACGCATGCATTGTGCTTGTGTGTGTACATGGCAATGAGGTGTAGAGAGAAAGTTAACAGAAAAGAAAGATAGAGAAAGAGAGAGAGAGAAAGAGTGAGAAATGGAGAGATTGAAGAGAGAAAGAGAGAGAGAGAAAGAGAGAGAGAGACTTTGGCTACCTCATCTTTGGGTAATTGTTAGCGGGCTACTTTGGTTGATCAATTCAGTACTACACAACAGTGACTTTAACTCCAACTGAGTGTTCCGTGTTTAGTTAATCTGTTTTAGTAAATAACAACTATAAAAGTTTTCGGATGCAAATGAATGAAAGTAAAAAAAAAAATATCCAGTAATTTATTAACAGGTTTCAGTGTAAACAATGGAAAAGATCTATCTACCGGATTTCTGGAACAAGATTAAATTGGCTATACAAGTCGGATTACAGAAGTATAATAAATAAACTCTTGCAAGGAATAATGACAATGTTTTTGTTTGTTTGTTTGCTTTATTTAATTTAATGCCAGCATTTTTCACCATTAATATTTTGGGGAGTGTAGCTACAACAATATGGCACCACTGATTAAGATAAATTCTTTATATCTCTGAAAATAATTAGTGCTGGGGATCACTAGGGTTCAGCAAAGTCTGACAAAATGGCTCGTATTCTGTAACTCTGACTGAGAGCAGATTACGATCCCTCCTGATCACTCCATACGACTGTTCAAGCAGCCTAATCAATAGAGGATTCCACAAAATTTGCCCCACTACCGCCAAGCTATGATATCCGTCAACTCAGCTTGATTGATCAATACCGATCCATGCTTCCACCGAGGTGGTGATACTCTACATTGAGAACCTCTCAATTTCGACACACTCACAGTTTGGGGATTTCGCACACGCAATTACTCTGTCTTTATTATTATGATTTCAGTAATGTTTTTGTTTATACTAGTGTGCACCCTAGAATTGAGGATCGTATTAATTGGGAAAAGATTCTGCCGTGAATCTGCTTCACAAAGCAGCAGATCTTGGTAAGAAGCCATCTGAATGGAACTTACATATTACGATTGGAATACGAAAGAAAAAGATAACGGTTAACCATAAACCTAAAGAAGTCAAGATCGTAGTAACCGGGAAAATATCCTGCCAGAAGTCTGTTCTACAAAGCAGCAGTAAGATCTATTCGAATAGCTACTTCCTAAAAAGTAGCTGTCCGAATGGAACTTTCTTTTTGTTAATGGAATACGAATTTAATGGAGATGATTCACCTTTATGTACGTGGCATGGCGGATCCCAGTTGTAAAGGTCTGGGTTGGTGGGACTAAGGAGTGTAACTCGTCAGAACACGGGCCATGGAAGTAACGATGGGTTTCGTTGGGGGGAATGGTGTTGCAGGGTAGAAAGTAATTAATCATCCACAAATTTGGTAGACGTTTTTGAAGTCTATCGCGAAAGTCAAGTGAAGACTTGGAAGTTCCGGCCAAAATATGTCAACAACACTCCATTCTAGTCAGATTTGACTCTTGTAAATATAGAATACAGTAAAAAGAGTCGGATACTGGGGTGGTGATACAATGAACCAACGGTTTTTCCAGCATATTTAGCAATAGATCGGATACCAGAGTCCTACTTGAGGTCTGGGGATAGTTTGTGTCTCAATAGACTCTCAAGATAAGGGGTCGTTTCAAGAAAAAGCCCATCCATCACGATAGATGAAAGTTTGGGTCAATGCACATTTTTTAACCCTGTCAGTCGGGTAGCCAAAATACCCGTTGTTTCACATATCAATTATCATTTCTCTGACTATCTAAGACACGCAGGTATGAGTCAATTCTCAAATACTGCCAGTGTATTGTGACAGTATTCATAATTAATATTAATAAGATAATGATCAACCAACACGTAAAAATAACTATTATGAATAACACCACAACGCTGAACAAATAACCATAAGTTATATGGCACAGTTTCTTTTCTCGCATATCTCCTCTGGGAAACTCTCTTGAGGCTCAATGTTTTCCAACCAACATTGATCTTTAAAAATTAAACACAATATCAATCGTTATGTACTATCTTGAATATTTTTCTGTGGTTCACTCCACTTAATGTTTTCTTTTTTTCTTAGTCTTTCACATTCAGTAACCTCCGTGTCTTAGTGACTTTATTGTCTTGCATGGGGTGAAATTATCTAAAAACGTATTAGAATAAGCCAGAACCTATACTGGCACAGATGTGTCTTCTCACCGCACTTATTCTGTAACCCGTAATTGTCCTGCTTAAGATACTCATGTAACACGTAATTGCCTTGCTTAAGATACTTATAATATTGCATGAGAAAAAATTTAATCCTAAGTTTAATACAACGGAGCGAAAGAAATTATTATTGGTGGTATTCTTGGAAATCGCAATAGTAACTCATATTGCGATTTCCAAGAATAACACCAATAATAATTTCTTTCGCTCCGTCGTATTAAACTTAGGATTACATTACTTAATTAAAAAAAAAAGAATATTTATTACAAACTTGTAAAATTTGAAAAAAAGAAAAACTAGCTGGAAATCGAAAAGAATAGAAAGGAAAAAAATATTTTTGCATTGTTTATACGAAAGTGGATCAGAAGCCTTGTTTTTTTTTCTGCCGGTGGAAGTGAAAAATAGCGGTAGTCAAAACAGGACTGTCAAAACTTTTGATGGGGTTAGCGTAAAGTCAGATCTTTAGTTCCCGAATTCGCTGGGAAAGGATTTGAGAATTTGAAAACCTAAAAAAATGATGAAATCGGGAAGAAAAGAAATGATGTCATTAAGAAGTGTTACCTCATTGGTTAAACCAAGGAAGCGATATAACCCCATTTCGAAATGTAGAGGCGGAAGTAATCTCATTGGTTAAAGATTTGATTTGCATGGACACCCCGGGACCATCATGCACCTTCCAAGAGAATTTGGGATGAGCATAAAAATCGAGACTCCGGGAGCCAAATCAGTTGCAGTTGGAGTTAGACTTGGGACCAGTCGAGATGTAACGACTGAGGGAAAAGTGTTTCCAACTCGGGGCCAAGATTAAAAAATATTAGTTGCCTCTCATCGAGTCCCGGCAAAAGATGTAAAGAAACGTAGACAAGCCTGCCGCCGACCGACTTAAAAGAGTCAAATAATGCGCCTCTGATACAGTCCTGGCTGAAGATCTATGGAAGCAGAAAAAGCCGAAAAAGAGTTAAAGTATTTGAGTTGAAGTTTTTCGTTGCTGAGCGAAAAAGACAAGACGAATTTACTGCCGCCGCCGCCGCCAAACTTACATCCCACTTTGGCTGTTTCCGTAAGGCTTCGGTAAAGAGCCATGAAAAGACTTTTTAAAAATCTGGAAAATTGAAATCTCCGATTATTCTTAAACGAAAACTTTCGCACCATTGTGAAAATAGAAATTCAACGACCATTATATTCTGTTTCTATTGCTAATTTATATATATATATATATATATATATATATATATATATATATATATATATATATATAAATCTTTTCTGCAACTTATCCAAGCGTCTTCGAAATTTTTTTTTCTTGGTGCCGTATTGTTTTTTTTTTAACCTAATGTACGCGCGCGTCCGGCCTGATTCGACGTGGTAAAGACCCAGCTAGCAAGATTTCAGCGTGCCTTCTTTGGATCAGAAATCACAGCGTGGGCAAGGGGGCGCCGTTATAATAGATGACTTGAAGACCAGCTACTGTGTAGAGGCCATCAGACGACTAGCGACCCGAGAGCGACGTTACAATTCAACCTTGCGGTGAATCGATTCTGAAAGAAGTCCCACCAGTATTCATTATTGACGGCTACAATCTTAACAATATAACATATGCAGATGACACAATACTGATAGCAGACACAGAAAATAAACTACAGAGACTCCTTCAGAAGACATTGAAGGAAAGAAAGAAAGAAGAAAGTGAAAAATCAATTGCAAGAAGACAGAATATATGGTTGTCCCCGAAAGTAATGGCCCTACATGCAAATTACAAATTGTTGAAACCAAAATCAAAGACGTAAAAAAAAAATTAAATATCTAGGAAAAGTTTTAACAAATGATGGAAAGTACGACACGGAAATCCGTATCGGGATAGCGAAAGACGCTTTCCGAAAACTGAGCAAAGTATTAAGAGATATAAAAATTTCATTGAAAAAAAAAGAAAAGAGTTCTGAACTGTTATGCAATATCAGCCCACCTACTGTGTAAAAGTATTAGGACAAGAACTATTTTATTTTTTATGAGGCATCAAAATGAAGTTTAAAATCACCCCTGTCCTAACACTTTTGCTCACTACCGGTAGTGTGCAAAAGTATTAGAACAGGGGGTGATTTTTCTAAAAGGCTCACTGAAATTTAAATACAGGGTTAAAAGCCAAAACTTTGTAAGAATTATTTAATTAAATTGGAAGAGGAAGGGAGGCTTCGGAATTTGAATTGGCCCCACAAAGCCCTGATCTCAATCCTATTTAACATCTATGGGATATTTTGGATAAAAAATTGATAAATCTAATGTTACTTCGCAAAACACACATTGGGAACAAATACAAACTTCTTGGCAGGAGATTCCATTAGATACATTGAAGAAGCTTGTGATGTCAATGCCTGACAGAATGAAGGCTGAGGTCAAAGCAAAAGGCTATTATACTAAATATTAAATTTATTTTGTAACAAGTAATTTTTCTTGTTAAACCATTTGTTGAGTAAATATATAAAATTACTTTAATTAAATTTTCTGCTAATATGCCTCATAAAAGATAAAATAGTTCTTGTTCTAATACTTTTGCACAATACTGTATATATACTAGGTGCGATTGGTAAATTGTCGCAATTATTTTGATGCCTCATAAAAGATAAAATAGTTCTTGTCCTAATACTTTTGCACAATACTGTATATATACTAGGTGCAATTGGTAAATTCTCGCAATTATTTTGATGCCTCATAAAAGATAAAATAGTTCTTGTTCTAATACTTTTGCACAATACTGTATATATACTAGGTGCGATTGGTAAATTGTCGCAATTATTTTGATGCCTCATAAAAGATAAAATAGTTCTTGTTCTAATACTTTTGCACAATACTGTATATATACTAGGTGCGATTGGTAAATTGTCGCAATTATTTTGATGCCCCATAAAAGATAAAATAGTTCTTGTTCTAATACTTTTGCACATTACTGCATATATACTAGGTGCGATTGGTAAATTGTCGCAATTATTTTGATGCCTCATAAAAGATAAAATAGTTCTTGTCCTAATACTTTTGCACAGTGCTGTATATAGCAATGAATGCTGGATAATGACATCACAGACAAAAAATAAAAAATAAACATTGAATACTTCTGTCACATCTGCTCGTTTGCCACTGCTATTTATCTTAGGCTTCTTGACAAAATCCAACGAAGAATCTGTAATGTAACTGATTCCGACCTGGTAGCTCAACTCCATTCACTTTCTCACCGACGTAATGTGGCTTCCCTCTGTCTCTTCTGCAAATACTTTCACGGCTTCTGTTCTGATCAGCTTAGCTCCCTGGTGCCGCCACTGGATGAATTTAGTCGAGCTACTAGACTAGCGGGTAGGTTTCACCCTTTTACAGTGAGATCAATCAAATGTAACCGCAACTTCTACTCTACGAGCTTCTTTTCTCGCACTTCCCGCCTGTGGAATTCTGCTCCGTATACTTGCTTCCCTGTAAACTACAATCTCCAAGAATTTAAATGCAAAGTCAATTGCCATCACTTACCTTCTTGACTCACATCCTTTCCCTGACAACCCTTGTATCATGTTCTTCTTCCTTTCCACTCTAATCTCATGCAGCCCTCTTCACACCAGTGTTTTCATCCTTCTCTTACCCACTCTCTCTAACTTGTTCCTCTTTCTCATCACTCTCCTCTTAATGTCAGTTGCCATCTCTTATCTTCTTGACTCACATCCTTTCCCTGACAACCCTTGTATCATGTTCTTCTTCCTTTCCACTCTAATCTCATGCAGCCCTCTTCACACCAGTGTTTTCATCCTTCTCTTACCCACTCTCTCTAACTTGTTCCTCTTTCTCATCACTCTCCTCTTAATATCAATTGCCATCTCTTATCTTCTTGACTCACATCCTTTCCCTGACAACCCTTGTATCATATTCTTCTTCCTTTACACTCCACTCTCATGCAGCTCTCTTCACACCTGCATTCTCATCCTTTTCTTGCTCATTCTCTGATTCCCCTGTAACTTGTTCCTCGTTCTCATTTCACCTCTTCTGTAACCCCTTGCGCACCAGTGGCAATTCTTCCTTGCTTGGGGTCAAATGATTAAAAAAAAAAAGAGAAATTTAGTTCGGCGAATGGATGTAGAGAATAGCATCGACAGAACATTTGAACAATTTTTAGAGAAAAATGGAAACCAAAAAATTGCTTATAGTTAACCTGAGAAAGAGAGTTGGAATTTTTCGGACATTTAATAAGGTAAGTGGGCTTAGAGAATTTGACACTTACGAGAAGGCAAAAGGGACAGAAAAAAGCAGTGTAAATGGATAGCAGAACAGGATTTAGGAGAAATAACAAAAAGACAAAATTCACTAAGAGCTACAAAAAAAAAAAAAAAAAAGAAATTGTGAAGAGTTACGATCGCCTACGTTTTCAAGGGACATAACACATAGAAGGCTGTCCTGGGCATGACGGTAAACTTCATCCGGCAGCAAGGCATCTGATTGGAAGATTGTAAGAACCACCTCTTAATTGCTGTTGTTCTCAGGTCCACTCTGACCCGGAGTGGTAGCACCTGTTAGGATCCCAGCTATGGGCAAATAGTTAACCCCTAAACTGGGGTCAAAACACTATGAAAGTATAAAAATACACTTTTATAGAAATATATACATAAAATATGCATATCATATTTTTGAAAGAAAAATATTACCAACAATACATTTTAAAAAAAAAATCATTATCATAACACATTTTTGAAGGAAAAAAAAATGATTCTTAGCAAAACATTTTTGAATACAAAACTAGAAAACATTTTCAGTTTTCTAAAATAAAAAAGAATAAAAACAAAAAATTTTCATTAAAATCTGACTAAATCAAAATTTCACTATAACCGAACATTAAAAAGTACCTTAAAACCCTACCTTTTTGGTATTAAATAACCCACAGAGGTTGATATGCCGTTAAACACATAGATAAATAAGTCTGTAATTGACACAATGGAAAAATATCTCTCAAAATAAAAAAAATGTGGAAATATATCAAAATTAAATTCCGCCGTTTTATTTGGTCACACGATCAACCTGTTAAACAGCGCAATATTCACACCATACTTCCACCATTACCACCAAAATTGGTGTCCTTTTCGTAAGAAAAGATTATTATTATTATTATTATTATTATTATTATTATTATTATTATTATTTGCTTATCACAGACGGACGGTAACCGGAACCATTCTTCCCACACCCATTGTTGACACTTTCCGGTTCCGGTTTTAAGATCTTGTTTCTGTCACGGTCAAAAGTGAAAACTAAAAATAAAGTTTCAAAAAGCGAAAAATAAAATAAAATAGACTCCCACTCAATCCAGGACAGGAAGTATTAAGGGCCTTAAAAAACAATATACTTCAAGTTTAACTTCGTTCTCGCTTTGTTCTCGCTTCGTTCTCGCTTCGTTCTCGCTTTGTTCTCGCTTGAACATTGAAGTTATTTCATAATAACTTATATTAATTTTCATTGCAGTTTTTGTGTGCTTTGAATTCTTGAATTGTCTTTGTTTTTTACAATCCCTATCGAGAGAATGGGGTCTTCACTCTCTTCACATTTTACTGAAACGGAAAAGTAAAAAAAAAAAAATTAAAAATTACATTCATCCTTTTAGCCTCACGTTACGACAGTGCTATAGTGCTCAGCTCTGTTTGTCTAAAATCAATACTCACTGTCATTAATATGCAAAATAAATCAGAAAAAATTCATTTTCTCTTTCGTTATGAAACTTTACCTTCTAAAAGGTTATCTGCGGTTTTTTTGCTTACTCATCTACTGTCCACACTCCTTAATGTTTTCTCTTTGAGCTGGGGTGCTGGGTGTTATGGTTAGCAAACTTTTCTCGCTAACACCTGAGTAGTGAGTTCGATCCTCGCTGAGTACCCTCCTACTTTCGGTCTTGTGCCACATCTAAGCTGAGTTTACAAAATCATTTCGGGCCCCTTGACGTTAGTAAACACGGCTTGCTAGAACCTGTTACAGCTGAATAGTAAGTTCGGTCCTCACTAAGTACCACCACACTTTCGGCCTTGCCGTATATCTAAGCTGCGCTTAGAAAATCACCTTAGTTTAGTTTTTCTTCTTTCACGGTAACCTCTTATGTCTTAGTGGCTCTGCTGCCTTGCATGGAGTGAGATGATTAAAAAAAGACACACACACACACAAATTAAATGCAATGTCAATCGTTATCTTTCTTAGTTCCTATTCTTTTATTGTTCTCTTCCCTTAAAAGAGTTTTTCTCATATTTTATAACACTCAGTTATCCCTAGTGTCTTAGTGGCATTATTGCCTTGCTTTGGGTGAGATGAAAATGTTTCTCTTTTTCATATTGATTTACTTCAGAGTCTTAGTGCCTTCGGTGTAGTGACATGATTAAAATATATTGGCGGAAAAGTCTATGTCTCATTTCAGAAAATAATTACAAACCAAAAAAAAAAAAAAGTTTATATTCTAAATGAAAGCAAATATGCTTAAAGATGGCTAACAAACCAGCAATGGCGTAATGGATAATGAAAAGTTGAAGAACTGAGTTCGAATTCAAGTCAAGTTCATTATTTACAGGTAAATACCCTTGTGAAAGGTGTGGATCCATCTTTTCATACTCAGTTAAGGGTAAATAGCAAAATAAACTGGTACAATATAGCTTTGGTTATCAACCAGTCTAAGAAAAGGAAAAGTATGAATTCAAACAAGCCTTTAAAGGGTTGGGTTTTATCAGGCTGTCTTGCCCAAGATTACGTTTTCAGTACAAATGGTGCCCCAAATATTACCTGACTTGTGATCGTGAATAGATCTAAAATATATACATTTTCGAAATTGTTCTAGTGAAACAAGCTTGCTAGCCATTACACTACGCCGACGTGTTCAAGATAGATTGACATGAATAGACTGAGAAAGAAAAGAAGAAACAAGCAATCAAATGGACTCAATGAGATAGATAGATAGATAGATAGATAGATAGATAGATAGATAGATAGATAGATAGATAGATATGAACAGATCGACTAAGATTGAACAGGCTGAGATAGATAGATAGATAGATAGATAGATAGATAGATAGATAGTTACTTTCTAAGCGTAGCTTAGATATGGCACAAGTCCAAAATTTTAGGGCATCCAGTGAGGATCAAGCCGAATACTCGGTCGTAATTGTTCTAGCGAAACAAGCTTGCTAGCCATTACACTACGCCGACGCGACGTGTCCAAGATAGATTGACATGGATAGACTGAGAAAGAAAAGAAGAAACAAGCAATCAAATGGACTCAATGAGATAGATAGATAGATAGATAGATAGATAGATAGATAGATAGATAGATAGATAGATAGATAGATATAAACAGACTGACTTAGATTGGACAGACTGGGATAGATAGATAGATAGATAGATAGTAGTTAGGTAGGTAGGTAGGTGCTATCTATTATAATTTATTATACAAGTCTGTTTTTTCAATAAAATTGTTACGTACTTGCCAATTAGGTAAAATGTTCAAGATATGCAAGGAATTCCTGTTGAATTCTTTGCATTCACTAACGAAAGGTATTAATCCGTCTCTCTCCTACATTTATGAGTTAAATAATAGGACAGATTGGGTTCTATAGCCTTGGCTGGCAACCAGTCTACCTCAGAAAGCAATGGCAACTTATTGCGGGATAATTTTCTGCCCAGTCAGTCATGTCTCTTTCGAGACATGTTCGCCCAAAGCATGTATTACGTATGGCACTTAAATGACTGTTCAAGATATATTTCTATTTACATATGGTAACAATATTACCTTAGCTCACAATATTCATTCTGATGAAAATAATTGAAACTGGCTTGTTTTGGGGTTAACAGGCAACATTATGCAAAGTGATTTTATTTTACATAAAGTTATTTTCAAAACAAACAAATATAGGATTGATTCATTATCTCATATACTTGAATTAATTTTATTAATGTTATGTTTTTATGAGCACCATATTTTATAAATGTTGTGGAGTAGTTTTCGCACTGAAAGTTATAATCGTGCTATGTCGGTTGCTAATCGTTTTAACGCACCCAAAATGTTAGGAACTTGGGAATCTTCCACTGTAAGCTGACTCCTTAGTATTCGGCTAAATGCCGACTAATATCGACTAGCAGTTCTGCTAAACTCCAATAGAACGCTAAAGAACTCTCTAGAACTTCTAAGAAACTCCTAAGAACTCCCCAAGAACTTCCCGAGTTAACTCTCTCTTAACTCTTATTAATATAGGAGGGAGAGTCCATTATATGAGGAATAGGAATAGGAACAGATATCATTTTTGTCTGAATTTTGTTTTCAATTCCCATATACGAAGTCTTATCAAAAAGTATTGGGGCTGGTGGCATATAAAAGAAAACTACTACGCATATCAATTCGGTATTTAATCTCCCTCGAAGTAGTCCTCCTTCTGAAGCCATGGACTTTATCTAGCGTCGTTTTCGTTGATTGCATTCCTGGAACATCAATTTGGGGATTGTGAGCAGCTGCCTCGTTTCAATCTCTTGAAATCTTAAGTGAGATTTGATTTGGGAATAGGAAAAAGTCGAAGGGGTCATTTCTGGGGAATGTGGTGGCTGTCGGATCTGGGAAATATCGTGCGTGGCCAAGAACAATCCATGGTCACTGATGGAATCTCTGTGGGTGTCATGAGATGACCGCATGTTACTACTACAAAAATTAAAAGGAGATAAAAAAAAATTAAAATTTTGAATTAAAAAAAATATGCTTGCCTCTTTTTTTCTTTCTCAATCCCTTACTTTTAATTTTTCTTTCTTTCTTTCTTTCTTTCTTTCTTTCTTTCTTTCTTTCTTTTCCCCGCAAATATCACTATTCATAATTACGAATTAGGCCCCTTTGAATTAATCTCCCTGCTTTTTAATAATAATCTTTTTTAATTTAAAATTTTAATTTTAATTTTAATTTTTATCTCCTTGTAATTTTTGTCTATTTAAAGTTTACCCTAATTTAACTCTCATGAACCTCGAGTGAAATTTAATACAAATATGTTGAACACTTTGTTCGTAATATGCACCTGATGACTGCGTAACGCACGAAACTCCGAGTCATGCCATCGACAGAGGAAATGTATATTTATTAATATATATATATATAATTAATTGTTCTGCTTATACTACACTGTTCTATTAACACCTGAATATTAATTTTTCTATTTGTGTGTATTTCCATGAATTATATATATATATATATATATATATATATATATATATATATATGTCTACTCACCGAACGCCCATAGCCCAGGGGTAGAGTCGCCGACTGACGCTATTTCGGTCGGGTCTCAATCCTGGGTAAAAAAGCAGTCGGAGTCTAACCGTACTGATGAGCTGTGATACGGCGAAACAGATCTGTCTGCGGATGACAATATATATATGATGCTTAGAGCCATCACTGTTGATTTTTCAGTGCTTTACTAGTAGAAAGGCATTTTGCCAAGCAAGTGTTTTGTCTTAAAGTGCTCGATATTGAGATAGAATGTTAATATAATTGATGTAGTGAAATTTGTCACTTAACTGAGTAGATTTATGTCGACTTCGAAGCCCTGAGGAGTCAAGAGGTCATATGTCTTTACAAAATCCTACTCATTTAAATAGCAAAATTCCTGAAATTAACTTATATATATAAAAGGCAATTTGTGAGTCTGTGTGTGACTGTAACTTATGCACGCCTATATTTTTTAAGCTACGCCATTCAAACTTTCCAGGGACACATATCTACAGGGAAGCCAGGTCGGCACAGACTTTTTGAGTTTAAGTTCAGCAACTTTTACCTTTCGCACGTTTTAGGCCAACGGAGCCGATTGTTTACATTTACACTGTAAAACATCTAAGATCTAAGATGGTTGCTAGATTACGTCACAGAAATCAAATCACACGTGTCAAACGCGACTAAAAATGAGCCTTTATATTTAATTTTGTTCTGACGTTTTAAAAATTCATTTGGTCGACAAAAAATGTGAAAATTTTTCCCCGTAATTTTGAAACAAAAGAAATTTTTTAAAAAGTGTTTTTTCAAACAAAATAGACTATATAACGATAAACAAGAGATTCAGGAATGCAGTAGTCCAATGCAAAACATACCCAGGTGCCGACTGCGGAAGTGACCACGTCCCAGTCATCTGCAAACTAAGTGTGAAACTCCGAAGACTGAAGAAACCCAGCACATCACCAAGGCTGCAATACGACACGCTAGAGGACGATCTCACCCTGCAGAAAGAATACAATAACAGTGTGAGAAAGACATATGAAGAACATATTGGAAAAGGAAAATGGGAGTCACTAAAAGAAGCGATGGAGACCTCAGTGAATAACATAGCCCCAAAGGAAATTAGACGCAGAAGAAAAAACGAGTGGATGACCGAAGAGATCCTCCACATGATGCAAAGGAGACAAAAAGTAACGCGAAGACACGGAGCAGATTAAAAGAAACTCCGCAGGGAGATAAGGAACAAATGCAGACAAGCCAAAGAGGAATGGCTCAACAACAAATGCGAAGAAGTAGAGACTGATCAGGATCAACAAAGCAGAGATGCATAAAGAGATTGGAGTAGATAGATCTATCTATCTCCCGGTTCACACTCCACCCACGTCTATTGAACAGGTTAAGTAGGATGTGGTTTACGGCTTTCTCTTTTCCAATCTTCTCACTTTGTTTCTTTTTTTTTTCAATTGGAGTAGATAGATCTATCTATCGCCCGGTTCACACACCACCCTCGTCTATTGAACAGGTTAAGAGGCTCATCACTTGTTCCCTGTTTAGGATGTGGTTTCCGGCTTTCCCTTCTCCAATCTTCCCACTTTGTTTTTTTTGCTTTTGTCTTTTTTTTCAATTGGAGTAGATAGATCTATCTATCGCCCGATACACTCCACCCTCGTCTATTGAACAGGTTAAGAGGCTCATCCCTTGTTCCCTGTTTAGGATGTGGTTTCCGGCTTTCTCTTTTCCAATCTTCTCACTTTTTTTTTTTTTCAACTGGAGTAGATAGATCTATCTATCGCCCGGTTCACACTCCACCCATGCCCATTGAACAGGGTAAGAGGCTCATCCCTTGTTCCCTGTTTATGATGTGGTTTCCGGCTTTCTCTTTTCCAATCTTTTCACTATTACGTAGCCCCCTGCACATCAGTGGCGTTACCGCCTTGCTCGAGGTGATATGATTAAAAAAAATAATCAAAATATGTAAAAAAAATGGGTAAATTTTCGTTTTAGGACATGAAGGCTAATATCCCTTTCAAATTTTTTACAAAATAGTCTTATTTCCATGCAAATGTATATGCTGAACTCAAATCAGCAGTTAGATATTGAAGAAACTAACCTTTGTTGATGCTAACGACCAGGAGAAAAATCGGACTTCTCGCTCTTTTTGTCAGCCATTACCGGCTTCTTGAGAGTTAGTCGCTGTTGGACGATTTTAAGCGTAGAAAGAAAATTTGGGCCTGTTTACTTCCTTTACAGAAAAGTCCATGCAGAAATTTGTACGCGATTTTTTTCGGTACTTAATTTCAGAAGAAAGTTATTGACATTGAAACAAGTGAAAAAAATAAGAGTTATTTGCGTGTATAAAACGTTATTTGCGTGTGTTTGCGTATATAAGGGATATTAGCCTTCGGGTCCTAAAACGAAAATTTACCATGTCTACATTTTTAAATATTCTTCGAAAATTTCTTAAATTTATTTCGTCAACAAAAAATGGAAATATTTTCCCCTGTAATTTTGAAACAAAAACAAACGCAATGTTGTTTACAAAGTCACACAAAACATCAACACACATTTGCAAAACAAAAGAAAATAATTTTTTTTTAATGGAATTTTTGAACAATTTTTAAACAACAATATTTTTTATAATTATTTTCTTATATAACTGAGTTTTAAAGTGAGGTGGCAACTACAAGCGCTCGGAAATTGCAACACGCTGTATTAATCATCTAATTAAAAATGTTCTGAGTTGCACGGGCAACGCCGGGTTATGATGCTAGTTATATATATATATATATATATATATATATATACAGTACTGTGCAGAAGTATTAGAACAAGAACTATTTTATTAAAGTAATTTTATTTGATTTACTTAACAAATGCTTTAACAAGAAAAAAATTGTTACAAAATAAATTTAATATTTAGTATAATAGCCTATTGCTTTTTTCACAGCCTTCATTCTGTTAGGCATTGACATCACAAGCTATCTAATGGTATCTCCTGCCAAGCAGCTTGTATTTGTTCCCAAAGTGTGTCTTCAGAAGTAACAATAGATTTATCAATTTTTTATCCAAAATATCCTATAGATGTTAAATAGGATTGAGATCAGGGCTTTGTGGGGCCAATTCAAATTCCGAAGCTTTCCTTCCACTTCCTTTTTAGTAAAATAATTCTTACAAAGTTTTGGCTTTTCAACCTGTATTTAAATATTCAGTGAGGTTTTTAGAAAAATCACCCTCTGTCCTAATACTTTTGCATACTACCGGTAGTGTGCAAAAGTGTTAGGACAGGGTTGATTTTAAACTTTATTTTGATGCCTCATAAAAGATAAAATAGTTCTTGTCCTAATACTTTCGAACAG
The DNA here is from genome assembly GCA_037127315.1 of Ascarosepion bandense. Lineage (NCBI taxonomy): Eukaryota > Metazoa > Mollusca > Cephalopoda > Sepiida > Sepiidae > Ascarosepion > Ascarosepion bandense. Next base: position 6,017,788 of record JBBBDQ010000284.1, on the reverse strand, counting down.
TACTGTATGTATAAAAAAAAAAAATAGAGAGAGAAAGAAGATATATATATATATATATATATATATATATATATATATATATATATGCTGTCATGCAGCAAAACAGATATGTCTGCGGATGACTATATATACCTGTTTCGCTGTATGACAGATCATCAGTACGGTTAGACTCCGACTGCTTTTAACCCAGGATTGAAACCCGACCGAATTGGCGTCAGTCGGCGATTCTACCTCTGGGCTATGGGCGTTCGACTTTTTAGCGTGTATATTGTCATTATATCCGCCCAGCAGACAGAGTGCTCTAATCCATTACTGAATGATCGATGGGTACATGCCAGAGCAGCTACTGTTTTTCAAAGTCTAATATATATATATATATATATATATATATATATATATATATATATTATATCGGAGCAATATATGCCACCCATTCTCAAGTCCACCACCGATTTCCAGTGAACCCATGCTTCATGCTTTGCTTGTACAAACTTAGATTGCGGAGCCACCTCTTTTTCCACCAATGAATTGCAAAATTGAGTCTTTTTACAACTCTAAGAGCATCAGAAAAGATTAATACCTAATTTGTTACGAAGGGGGTCCTAACTTGTGCCACGTTGGGCTATAAATCAGTCATTCATTTAAGTACCATACGTGATACTCGCTTGGGCGATCATGTGTGGAAAGATTTTCCCGCAGTAGGTTGCCATTACTTACCGCGGTAGTTGCCGACCAAGGCTATAGAACCCAATCTGTCCTGCTATTTAATCTATATCTGGGGAGAGAAGATGCAGAATAATACCTTTCTTAAGGGTAGGTACCTTCATTACATCACAAAAATCCAGCATAGTATGATTTAAAGATTCAAAACTTAATAAAACGAACTTTTTCTATCAAAATGTTTATAATATTATTATAACCTAAAGTAAATTTAAATTGGTAATTTGAAGAAAATAATGTGTCAGTGAGGTGAATTTTACTTTTGTAAGTTTTTTTAAAACCGAGAATTGGCTTCTGTTTACAGTCGATTAAAAATGGCAGAAATTTTGAAATTTAAAAAAGTTTGTTTAAATTTAGAAAATTTTTGATTCCGATCAATATAATTTCGGTTTAAAATACACCAGGTATTTTGCTTACTGAAATTAGTAAATTTAATCGGTTAGCTTTCAATTAAAGCTAATTTAAAAGCTTCAAGATAACTTATTTATTTTTACAATTTAAATTTAGGTATAGAAAAATGACTGGTCTCCAGTGGCGGTACCTACTTAAGGGTACTTGTGCGTAAAGTAAATGCAACGAATTCAACTGGAATTCGAACTCGCCTCTCCGATTTCTCGTTTCGAGTCGATATCCGCTGCACCACATCCAGAATATAAACATGTGTCAGGAAAGAGATTTTTTTAGAATATAGTTTTACTTAAATCTATTCATATTTGAATTTAACGCGAATTGTCCGACTCATTCGTGATTTGCTTGAATCTACAGATAAAGCGATCAACGCGGTGTAAGAAAAGGGACAGCGGGAAAGAACAAAAGAAAGTTTCATTTTGTTTTCCTTTTAAAATTATAAGTTTATTGTCTATTTGAATATGTTTATATTAGTTGGCTTGTGTTTTGTACTGAATAAAATCCTTCGTCTGGCCAACATTTATTCCCCCAACCAGCCAACTATGGCTCAACTGAGCTTGGGTCTGTGTGATTTGGTATGACTAAGATCCGGATGTTTTGAATTGCAAAGAAAGGGAGAAGAAAAAAAAAACAACTCTTTTTTTTTTAATGTCAAAACAGATGCAGGTTTTCCAGGTCAATTCGGCCGACTTGTTAGTCAGCGGCTGAAGGTCGGCAACCCAATTGGATACAAAAGTAATAAATTTAATTCGCTTATTGTGGACTACATTTAGCTTCAAAAGTCAGTTAGGATCTCAAGAATATATGGTTTTAACTTACGCTAAACGACTAATTAACCAGCAAAGCATATAATGCAACACGTTACGCACGCACGCTCGCGCACACATACACACACACACACACACACACACACACACACACACACACACACACACACACATATATATATATATATATATATATATATATATATATGCATATATATATATTTGAATAGTCAGTCAGTTAAGTGCCATACGTGATACACCCTTTGGGCGATCATGTCTCTTTCGAGACATGACTGACTGGGCAGAAAATTATCCTGCAGTAGGTTGCCATTGCTTTCTGCGGTAGACTGGTTGCCAGCCAAGGCTATAGAACCGAATCTGTCCTATTATTAACTGGAGGGACTAATACCTTTCCCAAGAGTATCTGTGCGTAAATGAATGCAAGGAATATAACTGGAATTCGAACTCGATACCCTGATCGCTCGTTCCGAGTCGAAATCCACTGTACCATAACGCACATAGGGTCTACTAAAATACAGACATTCACTAAAAATAACGTTTAAGTAATAAAATCAGTCGGATTGATAAAAATATTTGTCCTTTTCACGAATCTCAGCTTCCAGCTGTATTTTTACCCATTATCAAGGAGCAATATTATTTTACTTTCAACTGAATATATATATATATATATTGCTTTACGTGCGTATCTAGAGTTATAAGAATGTTTTATTTTCAAAACACCGTCAGCATATTGTGGTCGTGTTCTTATTTTCCTTTGTTTATTTATTTATTTTTTTTTTGATAATGCTTCCAGTTTTTTTTGCCTTTTATTTTTAGCCTTTTCTTAATGACCCATTTTTTCGCGTTTTTTTTCCTCCTATATGCCGGTGTACGCTGAAATCTCATAGTAGATGAAGAGTAAACTTGAAACAAAAGAATTTGGATCTACAGACAGATACTGAGAATACCATGGACTGAACATGGGAGTAACGGAGAAAATTTAAGGGAAAATGAAAACAAAAGGGACGCTTATACGCAGTATCAGAAAGATACAGCTAAAACTTCTCGGAAACATAATGAGGAAAGAGAGCTTAGAGAATGTGACGCGCGTAGAACATACCAAGCTAATAAGGATAGAGGAAAGCAGCGAGTAACCCACTTAGCGTGTTTGTTTAAATGGATGGAGGATCAAAGGATTGCGAGATATGGTGAAAAGAGAAACCTTGCTAAAATCTACAATGGAGAGAAAGGTGGGATCGACTCATGAAACGACACAACACATACACTCTTGTGCAAATTAACTGAAACAAAACGACCAATGTCTTCCTAGGAACTTTCACATTTTCCCTGATCACGTATACGTTGTCTCTTGGCGATGTTTTTCTTTTCCGATCGCATTTTCCTTTAAGTTTTGGGCTGATGGTTCTAGTGTGTCTTTCGCCTTGATGACACGACTGACAGTTGAAAGACTGACACCAACAATATCGGCGATCACTCTGTGTTTGTGCTGCGTTACAACTTTCATACGCTTCCTTGGAGTAACGTCCATCACAGACAATGACTGTAGGACAACGAATCGACAGCCGAATTACGCAATATTTTAAAGACCAAACAAATTTCATCATACACCCCAATTCATATAGATTCATATTACTGCTCACCACCGCAAATGACTTAATCTGAGGAAAAAATGGCGGACCTGAAGGCGACTACCACCACGTTTAAATTTGTTGTTTTTCATTATTTATTTATTTATTTATTTATTTTACTTTTTTCAGTGCAATCTTTTCGATTTAAAACTTTCCGATTGACAAAAAAAAAAAAAAGAAGAAAAATTTGGAAATATTTCAATATTTGAACATCTTTAGGGTGGGGGACTCAGTTTCTCTTACAACCTTATGTCATTTTTTTGGGAATTATAAAAAAATGTCACATTCCTAATGGACATACTTTTCTTGCATTTGAAACATCTCCAGCAAACTTTATCTGTTTTGAAGTTTGAACCTGACTTTATAGACATAGCATGCCCACAGGAATCAGAACTTGATCTGTGCAATTAACGTTTTTGTTTGCTAAAAAAAAAGGCAAGAACTCGTCAAAAAAAAGAAAAGCATAAACAAAGCAACCCCAACGCGTATTGTTCCAAAATGGAGGATCGACTTACTATAATGTTGTATGAGAAACTGAGCCCCCCTATAATTGTTTAAATAGTGAAATTTTTCAAAAAATTTTTTTATAATCGGAAACTTTATGTAATAGTCGATAACAATGCGCTGAAAAAAGTAAGAAAAATATAAAACAACAACAAATGGTGGTGGTATTCTCGTTCAGGTTCGCCGAAAAAATAGAAATCAATTACACCCTGTCACTCTAGTGAGTCTAAAATGGACTGTATGGCGAAATAAAGGAAACAAAAGCAATTGTTTCAATTAATTTGACCAAGGGCGTAGAAAGAAAAGAATATTTTACTTTTGCGTGACAGGAGTACATGTGTATATGTATAAACGGGCTTGTATATGTGTGTATGTGTGTGTGTGCGCGCGAATTTGTTTGTATCGCATTTATGAAATTACAGTTCGTATGATGTATATGTAAGGAATATGTGAGCAAAGGCAAAGTTTTAGAGAAAGTTGAAACAACAAGAAAACCTATGCTTAACATCAGAAAGTGAGAGATGAGTTTTCTTGGGCTCCTAATGAGGATGGAGGGCTAGGAAAACCTGATACTCACAGAAAAGATTGAAGGAAAACAGACTGAGGAAAAGAGCGCATGGTATACGTAATGATCTTGAGCAATTGAATGATGGAATAGGATTTAGGATAAATTGGCATGGCCAAGAATTCATTTCAGAAGCTGAGTAGAGTATTAAGAGACAGGAAATTTTTGCTAGAAACAAAGAAGAAAGTGCTGGATTGTTATGTGATGTCTGTTCTTCAATATTACAGTGAATGCTGGACAATCTCATCGAAGATGAAGGAGTGACTTGCAGCAACCTAAATGTGGATCTACAGAAGGATGTTGAGGATACCATGGACCAAATATGTGAGCAACGATGAGGTTTTTAGAAAGGATGGACAAGAAAAGAAAACTAATACTGAATATCAGGAAAAATAGCTGAAGTTTCCGGGACATATAATGAGGAAGGAAGGTTTGGAGAATTTGATACTCACAAGTCAGATAGGGGGAAAGTGGGACAGGGGAGAGCAACGCGTAACATACTTAACTAGCTTGAGCAAGTAGATGACATAACGGGGTTTGGGTAGGGTAACAAAAGAAAGCTAAGAGCTATTAGTGATAGGAAGATGTGGAAGGCTATGATTGTCTACGTCCTGAATGTAAATGGCACATAGAAGAAGAAAAAGAACGAAAGATGAAATGTAGTATGGGCTACAA